>JAEAOA010002356.1:4125000-4687500 GCA_016746295.1 Potamilus streckersoni
AACTTATAAAAGAATCTTGACACATGTAGTTTGTGTGTGTGTGTGTGTTTGTGTGTGTGTGTGTATATATGTATGTATGTATGTATGTATGTATGTATGTATGTATGTATGTATGTATGTATGTATGTATGTATGTATGTGTGTGTGTGTGTGTGTATGTATGTATGTATGTATGTATGTAGTGTACTGTATTTACAATGCTATTGTGTTTAATAATACACTCATCTGATTTGAAGTAACTACTGAATTAGGGAATATAATTGATAGCAGACTTGTACCACATCAGTCCAAAATTACTTGATTTTTAATTGAAAACAATAGAACCCCTGGAAATTATTGCTCTCAGAAATGTTTTTTATGTCAAGCTTTTTTTTTGTCAAGCCACAAACTTTGATATCCATTATAATAAATTAATTCAGAGCAGTATAGATTGTATTATCTGAATTACATGTATCTGAATATACACTGTAGCACTTAGCTGGGCATTATTGGAAATACTTTTTGTAGCACCCATAGATTCTCATTCATATATTTGAGATCTGGGCTGAATTGAATTGAACAGTTTGCACTGGATTTTTTAGATTAGACTTTGTTTTGAAACTGTTACTGTGAAAATAAATTAATTTTTGCCATGCAGACATGTTTCACAGTACTGCACTGAAACTTAAATATCCATGAAAATTTTGCTGAAAGAGATATCAAATATGAAGTTACATATGTAGTCTGCTTGTGATAAATTTTGGCAAAAGAAGTCAAGTGGCAAGTTTAAGGTATAATTTTGCATTTGCCTTGTGTTGTATTGTTTTGTTTGTCAATTATTAATTATGGCCTGTCCAAAATTTCTAAGTCAGAGTTTGTTATATTTGATGAAACATTGACTCAGTCAGGCTCATGAGAATGTAGTTAAGTCAAACCTAGCATCATTCATTAAGACTCTCAAGTGCTTCTGTGAGATCTTCACTAAACAAATGTTATTGTGTTATAACTTTAGTATCAAAAAAGAGTGAAAATCAGTTTTGTAAAATTCAACAAAAAACATGCTAGAATACAAAGTCAAAATTTAAAGAGAACTTACAGTATTGTGCATTAAATCCCAAAGAGTAATAACAGTTCTATCAAAAGTCCAAGTTCCAAATGAATTCAAATGCTGATCCAAAAGAAGTCCATGTTTTAATGTGCTGATATGCCACTAGTGCTGATGTGCCTACAATTTTGATATATCACAATGTTGTTGTTCTCGGTTCATGCTATTTCTCAGTGCAAGATAGGCTATACATGGCAGCCAGCATTTCTGGTTGAGGGAGAACCCAGGAAAACCGAATCAGTAGGTGCACATAGGAAGAGATTTGGATTTCTGGTCAGTCTTAAATTTTGTGACTCAAAGAATAATCATTAGATGTACAAGCAGTGTTTTCTAAAGTTTTGATCTTTTGTTCATCAAGGTAGGTTTTGACATCACTTCAGATGCAATTCTTGAACTCTTCAACAATTATGAGTTTTCTTAGGTTATCATAATCTTGACAAATGTTCTTGGCTGTAAATCAATGTTCTTTTCCTCTTGCAAGTATGACAGTAGTTTGTCAGTTTCTTTTTTACAGTTCCCAAACCTTTCATGATATGCATCAGGTACCAATGCATAACCCTGCAGGATACATTCCTTAAAACATCATAATCAGCATTTTCAATATGGACACTGTAGTGTAGACTTAATGAGCTATGCCAATAAATACATTTTGTATTAATAGAGTTCAATGCTCTCATAGTCATTTCTAATTTTCAAAACTTTTCTCAAAATGAGGAGAATTTTTATTTGCTTTTTTTTATTTACAAGGGGATACTAACCTAATATTTCTGGAAACATCAAAACCTGAACTTGTGTGTAATGTGGGAGGGTGCTTTCCACTTGCCATTTCTAATTCATTGAATCTAAATTGCATTTCCCTTTCGTTTTCTCTTTCTTTCTGTATTTCCATTTCTTTTTTACATGCATCTACATTTTCTTTCTTCTTTGTTTTCATATTTCTGCAGTTGCAAATGCATTTGTATTTGTCTCTCACTTTCCTCTTTCTACAATTGCATTTGTCTTTCTTCTTTCTCTTCTGGATCTGAAACCTTAATTCTATTTCCATCTGGTTTTGATAATTTCAGTTCTTTTGCTTCCATTTCAGTTTGAGACTTACTAATCAGACCAAAGCACTTTGTAGTGTCCCTTTGGCACAATCTTTGTGATGTCCCTTTGACACAATCTTTGTAATGTCCCTTTGATACAATCTTTGTAATGTCCCTTTGACACAGTCTTTGTAATGTCCCTTTGACAGAATCATTTTGATGACCCTTTGATAGTCTTTGTAATGTCCCTTTGACAGAATCATTGTGATGTTTCTTTTAGAACAGCCACACACCATGGTCACCATTGAACCTCACTGAGATGAGCACATGTAGTGGCTGGTGTATGTAAAACCTCACTGTGTATGTAAAACCTCACTGTGATAGTGTGTGACACATCTTTACAGTGATGCAGCATGACCCATCATTACTGTGATAGATACAATGTAACCTGTCTTTGCAGTTGTTGATGAGAAAATTTGGCTTTTTAAGGGTGACTTTTGTTTTAAAGGAATATAAATGGATCTTGACATTCGGGAAAATCAGACGGACTAAATCTATAGGATGGTTGTTTAACTGAGGTGAGTGCTATTAGAAATTGAACTGTGTATTGCACTGTATTAACTTGATTCTTTTGAAGTAATAAGCTGATTGTAAGAAACTGTTTTATTCAGGCTATTCGAAACATCCCAGAATACCAAGCTTCCCCATTAGAGACGCTCATTTTGCATGACGAAGTTGATGACCTTCACCCAGATGACGAAGCCCTTGAAGGGCATTGAGTTAGTATTCTTATCTCATTCTCAATATTTGTATAACTATTAATATTATACATATGCCTAAAGTATTTATACAAAAAACTGTTTTGTATGTTATAGTCATATTTATTTTATTAATTAAAATTATACATGATTGTACATGAATACTTAATCTACTAAACATAAAGTCCCTTACTCATTTCATTTTTATACTGTAATGCAGATAAGTTATAAAAAAATTTCGCTGCCAAATGTTCACACACATAATGAAATTTAGTTTACATTATTATTGATTTGGCCCACACACATAATGAAGTTTAGTTTACATTATTATCGATTTGGCCAACACATATAATGAAGTTTAGTTTACATTATTAGTAAATTGACCCACACACATAATGAAGTTTAGTTTACATTATTATTGATTTGGTCCACACACATTACAATGTTTAGTTTACATTATTATTGATTTGGCCCACACACATAATGAAGTTTAGTTTATATTATTATCGATTTGGCCCACACACATAATGAAGTTCCGAAACCAGGAAGGAAAAGGAATCATGCTGGATATGCTGTTTTAGAACATTGAAACCAAGCGGTCTAAACCAAGAAGACTAGAAATAGAAAACTATGCACTAGTAGAATTAGTCTTTGTAACCAACAGTTTCTTTTTAAACTTTTTCTAAATCTTCTTAGTATTCCTTAATTATTACTATAAGAATAAAATATCCAGTATAGAATCAAATATCCGGGATATAATCTGCATTACATAAATGTACAAAAAAGTAATAGATGTTGCTTTGGCTTCTAGACTTTTAGGGAATTATAAACAGTTTTCAGTATCCACAACAAGTCTATACAAGCTGGTTGTATTTATAGTTTTAACTCATATGGAGACTGCCATGTAGTTTACAAACACAATGTTGTTGTGTTTATTTGTTTATTTTATATATGTTTTGTATTTGCCTTTGAAAAAGACTCATTAAGAGTCGAAAGCGCTCAGGCTAGGTAGTTACTAGATTCGCTCTATTCTATATATATAGTAGTCCCCCTCTTATACAGCCACCCCTTCTGCACTCTGAGAACTTTATGTAGGGTTTGTAGTAAAAAATCTACATACTTTAAAGCACTTAATATCTTCATTTTAAAGTAACATTATATATTAAACTGTTCTTCTCGTTATAATAAAAGACCTATTTCAACTGAATATACATTATTAGTTCTTATTCTTGATGTAAGCATGATATGCAAGCAGGTGTTGTAATGCACATTGCAAAACCAGTCAAAAACATCTTTTAAATCTTGGTACATACATAATTCTATTTTCATTTGCTCCATTTTCCATTGCTTTTAAACAGTTTCCTGATTGGTTATGACATTTATTTTGAGTCTTTCTGGCATAAATTTTTTTATTTCAGTCTTTTCTACATAAAATTGTTCTGCAAGTCCCCTACCCACCCCACTCAATGTCATCAAGTAGAATAACCAACTTTTTTTTAAAATAATATGTCTGCATTTGTATGATGACATGTTAATGTTTGGTAATGAATTATTCAGATATTGCTAACTATATGTGATTTAATTATGCAGACAAAACTTTTGTAGAGTGGACAAAGTACCTTCCTCCTAAAGGAAGCAATAAATGTGATGTCACATGATTTTTTGGACTTTTGTCTTGTACCCTGTTTTGTTCAGGTTAATTTTTCTGTGAATATTATTGCACAATATCTATTTTTAGCCTTTGCTGATCATATTATAATCTTGACAATTACGTCTGGTTGCAGTCATCATAGAGAAGAACTGGACTGATGTGTAAAGCCCAAACAAAACTCTATCATAATATTATTGAGCCCTTTTCCTGTATGTCAGCTGTTATAAATGATGGAATAATATTAATCTTAGTGTTACACATAGCTGCCCACCCTCATGATTTTGGCATGAATTTCACAACTTTTTTGCAATTCAAGGATTCATGCCACTTTGCAAATTCCCCAATTTTGAATTCTTATAAATTTTTTAATCAGCAGTTGCTGAAATGGTCCAGTATTGCTGGTTGCGATATTAGTAGAACTATGGTCGATTGATACAGTTGGTTCGGTAGAAAGCATTTTAGCATATTTTAATCTATACAGTGTGAACTCACTATAACATGGTAGTTGGGAGCCATAGAACCTGACCATGTTATGAACCCAACCATGTTATATGCAACCATGTACAGAACCAACAAATATGCAGGATTATGGGTGGGTAATAAAAGTGGGTGCAGAAATATGTGCTTCATTGGCACACTTACCATTTTAAATCAGTGTATATCAAATGAGAAAAACACCTGCAGAGATAACAGATTGCATATATAATAAATTATGTTATTCAGAGAACCACGCATTGGTGCCAATGCATACATGTGTATAGTTTATATATACATGTCTAATCTATAGCATGAATAGATTAGAGTATCATCACCCATGAATCTCATCATATACATTGAATCCACAATAAAAATATTTCCATCAATGTGAAAAAAATAAACATATAATATATAACGAATGATGAAACAGTATGTCTGAAGGTTAAATAACAGGGTCTTTGTAAATTTCATACTACTAAATTTTCTCAGCCATTCATTTGTAACACTTTATTATTGTTTGAAAAACTCTTGTAATTTTCACCTGCTTTCTGACTACAGCAATAAACAAGGGGTTATATTTGTAGAGAATGGACTAAATTATTCACTGGTCAACTGATTGCATAAAACAACACTGCCAGGCCACATGCACATGGTGGCCAGCTTTTGTTTGTTTGATGTTTTTTAAATCATTGACCCATAATTTGAACAAGTATAGCCCAACAATTGACTTTGAGGATGAGCAATGTACTTAAATTAATTGATTTATAAATTCAGGTGAGAATCTTTTATCAACCACTGTTTGTTGCTTAGTTGTGAATGCAGTTTATAGAACATATGTCAGATATTGTTTGAGTAACAATTGTATAGGGAATGCATTGAAGACAAACACAAAGTAGACTTGATGGCTCTGTTGCTCATAGACCAGTAATAATAACATTAACACTCATGAGCTGTCATCTTTCAACAATAAACAGAGATCAAAGTTCACAAAAGGTCCACCCATGGGTTCAGATACTCATATTTCTGATGTTTATTTTGGCACAAAACTAGAAGAAATCTGGAGCCATGCCACAATCATTTTATATTAGAATCTATATGTGAATTCCTCTCCAAAATGATAATAAACTTTCTACATGTCATTATTTGCACTTTTAAGAAGAAAATGTTTTCTATATATGAGAATAATGCATGTATAAAGTATTTAAGAAACCATGCCACAAACGTCTTAGATTCAGATTTATAAGCAATCTCTTTTCCAAAATGATAACAAATCTTCATGTAATTTACTTTTTGTATTTAAAGGGGTTTTTTTGTTTACAAGAAAAATACCAGTAATAAGATAAATGAAATTTAGATAGCCATGCCATGATCATTTTATATTAGAATCCATACATGATTTCCCTCCCAAAACAATAAAAAACTTTCTAAATGTTATTTCTTGCAATCATAAGAACAAATGATTTTTTTGTATGAGAATACTACATGTATACAATATTTTGTCTTATATGCAAATTTATAAGCAATCTCTTTTCCAAAATGATAACAAAACTTTACATAATTTACTTTTTGCACTTAAATTTTTTTGTGTGCAAGAAAAATACCAGTAATAAGGTAATGAAATTTTGGGAGCCATACCATGATCATTTTTTTATTAGAATCCATACACGATTTCTTTCCCAAAATGATAATAAACTTTCTATGTACTATTTTTTGCACTTTTAAGAATAAATGTTTTCCATGTACAAAATAATACATGTATATATTTCAGGAGCAATGCCACAAACATCTTACATTCAGATTTATAAGCAATCCCTTTTCCAAAATAATAACAAAACTTTACGTAATTTACTTTTCGTACTTAAAAGTTTTTTGTTTACAAGAAAAATACTGGTAATAGGTTAAATGAAATTTTGGGAACCATGCCACAACCATGTTATATATGAATTCGTGTTATAATGGAGCATGTTATAGTGGGGTCACACTGTATGTACAAGAGTAGTTATGCAAATGCTTTTGAGAGAAATGGGCAAAACCAGAATTCTGCTCAGCACATGTGCACCAACACTGATTTGAATTACCATTTGGCATCGATATTGAAAATGTCTTCACCACCAAGGAAAATGAAATGTATTGCACAAAAAGGGAAGTTTAGTTTGGATTATACCTAAAATTGGCTGTGCATTCAGTCATCAAACACTGACATACATCATACTTTTTGCACACAGTGTGCCACAAATTTTAGCATTGGACATGCAGAGATTGTGTGAGGAAGCACATTGGTAGCAAAAAGCACGTAGAGGTTGGGAAAATTCTGAACTCCAGCAGATTTCAGTTTTTAAATATTTTAAGCCATAGATGGAAGACCTGCAAGCTACATACGCTGAAACATTGAGTTTTCTTGTTGAACACAATATACCTTTATCAGATAAATCCCATGCTAAACATTTGTTCTGACAAATATTCTTTGACTTGAAGATCTCTTTATGTATTCATGTAAAATTTCACTAATCTTTATAACTATGGCAGCTATGGTTACATGTATTTTAGCCAACACTTCATTCAGCAATGGAAACCTGACATTGGGAGACATGTGTCAACAGTAGAGATAATCTGATTACTTACCTTCCATCACAATATAAATTAATTATTGGTTCAGGAGACATTTGAAGTAAAAAGTAGCCGATTTTGGGAACATTTTACTTTTTTGTAATAATATGCTGGCTGCTGGTCGCATTAGAGGGGCAGCTGTTCTTGAGAAAAACTTTTGAACACAAACTCATTGGTGACAAGGGATTCTGGCCAATGTCCACTGGTCAAAGAGGCTGTTTAATATGGGGACTACTATGAGTGTATGTGTGTGTGTGTGTGTGTATGTGTGTGCATAATTTTTAATTGAATACTAACTACAAACTTCAAACCTAAGAGTGTATGTGTGTGTGTGTGTATGTGTGTGCATAATTTTTAATTGAATACTAACTACAAACTTCAAACCTAAAAACTGTCATTATTTATCAGTTCTCTTTATTCCTTCATGAGTTTGCATGTTTACTAAATGATGCATAGAACAGTAGCACTAACAGGCACTTGCTTTTTTGTTTACAGATATAAATATTTGGCCCTTGAAATTTATTTACCAGAGCAGAGTATAACATGAGAGAGGATGGAAACAAGGACAAGTTTGACCTGAACAAAAAATACTAAGAGAGAGAGAGATATGGTGTTATGGAAGTTAACAAATTGTGAAGGAATAACTTGATTAAAAATGGATCAGATGAATCTATAATGTTATTAGACATAGAGGTTTTTATCTCAGTCCAGATAAAAAAAGTGGTTCAGTTTTCCTTTCCTTCATCTGTCTTCCTGCCACTTGTAATCACAGGGTTGTATTTTCATTAGGAGCTGACAGACAATAGAATTTACCTCACTAGTACCTGCAAATCTTTGCATTAAAGTTTGTAATATGACTTTTATACAATACACTTGAAGATGGCTTTTTGCCAATTATTTATCTCCATAGGGCTTTATTTCTACAAAACAACATGGCATGAGGAAACTTGCAGACAACAGTCAAGTTCAATCGTATGTGTGCTAAAGGGTTCAGTTGTTGATGGCAAGAAAACAGGTTACAATCTTGATAGTCTGATATTTGCTTGTTGAAAATGTTTGGCCTGGATTTTGTTTTTGCAGGTATGAGTCATGTATGTCATTTTGATATATTAAAAAAAAAAAGATGCATATTAATTACCCACTGTAAAATTAACATAAACTGTCTACATGGCAATGATAAATATATATTAGCAGCAAAAGACCAGAGTTAAGTGATTTTGTACAAAAAGAACTTTACATTGACTGCTAGTACAAAGCTGTAGCCATGTATGGAAAGAAAAGAAAAATACTGCCACACTTAAATTTTTCAGACACTTCACACATACCGAAAGGTTTTTTAACAGCAAATTATCTGTAGAGTGATTGTTATTTATATTGTTGACATCAGTTGTCTGAAGAACTTTCAGGAGGCATAAGAAGACAGTCAGCAAGGCAGGCGTTAAAAAATTGATTATACAAATAATAATGGATGGTTTAAAGTATGAAAAAAAGCTGAACAATATATTGGTAGATTTACTTATTAATACAGTGATAAAATAATCACTACCTAGACTCAGCAGTGGAAGCAGTTTAGTAGTAATATTTTCGGCAAGCAAAAATAAGACTATTTTCAGTATCAAGCTGCTTCATTTATATTTTCAGTACAAAGTAATTCAAGCAAGGAACTTTTAGTCAATATTTTTTTCAGCTAGCAATTTACAGGCATATCAGAATTGTAACTAGCAAATTCCAGCTTGATATCATGAATTTCAAGACCTGAAAACCTACAATTTAGTAGATGTATGAGATATTCTCTGTGTTAAACTCATGAAAGTAGATTTGAAAGTTCTTTATTCTCTGCTATGATTTACAATTTCCCATAACATTTTGCTCAAGTATGAATATTCTTTGTCATCCTTACTTTAGTAGTGCAAGACAGCCAATCAAATTAAAGACATAAGGAATGGACCCATTTGTAATGGATGGACCCATTTGTAGGGAATTGACCAATTTGTAGTAACATGTAATAAATGGGCCCATGCAGAGCAGCAGGAAATGGTTTACATCATCATCAGCATAACTACTTGGATAAAATTTTCATTTTTCGTATATTTGATATGAAACTTACTATAATGACAGAAACTAAAAGTTATTGTAAACATTAACTGAAAATTGTCAAACTGATAAAGATTTAGATTTCTTGTATGTTAAATATTTCCCAGATATATGTGCTCAGATTTGTTGTACATTAAATTCTTTCCACATATACATGTTTACATTTGTTGCATATTAAAGACTTCCCACATATATGTGTTCAGATTTGTTGTACATTAAAGTCTTCCCAGATATATGTGTTCAGATTTGTTGTACATTGAAGACTTCCCATATATATGTATTTAGTTTCTATTTGTCCAACAACTCAGACATCATTTATGCAAATGATTCTATAATATAATTATTATATATATATATATATATATATATATATATATATATATATATATATATATATATATATATCTTGTCAGCAACACTTTTTGTATGCCAATGATGATTCATGTTTGTGGTAATTTGCATAATCAATGCAAATGCATCTATGAATAAATCATCATGTCCAACAAGTCTCACATTATCAATGCAAATGCATCTATGAATAAATCATGTCTAACAAGTCTCACATTATCAATGCAAATGCATCTATGAATAAATCATCATGTCCAACAAGTCTCACATTATCTTTGCAAATGCAAGTTCAAAATAATTAATCTTGTCAAGAACTTGCACGTTATCTGTGCAAATGATTCCATAAATGATTCATCTTGTCTTGCAACTCATTATTTTGCAGATGCAACTGCAAAATGATTCATGTACATCAGCCTGGTGTCAGGATGATGTGATTGGCTGGGTAATGATGCTTTATGTTTGAGGCTTGACATCACTGTAAACTGCCACACTGCAGACATTGTAGTGATATGACTCAGATTGTTAAAGCTACATTTGAAAAACTCCAAATCACACAAGATCCAAATCTTGTCAGGAACTCACACATTATCTATGCAAATGCATGAATAAATGATTTATCTTGTTCATGAACTCACACATTATATATGCAAATCATATAGCTCACATGTTATCAATGCAAATGATACTACCATATTTCATGCAATTTTTTGTACACAAAAAATAATTAACTTCAGTGTATGAAAAATTAAATGTAAAATAAATAATTATCATTTTGTGGTAATGGCTGTGTATGAAAAATAAAGGGATCATACCTGAACAAGTTCTACGAAACACTCACTATTTGACAACATAATGGTACAAACATACAAAGTAAATTTATTTTTTCTGTCTCATTCTGCTCTCAACTCAAGAATCTAATTACAATAAAAATGAAAGTATTCAAAACGATTTTTGTTGTTATTAGTGAACAAGATAGAAAGAGAGTATTATGTCTCATTGTGCAAGCTTCTCTGCATTTAGAGCATATGTAGCTGTTATGTTGTGTAATGTTGGCAAAATGATTAAGATGGTTTTAACATGTATTTGTTATGGTTATTATTTATTAGTAAATTGTAGGCAACAATATGAGTCCACAATGTCAAGAAAGTAAATGCAAGTTGTATTTTTACAGCAACTATAATCTTCATATCAAATTACAATAAAAAAAATAAAGAACCTGAAATCATGTTTTAGTTAACGTTTTAGTTAAAGGTGCAAATTTACCACCTATTATTACTTGGAAGGCTTCTGCTACTTTTGGATATTTAAATTTTTCAAGGTCAAATCGGATTCTTGGTTGGTTAGGCTTTTTGATCATTTTCAGGTGGAGATGAAATGTTGCTATTAATAAATCAAAGTTATTTCCAACATATTCTCCTGGAAAACTTCGTGTTTCTGGCGATATTCAAACCTATGCATAATTGATTTTTTTCTCTCACCAAGATGTAATCAGTCTGGTTGTGATGTTGTCCATCTGGACTGTGCCAGATCCATCATTGTTGTAGGCATTAAACTCCAGGAGCCTGAGTCCTCTTTCATTTTTTGCACTGCAGAAATGTCCATCGGTGCTTTGCCAGTTTGTCTGTGAATCAACTCGCACCTTTGCATCCCAGTTTCCTTGCACAAACGGAATACCATTCTTCGGTGAGTCGTCAGTGACATCTTGCAGCTGGTTATAAGTGTTTTTAGTACTAGCAAATGATCGTTTTGAGCTTGTTAAGCTCGTTTAGATAATCCAAGTCAACTTTAAATTAAAGAAGTTCCCAATATCGCTGTCGCTTTTATACTCATTTATGTTTACACTTTCTGGATGGATCTATTGAAATCCGCCCAAAGTCTTGGGCTGTATCATTGCCTGGCGATACAAATTGTTGAATCAAGATACATGATACAACTGAGACATATTCGCCCACATTTGGTTTGCTGTCCCTAGTGCAGTCGTGTCTTGGCATCGTTACAACACTATGTATTCCATGCTCAGTAAAAAGGTGTTGATCGATGTCGGTGAGAAGCCCAGTTAACCTTTCCTTCTTGACTGAATTGCGCCCCATGCCATTTCAGCTTCCGAAAAGTAGTGTGTGGGATCAAGCTTTTATGGACGCATTGTAGTATCACAGTATCACAGATACATCAACGACATCCACGAGGTAAAAGATTTATTTTCAAATACAGATTATGATAGCCACCGATGTTTTCACTTTTCAATGCGGACCAGGCTTTGTTTGCATGCTCATATTCGTTTGTGGGAATACCATCGGAAGACGAGGAAGATAATTATTTTGAGATGAGAAACATGGGATCAGTTGTACATAACTGCATTGTCGGCAGATGATGAACCATGCTATGCGGTACTTATCGTACTTAGAGATTTTACGGTTGCGCTTCCATCATTACCAAAAAACAAATTTCTTCAGTCGACGAAGCTCCTGCTTTCGAAGGAGGATAATCTTGTTGTTTTACGTCGATGTAATACTTAAACACCAAGACAATGCACCGATAGTATTATTTTGAGGCCAACACAAAAATGTACATGCGATCTATATCACAAAGATATGCACACGTGCCTAACGCGATTTGAGACATCTGTGACATGTTATTGATATTTAGTGGTATTGACTCGTATGGTCTCGCAGACATTCGTTGGACTTTGTGTGCTTTTAATTATTCATGAGGTGGGTTTTGAGATATGTTTGCGGGGTCTAACTAGGAGCCCTACAGTTTCGTCATCGACATGATTGGTTGACTACGCAAGTATCGAGCCTTTTCGACACGATAATTTACACAATTATGATAAAGATAATGCAAAACTTCGGCAAATGTTGTCGCAGCAGAGTATGCGAAACTATGCCTTAAAGCTATTCGCTAATACCAGCGACTGGTTCGTAATGTTATAGTTGTTACAAAATTGTCAAAGATATATTGTAGTCGAGACAAGCTGCTCGTCTGAGGCTCTCGCGGAAGGTTTTGAACTAACGTTTGCATTGTTGATCAAACCAATCAAACAGATTGTAGCAAGGACATATGTGGGTGGTTGAGGGAGAGACACCGCAGAACAGATAAAGAAAGTAGCGGAAAGCACTTAGGCAATGGTGGGAACAGAGCAAAACCCAGGTCCAATTCTCAGGACACACCGAGTCATTTTACATTTGGAAAGATTCCTAAAAGTGGATGAAAACACCATAGCGGAAATATAAATTCTTCCACCACCACACGTATACCCGTCAACGCCGAAAACAACTGCGAAATTTTGATGAACCAAATCGTCAGTGGATCTTTAAAAATTATATAATGGTCGCTCTCGAGATATCCTCCGAACAGAAAAACTTTGATTTGAAAAACAAATTCATCGAATATAAAGACGCATGGACATAAGTCACTGGCCCCCTGTTCAGTTGTTAAGTTATAACAGAAATGTTTATAAGAGTTGCAGATTGAAACATTTCCGAGTTTTACCACGATAATCCACACCAATCAACTTGGAAGAAAGTCTCACACTCGTATCGTTGCGTGTTTATCGCAGTTAACCCAATATTCGATTACGACCATTTGGAGAATTCCCACGAATAACTCGTTCGTGTTCTCGTTAGAAGGTGGCACCATCTGGAAGGTTATTGGACTTTCTCACTCAAGGCGCGTACAATTGAATCAGTCAATGAAGAGACTCGACCAAAGATCACATTGGTGACCAAGAGCAATTCCAAAAACAGTATATGTACTTGATCCTACACACAGCTCTGACATCATTGAGAACGGGTCTTGTTTAGCCAAATGATATTCATACGAATTCCGCGTGCAGGACCCGACACAACCAGTAACATTATCGGGCTAGATAATGTTAGAATGACCACCAAGGTTAATCTGACATGTGATGCCATTAGAAGATAGTTATGAAGCCTCAGCCTCAACATGGATTAGCCCCGACTGAGGCCCCGAGTGATCTCTCTCTCTCTCTCTCTCTCTCTCTCTCTCTCTCTCTCTCTCTCTCTCTCTCTCTCTCTCTCTCTCTCTCTCTCTCTCTCTCTCTCTCTCTCTCTCTCACACACACACACACACACATACATACACACACACACTAACGGTCGAGTCGATGTTTTTTGTTGAATACTAAAAGCATTGTTTTAACGTAGTTATAACTATATTTTAAATACAAATATTTG
This sequence comes from Potamilus streckersoni, assembly GCA_016746295.1. Lineage (NCBI taxonomy): Eukaryota > Metazoa > Mollusca > Bivalvia > Unionida > Unionidae > Potamilus > Potamilus streckersoni. Next base: position 4,139,241 of record JAEAOA010002356.1, read on the forward strand.
TATCAGTTTGCTTTATGTTGATTTTATTTAATATGCAACGTTAGTCTATGTGTGTGTGTGTGTGTGTGTTAAAATCTGCCGTTGCTTTTAAGTACACATCTAGAGACTGACCTCATAAGCCGATCCAAAACGTAATTGTGTGTGTGTGTGTGTGTGTGTGTGTGTGTCTTAAAATATACCGTTGATTTTAAGTACACATTTAGAGACTGACCTCATAAGCCGATCCAAAACGTAATTGTGTGTGTGTGTGTTAAAATATGCCGTTGCTTTTAAGTACACATCTAGAGACTGACCTCATAAGCCGATCCAAAACGTAATTGTGTGTGTGTGTGTGTGTCTTAAAATATACCGTTGATTTTAAGTACACATTTAGAGACTGACCTCATAAGCCGATCCAAAATGTAATTCTGTGTGTGTGTGTGTGTGTGTGTGTGTTAAAATATGCCGTTGCTTTTAAGTACACATCTAGAGACTGACCTCATAAGCCGATCCAAAATGTAATTATGTGTGTGTGTGTGTCTTAAAATATGCCGTTGATTTTAAGTACACATCTAGAGACTGACCTCATAAGCCGATCCAAAACGTAATTCTCTGTTCATGGCTCAGTAGATCTGTTGCACGCTGTTGGTTTATCTATTATTTATGCATTTGTTCCCACCATGCTGAATCAGATAATATTTTGTTCTACCTAAATAAAGATGTGAGGCAGGTAGATTCAGTAACTGAATTATTGATCTTCCACTGGCGAATTGTCCTAAGAACAAAGCTCTGATTGAGTTATAAGAAACCGGTGAAAAACGTGTGATACTTTGTGATTGCACATACAACTTACATATAAATTGTCGCGTTTCACTAACTCTGAAGGATGAGCAGCTTCTTCCTGAGTATCAGAACCTTCGAATGGTTTTATAGCTCGACATTTCTGTGAAAAGGAGCATGAAGGCCTTTTTATTTGTATTTTTTAAAATTTATTTACGGGAAGTAAAATTTAATAGTCGAAATCTTATATATTTGTGTGCGTGAAAACTACTTGCTTTGATTTGCAAAATTCAGTCATCATGGAAATACAACATATGGCCCTTCTGATTATTTCATCATTCTGGCAATTGATGACACATGCCCAGCAGAGATCGATGTCCTTTGAGAGTTTCACCTACAGAATGAAGCTTCCCTTTCCAAAGAAACCGGTAGGAATGGCCGTAACTGATGTAGATTTAGATGGGGAATTAGAAGTTTTCGTTGCCGAGTAAGTAGATTATTTCTTGGCATTAAGCCATCAAACTTTATTGTTTACTTCAAATGTATTACAAATTTTAGAAACTTATGCAAGGGGAAAATAACAGTTTTGTCGTGGTGTTTTTTTTTCTTTCGATTCGACAGAGATTTTAACAGAAAAACGACATACAACTGATGACGGTACTTTCAAATACATGATGGAACGCAGTCCAGTGCGTTGCGTAGTTAGCTGAATGCAATACAGCGCGTACCGTTATTGGTATTATGCCATTTTTCTCAGACCATTTGGGTCATCATACATTACTATTTATTCCATGTTTTATTAAGCATTTTCGACTGTACAAGTGGTGGCGTAAGATTGACTTAGAACTGGTAAAAGTTGGAGAATGCTAGCGAACATTAACCTTCACGAGTACTGGAAACGGTAAGCAAATCCGCTACAACGGCGTTGCGAGACGATTGTATTCCCTTACACCATGTGTGATTCTTTTCTGGGCGACCATAACATAAGCTATGTATAAGATTGGAAAAAGTGCATCATCTGTAACACTTGCTTCGGTAGACTACATGATTAGACAAATAATTTTTCAACCTACAAAATAACTTCCTTCGAGTTGCAATGTTTCAATATCTTTTAAGCTGGTCTTAAAGATGGAGTATGGATATAAAAGAGGATTATCTGAACTGTATCCATTACCTTTGAAATCGCCATATAGTAAAATGTCAAACTCTTCTTCAAAACGTCGTAACTTCGATGCCCACTCAGGTCAGCTGCCGCAGATGTTTTTGTCGGAAAAACATCCAGTTTCCATTTCTTCAGCATAATATTTGTTAAAAGTGCTAATAAAATAATGAAATGTTCTTTCTGCATACGGCAAAACCAAACATTGAGAAACTGGTCAATTAAATGCCAGAATGTTTATTTCGAACCCCATATTTAACACACTGTTGGTTTAATTTCAATTCTGAATGTTGCATTACACGGACAAGGCAATTAACACTAATGTAGGGGTGCTCGCAGGTTTTTTTGGTGGGGGGCAAACATATGGTGGTCACCTATTAAGTTTTAGGGATGCAGGCCAAAATATGTTTACAGGTTAAATCGACCGGGAGGGGGTTGGTGCAAGTACCCACCTATCTCTTGTTCAAATGTGCGGGCGCCCTTGCACTAATAAACAGAAAGAAATGAAGTGCTGTTCTTGACACTGAATAAGCAACGAAGCCTTCACAAGAATTTAAGGTACGTAGTTAGGTGTTTTACAGTACAGCAACACAAGTAGGTCACTTTTTGCCTGTACAATTTAATTAGTGCTTTACCTAAGGACACGCCATGGCACCCGACATAGATAGACCTATAGTATAATAACTACCGCGGCTCATGTCTCCACTTGTCGCTTCTTTTGAAGAGAGAGAGAGAGAGAGAGAGAGAGAGAGAGAGAGAGAGAGAGAGAGAGAGAGAGAGAGAGAGAGAGAGAGAGAGAGAGAGAGAGTATAACTATTCTATATCCACAACCCATAAATCATAAGGTGAATACAATGTATTGTTTACATATCACGTCATCTCACATTTACTTATAAACTTTTATGTCGCAATTTTAGTTCAAAAAGTATAAAATATTGTGTTTATTTTACATGGGAGAAACGAGAGAACTGTCTATAAATGTCTATATTTTAGATTCGAAGGACCAAACCGTATCCTGAAATATAACAAAGAGTATGGGTATTACTTCAACATTGCGGAACAAAACACCCCTTTTGAGTCCCTAAAAGTGGAAGCTGGTATGTACAACACGTCATCTGCATCAATCATGATGAACACTATTTCTTTAAATACTGATATTGAAAAAAAACAATTACATTTTTTCCGTCATCTTAATTAAAAAGTGCCTATTATAACCAACAGTGACGCGTGTGTGTTTCAAAGCTTTGTAGTTTTTCTGTTTTTATTTATTTTGTACAAATTTTGAACAAGTATGTATGTATAAAAAGCATAAAGACTATTAAATTTAATCGTAAAATTAGGTTCTGACTGATCAAGTAAGAGCTTAACTCAAAACTTTATCCATCTTAAAATTATTCATCCTGTCAAATTTAAAGTCCCTATCTCAAACACTGTTCTACAGGCTTCATGCAGTTATTGGAGCAATTACAAGCGAGGATAGTTAGTGATATTCAGAACTGACTGGAGGGTGAAAGTTTCAGTTTGAAATACTGCCCGGCCAGGTTGGTCCCTGCTAACAGCAATGTCTTGGGGAGAGGGAACGGAAAGCTACTTGTTTTTCTGTCTATCGAGCGAATCAAACAATCGCGTGAGTTCTGGCTTGAAGTCTCTTGTTTTCTCATATTTCCAAGGACTTAAACAGTCAATTGGAAGATTCCGTATTGGGCAGATCACAAACAATTTTTCTCTAATCGACCAATGACCACAAATAGTCAACTATAAATCACACTTGCATGACTCCTCCTTGTTTCCCATTTGCATGGCTTCTCCACTATAGGAAGGGCCGAACATTATTACTTCCAGTTCTAGTTTAGATCCTCTAAATGAATTACACAAACACCTTACTTGTGCTCTTCAACCACCAGTTTTCACAACCACAATGAAATTATCTCAAAATAAATGAATGACTCATTTTCAATTATTCCATGGTAGAGATATAGGTCTTTATCCTAAATATTTCACATTGTAAGGCGCAACCGAATACCTCTTAATTAAGAGACATGAACTACTTGGCTCCCGAACACCGACTTCCCATAATCAAATAATTAATGCAGTACCTTGGCAAAGCAAGTGTTCTAATTCATTTTCTTTAAGAAAGCAACTAAATAGTCGTAAATACAAATGGCGTAGACACTTTATTTATAACCGCTCTGGTGGCCTAGTAGTTAGAGCGTTCACCTCTGATGCGGGAGGTCGCGGGTTCCATCCCCGGCCGAGTCATACCAAAGACTTGCAAAAATGGTACTAACAGCTGCCTCGCTTGGCGTTCAGCATTAAGAGGTTAGTGTTAGGACTTGTCGGCCTAGTGTCAGGATAATGTGACTGGGTGGGACATATGTCACATGTCTGCGGCATGATGCATGATGCCCCAGTGCTAGAAGATATCACTATAAACTGTTACACTGCAGACATCGTAGCGATATGACTGAAAAATTGTTAACGCTAAGTTAAAACTCTAAATCACACACACTAAATTTATTACACTATTTTAAGTTGAGACATTATTAGGAACACAATGTATGTCGTAAATACATATTTTTCATTATACGCTTTAATTAATTGCTGATGCTGATCCTATTTTTGTCGAATTTGTTTCAAATTGTAATCTAGGGAACAAATAGTTTAGTATTCATTCCTAAAATTTCGTTGTTTTCTTAAAGAAGAATGAAGTAATTAAAACACTTGCTTTGTCAAGTTACTGCACTTTTTATTTATCTAGTTTTTTAATACATATATTCGTTTGGATAAAATGTTAACTAATATTTTATAAAATATGCCTTCTGGTCTAATAGAAACATATTTTCCAAATGAAACTACGTTTTCTGTCTTTTAATAAGTTTTTTTCGAAGAGAAATTGAAATAGCAACGCACTGTCTACTTGTTTAAAATATTAATCTCTATTTGACATAACACTGCTTGCAACAAGACGTATTTACAACCTCTGTTCCCAAAGATGCCATGTATGACCCACAAAGTTTAGTTGCTTGATGAAACTTTAATACTGTTAACAATAATGTCGTGTGAATCGTTATGCTTAATGTCAACAATATCATCGTGTAAATCGTTGTGCTCACTGTCAACAATAATGTAGTGTAAATTATTGTGCTCACTGTCAATAATAATGTCGTGTAGGTCATTTTACTCACTGTTTAATAATAATGTCGTTTAAGTCATTTTACTCACTGTCAATAATAATGTCGTGTAAGTCGTTTCCTACACTTCGCCGTTAGTATGTTTGTATGCTTTTGTGGAAATTCCTGTATCAACACTTCATACCCTTTACGATGGATTGTAGAAGGGGTGTTTAGATAGTAAGCAAAAGAGGATAGGGATTGTACTGGTGTGTGTTGGGATAGCTTTTGGTGATATGTTGGATTGAAGATCATTTTTTCCCCGATTGATACGTCTTTTCTGTAAAACCTTGACCCTATAAAACTTTTCACTCTATAAACACTATTGACCCAGTAAACACTTTTCACCATATAATATCAATGATTAAATCTGTAGACCATTTAAACATAGGATTTTCTGTATGATACCATACCGCCCACTGCATGTTAACCTTTATGTCTATATACTTAATGAGGTACCCTCAATCACTACATATAGCTCCTGCCTTCATTCATAAATGCCGTCATTTCCCTTTGGGTACTGAACTAATTCAAGCATCTGAAGTAAAATTATTTCATTAAGCATCATCGAATTCATTAGCTTTTATTTTTCTTTAAAAGTAATGTCTCTTTATTCCTATTTCCTTGATGCTTGTATCCTAGTTTATAATGTTGCTTTGTCCGGTCTTGTCTCTTGCTTTCTTACAATGCAAAAAAACTAAGTTACGCGATCAATCATTGGTAACTCAGGATGGATCATTCCGGATCTTCTGATTTTATTTTCTCTCCTTGTTCAGTTCGTTCGAGTTATAATTTGGACTTAACCTTTTCTCACCGCCACCACCATACGCACTTTTTGTTTTCATTAATCTTGTCAACAATGTTGAAAATATGCAATTTCAGTGCTGAATCTTCCATCCAGAAGGACGAAATCTTGTTCTGTGTAGGTTATCCTTTAATATAAAAGGTTGACTTTATGACACATATATACAATTTCAGATAAAACTCTCTCAGTTTGTGCCTGTGACATTGATGGGGATGGTATTGAAGAGATCTATCTCCACAACTCTAACCAAATGAAGGGCCCTAACATCCCTGTGCGGCCGGATCGCTTGTTTAAATGGCACAACGCCACCTACATCGACCTCCTGGCCCTTTCTCGCAATCAGGCAGTGACGCCCTCTGATGGGCGTCAATCAGTGGCATGTGTAGATAGGCATGGCGAAGGAATGTACTCAGTAATAGTAACAACATTTGATTCTGGTAAAAAAAATAACAAGAAACAATAAACAACCCCTGCTCTTCTATCTCTTAACAGTGATATGCAAAACCGTAATATACAGTGCAATATTAATGTAAAATTTCAGCCACGTATCAAGCATTTATATATTGACCTGAATACTCTAATAAAATAACCTATTAAGAATTATATCTAGACCGGTGAAAATATTCTTGGAAATATTACCTTCAATAAATAAAGTTGTTTATCATTGACTGTTCTAAATTGAATCTTGAACATGGAGACATAGTTTGACACACCGAGCAAGCATACAGGTTGCAAAAGCGTCGAATGGGCCTATATGGCGTTCAAGGGAATCACCATTAGGGCAGCCATTTTGAAATGGATCAGTGTGACCTCAAAGCGAATTTGACATTAGTCCATGAGTTTAACGTTATGGACCTGTATGGCATCAAGGGAAAAGATAATAATAAAAATGTATGTAGAATGAATAGTATCAGACTGTTATGGACAACATGGGAAATACTATGTTAAAAAATTATTCATAACTGGAAGGGTTGATCTGATGTCAGGGTGAAAATGTAATGCAATAAACATTAACATTTACTGACTTACAAACAGATATTCGACTAGCACATACACCTACTAACCAGCAACTAATACACTTACCAACACCCGTACTCACTATCTTATGTGTAATGGGTGATGGTTAATAGATAACGGTGTTTATTCAATAACCTTTTCCCCCTGACCAGCGATCGTTCTATCCTGTTGTCAACATTAATATACCATTTCAGATTGTTTCGATACGGACCCACACTATTCAACCTATTTTTCCATTATCTTGGCCATTAACATCATACGTAAACCTATGGTGTAATGTTAAAGTCTCTTTGACGCCATATGATGTCATTTCAAAATACATCCGTAAAGTTAATTCACGCGGACACCTAATGGGCTCATTTGTTGCCACGGTAACTCATTTTAATATTCATTGATATAATTAGTTCAGCAAGTCACGATGTTTGGGTAATTACAAATTGCTTAAAATAAATTATTGTTTTATCAAAACATTGCACTGTAAGCATTGCAAGGTTAGATAAATCGGTAGTGTACTGTTTGAAATCATATTTAAAAGAAGAAAATAAAAATACAAATTCATGTCAATCATCCGACACTTTACATACTAGAGTCTAAGTATTATTCAACAAACGTTCTAATAATTCAATGAAATTTAGGTGTTGGTAAATGTGAAAATATGCTATTAGAGTTTATTTTATCAAAAGTGCCGAAAACGTAAATCGGTTTGTATGGAACTTTTTCTTGTTTAATTATTTCCAGAAGGGAAAGGGAGATACCGCGTTTTGGAAATGGATCCAAGCCATGTAGACAATAACATCAGCTCCGGAAACATAATTATCCGGGATGTTGCATTTGCAGTCGGTCTTGACGTGGTACAAGGCAAGATAAAACACATCCCACCAGTGTCAAGTATTTCCTTTTGAAGAGTTTTTATTGCCAAAGAAGCAATGAAATACCAATGTGTTCATTAAGTATAAATTATTTCCTTTGTCCATTTTATGATTCTGATCATTAGCACCTCATGTGACAATATATATTGAAAAAACTCAGTCACACAAGTCATGCCAATATTGATTATCTTGCATTTGTGACACAATGCATTTTTAAGACTGTTTTCATAAAGTACGGTTCATCATCTAGTTTTAGTATGAATATTTGCCACAGCTAGTGTTTGAATACGATCTTTTTGTAGACGGACAAGGTATAATTGTGGGACCACTTATTGGAGACGACGGCCATTCTGACATTTTTATCACCAACACTCCCAGCTATTTTGTTGGCAGCTCTGTTTTCCGCCATGAAGGTAGCAACGTCCTCTTCATGAACAATGGTGACGGTACATTCGTCGATATAGCTCATGACACTGGTAACATGCATTAGAGCCTTTTTGATAGTGGAATTGGTGATATGTGAAACTATTTTCAAAGTTAGGGATACATTTTGTGAAGCTTAATTTCCTTAAATTTAACTTCTTCAGAACAATACTGTAGTATTTTATCCAATAATCATTGAAAATGTTTCCAGTTCACATTGAAAACATTGATCAATATTTTTAAAGTATATTTTTTTAAATAATTGTTTTGAAATAACTGAAGCTATTTGATCGTGAACAACTATCGTCACTTTGTGAGTGTATCTGATACCAAGGAAATATGAAGGACTTAAAAATGCATCAGTGAGTAGATTGTATTTGTTTTTCTTAACTATAATGTTTATCTTTGATAAATAGCATAATTATATTTATTATCCACAAGCGATGTCTTGTATATAGAATGAGCGACTGAATGAAATGCACACCATGTTTTAGCTTTTCTAGGAGATATTTTTGATCATCTTCTGCAGGCTTACGTGATCAGGATCAATTCAGCAAGGGTATATCTGTACTAGACGCCAATGACGACGGGAAACTGGACCTGCTTTACGCTAACTGGTTTGGCCCAAACAGACTCTTTCTTCAGCAAGCAGGCCATCAAAACCCATCGGAATTTAAGGTATGTGGAACTATCAATGTACTACAATTTATTTTCATGAAGTATTCGACTTTATATGAGTGATTGATATATTGGGATCTCGTTTTCAGCGAGCTTTTGTCTCTTCAATAATATCATATTAAATACTATCTGCGTGGGAACGTAACCAACTGTCTCGTATTTTCAAAGGTGATAAAAGATTAAAGGAATGAGGGTCACAAAAATTGCTAGGGGTTCATAGATTTGAATCATATCTGTTTATGTTCCTATTAAAATCTTTGTGGGCGACGTCAAATTAAAGACTGACATTTTTAAACATACATGAGTTATCTGCCTGATTAAAAACGTTTTAACTTTGTAATGAGTATATTCAGCCATTATGCATGTCAAATAATTGATAACATGTGAAACAATTGTAATAAATGTAATCAAGTTATCACTTTTCATTTTACTTTTTTTAATTTTAAATTAATAAAATAGTTTTATTTTACTTTTGCATTGAACTTTCTTTATCACTTCTTGTCTCAAATTGTCAGAATTATAATATCGTGGATCCTGTAGTTTATCCTTTGGTAAATTTCGCAAAATCTTTACCGATGAAAACCAGACTGAATCTTCAAAAGGCTACTTGGACTCGTATATAAAGGAACTTATTTCTTGACAATTTCTTCTTTGATGATATTTGATTAACCTTTAAATATCATCCATTTACTCACTGCATCCGTCTTCACTAATTTCATGGATTTACAAATAAAATGATGGGCTTGTACAATCTGCATCGAATCTATAAATTCAATCGATGATGTCCATGCATTCATTAGAAACAGTTACCCCAGCTTGTTTCTGATTAACATTATCACTTTTTCTTCGCATTGTTCCAGTGTCATCCTTTTTCGGTCATCTACTCAACAGATCTAAAGACTGTTAATTCTAGATTATCGCATGACATCGTCCACATTATTTATACAGCGTGTGTTAATTACGCCATCTTCCCCGATTTGTCTTCATTTGGTTTCCCCGTAGATTCGTTTCATTTCTTTTTCGTTCAGTTCAACTTTTAAATAAAACAGTTCACCCCTTAATTTATCTTTTTTCTCGTCTGCTTTATTTCTTTCCAAATGTTGTGTTTAACTTCCTCTTTTACTTCTTTTAGAGATATTTTCAATGCTCTTTTGAGAGGTATTGATCCAATTTCTTATTCAAAATATTTAAACACTACTTTAGACATCCCTTTATCTATGTCATGACAGAATCTAACTGCGCCTCTAAAAATGCCGTTTCATTTTTCTTTTTTTTTGTGTTCATTATCTCTATCTAATGTTTTGTGTTCAAGCCAAATTCTGACAAATTGGCGGACTAATGTTTGCACACTTCTCTTAGAAGATGTGATAAACTCATTCTCATCATTTTCTTCCGATTTCGACATCGATTTCTTCCCGTTTCGTCATCGATTTGTTCTTCATTGGAGGCATGGTCAAGGAGCTGTTCATATGCCACGAGGTCAAAATGTTCCATATATGTGTAGGAACCTCAGGATATCCTGCACATGGAGATCTAGCTTGGTGTTATTATCGATTAAATAATAAATGGATAGATGAAAGGCATAAATTACAATAATAATTTATTATTTTTAATGTTTTTATAGCATAATTTCAAGCACAATGACATTAACTGGCACTTACTCTGGTCTTAATGCACTCAAGCGTTGGGCTCTTCCACCGACCAATATATATATATATTGTTGGAGGTTCATTTTTAAGAGAGAAATTCAATACAAATTATTATTATTATTATTATTATTATTATTATTATTATTATTATTATTATTATTATTATTATTATTATTATTATTATTATTATTATCGTTAAACAGTCAATACTTTCGAGCGAATTTAATCTTCCCGCACCTACAATGACTTTGTTAACTGCGGACTTTGACAACGATGGGCAAATAGAAGTCTTCTTGGGCTCTGCGAGCCATATGACGGTGAAGCCGACGGAAAATTCTTTGTTTTCCATGCAGAATGACGGTGAAAACGTCACAATCATTCCTATTAAGCTGGAAGCTAGTGAGGAGATGACGTCAGTTCCTCTACTAGGTACGGGTTTAACTTCATTTGTGATGTTTGTTTAAGTCTACAACAAATATACTACATATGCTTTGTCTTATATCAAACATTCTCTGCTCATCTTTTACTCGCAAGAAGTCTGAATTGTTTGGAGAACAAATGAAAGCAACGACATATGTTCGCCATTTTTATTTAAAGTGTAAACCACACTGATGTATATCGCTAATTTTGTGTTTAGATTGTTGGAGATATTATCCAATGATCAGTACGATTGCGTGGATTGCTGGTTTTATGATTGCGTATAACCATTTGAAATAAATTATGGATATATGTATATCAAGCAAATTAGTTGTTGGTATAAGAGGGTTACAGATTATGAATGTCACTGCAAAATAAGTCTAATGGAGTTACTCCTGGCTTCCACTCTAGAACCAACAGCTGCCACGATTAAAGATCGTTTCAACTAATTCGAGTATGCATACCTAACAAGTCTTTGGGAGAAAAAAAAAACAGTCCACTCTTAACGCTGATTACTTGTAAAGTGAATGACCGCTGTCAGCTATGACGCGTGCCAATATATGTACACACTTAACACGTACCAATAAATCTACACAATATATGTACACATTTAACACTACAATAAATCTAAATCTAAACAAAAATTTATATATCATTTGGGCTTTTTGAAATGTTACGACTCTATGGTCTTAAATAAAGGAGCAGAAAAGAGTGAAAACTATCAAATTTTGCAAAAGTTAACAAATAATTTATTTCCCTTGAATAGAAAGTGACAATATAAAAAACTTGCAGTATTGTGAATTAAATCTCAAATAGTCCTAAAAATTCTATCACAGGTCCTAGAGTATTGAGTATTCCGAATTATTTCTAGTGGTGTTACGAATGAATTCCAACATTTAATGTGCTGATGTGCCAATAGTCTCGAAAGTGATAATGTGCCAATAGCCTTGATGTATCACAGTGAAATAATACAAAATGTCATTGATCCGATTCACAATAATTCTAAAATAATGATTTAGTCCAAAAATATTAAGCGCTTTGTAATTCTAGTGAATAATTTCGATAGATCCTCTTTTTTCAAAACTAAGCACAACAATAAGACTGATTGGAGTTAGAATGTTAAGAACATAATGAGTAATTTTGAAGTAACAGTATTAATATAAAAAGCTAAGTCACAATAACACAGTCGGAATGGTCATCAGGTTTCCATTAAATTCATAAATAGCACGCTTATAAAACATTTCTTAATTTCTAAAAATAAATTCATCTTGAACTTAATACCTGCAAAAAAACAAGTGTGCCTGGACTTAAAAATTATATATATATATATATATATATATATATATATATATATATATATATATATATATATATATATATATATATATATATATATATATATATATATATATAACTATATATATAACTAGTTCATCGTTGATAGTTGCTTTAGTACTAACTATCATCAGTAACAGTTGGGTTCAATGTGATCAAGAACAGCAAGAACAGGCAGGTTATTATGCTGAAAGACATCTCACAGAGAGAGAGAGAGAGAGAGAGAGAGAGAGAGAGAGAGAGAGAGAGAGAGAGAGAGAGAGAGAGAGAGAGAGAGAGAGAGAGAGAGAGAGAGAGAGAGAGTAGTAGTAGTAGTAGTAGTAGTAGTAGTAGTAGTAGTAGTAGTATCTGCTATATGGCTATTCACTGTGAAATTTTGTGTATTATCCAAACACGAACTTGTCAGGCGGACACATATTTATTATGTACCTATCTATTTTACTCAATAAAGAGCTTGCATTTTCCCTACATTTCAAAGACGTAGGAAAACGTTACTGACCCTTACTAGAAGTAGGAAAATATACTGACTTTTCCTAGAATTAAAATGCGATACTAATATGTACTGTAAACCATACTGATGTTTCCTAGAAGTAGGTAAACGAGACTGACGTTTCTATAAGTAGGAAAACTATACTGACGTTTATAAGAAATAGGAGGATGATAATGATGTTTTCTTGCAGTAGGAAAACTATACTGACGTTTAGTTATTCCACCACTATTCTCCTTACGTTGTAACTACAATCACTTCAGTAAAAAAAGAAAATTGGTATTCATGCGCATATCAGCTGATCCAAATGCAATTCGGTTTATGATTTAAGATGAAGGTCATATTGAATATGTTGCAAAGTTAAGAAGTTTCTTTATGTTTTTCAGTTAAATCAAGAAATTTATTACATTATTTGAAATCGATATGTACACTCATATGCTGAAAACAAGCCGTGGTCTGACAAATAGTATTGAATTACTATGGTACACACTTGACCAGTTTACTTTGTTGTTATGATTTTTTTACTCTCTAAGGTCAATCTAATTTATGTATAGATTGTAATCTGAACTAAGTCAGCTAATGTGCAAACATGTTTATGAGCCCATGCTTACTGGAGTTCCTTGGTTGTTAAGCTCTTTAGTTTTGGCTGTGATTTGTTCCTGCACGTTGTTAGCTCTTAAATTTCTGATATTCTTGCATTTACATTTTGACGTCATTGAAGAGCTGATTTCTTTTACTAGTTCATCCCCTGTAGAAATTCAAATTGGCGAAGAAAAAAAAATCTAGTACCAGTCATACACATAATAACACTTAACTTAACACTAACTTGAGAAAGATGACAGATTTTCACAGTAATATAATTTGCACAGTAGTTTAATTTCCGCTTCTGCTTTTGTCTTTTTTGATTAATACTTATTATTTAAATTAACATTCATTTTACTGCTCCAAAATTAACCGAATTTTCGTGTTGTTAAGGTATTCATTTTAAAGTTAGTAAAGTACCTATTAGGCCGTGTTGAAATGGACAAAAGTGCTTGCATATTCAAAGTCGATGGTTTCATCAAGATTATTCATTTTGCTTTTATTTGGTAATATTACCTGATTCGTTCGGAATACTTCTTGCAAGTTTTACAACTCTACATGGACCCGGATTATGAAGGTGTTACGATAGTCCGTTTGATTTTTTTGTTGTCAAATGAACACGTACTGCTCAATTCGAAATGGAGCGGAAAATAGATTATGACGTCATAATATGTAACGTTTTATCTAAATTAATCATACAGCTATAAATAATGCTCATATTGCGTTAAATGCCATGGAGACGATATTAACACTACCACAACACTAAAAGTTTGTAAAATGCTATTTGTGGAACCGTGTGTTTTCATAAATGCAACACACTAAAGTTAGATTGCCCTTAACTGCGTCCTTTCATTTATAATGTTTTTAATGCAGAATGGAAGATAAGATTATGTCAAATGCATCGGGGGAAGAAACCAAGGAATTCATTAATTGCAGTGATAGGGCACAGGGTTGACTATGTAACAAGGCTGCACAAGGCACATTAACATTATATCGGTGCCGTCACAATGAAACGGGATCAAAACAACGTAATAAGTGAAAGAGATTTTAAGCTGTTGGTAGAGAGATGAAAACTGAGGGAAAAGTTGTTTGCACAATGACGTGGTTGCGACGTCCATCTTTTACTAAAAAAATCTTATATAACCATCTGTTGGTGAAAACTGATATGATCTCAGTATTATGTCATACTAAAAAGTTCACCACCAACATACCATTTTATTTGTGTATTTAATATGAACATTCGATAATCTTTTAACCTGCACAGATTGGATAAATTGTTAAATGCTCATTCAGTTTTGTATTGATGGACAGTTACTGACAATGTACCTATTTCTGATGAACATTTACTGACATAGCACCTTTTAATGATGGACGGTAACTGACAGTGTTCCTTTATATAAAGGATAGTTTCTGACGGGGTACCTTTCTTGATAGTTACCGAAAGGGTGCATTTTATTGATGGATTGTAACTGAAAGGGTACCTTTTCACAAGCTTGTACGTGTAATAACCACTACATCTGGACCGATATTCAACAAAGAGTAAGGCAAGAAAATATATACCTTCCAAATAAATTTTTTAATATACGATTGCACTGATATTTATCTATGTAAAAAGATTTTGTTAGAAAAAGTTACGTACGCCACTTTTTTCAAACCGATCATCCTTAAAACTGTTAGAATTAAAGTTAAAGAAATAAAGTTTGGAACTGAATAAATCCAGGAGAAAACATCCGCATCTTTCAAAATCACTATTTTTCTTTTAGGTGTAACAATTGGAGACCTGAACAATGATGGTCTGTTGGAATTGTTTGCATCGTATTCTGTTCTTGGCGGTCAAAGAACAATGTTCATTTTCCAAAGTGTTCATCAAGGATATAATTGGATTAGATTTTGCCCCAGGACAAGGCAAGGTGCTCCAGCACGCGGTGCCGTGGTTACTATTGTGCTAGAGGACGACAGAGCAATAATGCGCGTAATTGGTGGATCTTGTGGCTACATGTGCCAATCAGAACCCGTTGCTCACTTCGGTCTGAGAAACCTTACAGCTGTAAAGATGAGTGTGAAATGGCCAGATGGACACGTTCTAACTAAGTTTCTTATGCGACATGATACTAACAAATCATTTTCTATATCATATACAGGAATAATAAAGGAATTTGTGCCAAAAGAAAATCATTTTAAACAAGTAAATACGGTATTAAGGTGTTCGCCTGAGTTTAAATTATATTTGCTTTTCATTTTCTTTGGATATGTTTTTTGGTTTTGTTTCTCATAGTTTCAAAACATAACAAGGAACCCATAATGCATAGAAGTTCCAGTACAATTACATGATTATTTTCGAAACATTACACTTACACCTCAAAGTTTTGGATTTAGATTTTGTCTCCAGTACAATAAAAAAATTAATAGAAGCAAAAGAAAGGATTAAAACCTTTGATAGATAAATTATTATATACACTTAAGAATATAAAAATAAAATAGGTTCCAGAAACGAAAATTTAAGATGACACAGTTTTTCCAGAAAATAGTCGATGCGACTTATGTCAAGTTGGGGCGGTATATAAAGTTGTTCATTTTAGGATTACTTATTCCTACCATAACATCCGAATTGTAGTTTTCAGTTTATAATTTTGGTTAATTTATTATTTAAATTATTCACTGGAATAACAATGTATCCATTGATTCTTCTTGTACTAAAACATTAATTTGGAATTAAGTGAATTCAGTCAAGAACATTTTGATTATACTATTGTGATGCATCAAAAGATTGTTAACACACAGCTCCATTCCAGGCTTTCGACACATTAGCAAATTAAAGACAATAAGCATATCAACACATTTACTATTGGAATTTATTTTTAACGCAACTGGAATTTAGTTGGAACTCTATACATTGGGAATTATAACAGAACGTTTAGGACTGTTTATGATTTTATTCACATTACAATAAATAATTTTAAAATTTTCACTTTTATTTTTTGAGAAATAAATTATTTGCTGAATTTTACAAAACGTTTTGATTTTCGCCCTTATGTATTTTTTAGTATAAGACCATAGATTCTTAACACATTTTTAAAGATATAAGATGTGAAGGATACTTTAAATTTAATTAGTCTTCTATTTGAGGAAGAGATAATGTGAAGGCATTTATAGAATAAATATATACAGGCTTATCATGATAAAAAATGGGATCTGTTTAGATGTGTTGTCAGTAAAGAAAATATTAAATCTGCTTCCAGAACAGAGAAACTTGGATATGGAAAAAATTGAAGAGACAAAGATAATTATTAAAGTTAGATTATGAAAATAACAAAAGAGACACTGAAATTAAGGTAAAGCTAAATAAGAAAATCGAGGAAGATATATATATATATATATATATATATATATATATATATATATATATATATATATATATATATATATATATATATATATATATATATATATATATATATAAAAATATATATATATATATATATATATATATATATATATATATATATATATATCTATATCTATCTATATATATATATATATATATATATATATATATATATATATATATATATATATATATATATATATATGACGAGTTATTTATACAATGAAAGCAAAATGTGCTGAAGGGAGAGGGGGGGGGGAGAAAACCCAAAAATACTTCTCTAGCATAAAGAAACTGCATTTTTCAAAGTAAAGTCATAAGAAAGCTGAAAATTGAAGAAAAAGAAATGTACGATGAAACAGCTATTGAAATAAGTACTGCAAAAGTCTATACCGCAATAAACCATTCGATACAACAGTCAACTAACGAAAATAAACTCGCTGAGGATAAAAACGTATCGCACAAAAATGCAATTCAATGTTAAAAATATGCACAAGAATAAAAGTACAAGTCCTGATGGCATTACATGCAAACTTCACTGAATATTTTGGTGCGACTTAAATAATCATTTTATGGATGCCTTTAACTTCAGTTTCCGAAAATAGGACGTCACAGTTTACAGAAAATCAATGTAGTATCTTTAATTCCAAAATGGGAACAGTATTGGACAGATTTATACAATTAGAGAAAAGCTGATTTTTAAAAGCAGTTGACTGATCATTCTTTCATGTACAATACACTTGAATTTCTCAATCTGGACTCTAATTTCATCAACTGGATCGTATTATATCGTATTGGAGTATGCACATTTTGTTACAGAGCCCCGTTTTAATGAATTGCTAGATTTTTGTGATTACTTGTTTCATTATTGGAACTTAGTGCAGTGGAAATATTCATTAGCTCGAAATAATTAGTCAATTACCGTTTTCTATCAATGTGAAACAATTTTAATCGTTAGGCCTGGAGACCATATTTAAGTGAAAATAGGAATATATTTAATACTTATTTTCTAAATAAATATGGAGAACCTAAGCAAAAGACTACAAATTCAATCACCTATCTAATATCATTTAAATTACTACAACTCTCATCCCCAACTCCCAAGTATTTGTAAAGATACGTATTTTTAAAATGTCAGCAATTAATAAAGATTTTAATCGGACATTTTAATTTGTCTTTTGGGGGATATGAAAGCTTGTAGTTAATGGCGACTACCATCAAGTGCGTAATAGCGACGTTGCTCTTAATCTATCA
This sequence comes from Potamilus streckersoni, assembly GCA_016746295.1. Classification (NCBI taxonomy): domain Eukaryota; kingdom Metazoa; phylum Mollusca; class Bivalvia; order Unionida; family Unionidae; genus Potamilus; species Potamilus streckersoni. The sequence continues at coordinate 4,157,230 of JAEAOA010002356.1, forward strand.
GCGTTCATAACTGCATAAACGCTGAAAAAAAAATTCGATTCAATTTGTATATTAAAAATATTTTTTCTTTGATTAAAGATATATTTTGAATAAGAAATTTCTCCCAATATTTTTTTATATCTGAAATCTCCAAAATATAGAACAGCGCTTATGTATTTAATCCCGCCCATGTTCCACATTTTCAACCATTTTATGAATTATATTATCTTAATACACATGATTTTTCATTGCAGCCATTGCTAGAAATGAAATACCCATAACATTGGAGGTGCAATATTCACTTGAAATAAAAAACCCATAATTTAATGTTGTACATACATATTCGATAGCCATTCAGTATTTGTTACATGAACTCTTAGGATGCATGCTTGTGAGAATAAACTATTGAACTGAATATATTGTGAGGACCTTTTAAGAACAGTGATATATATTACTATTTAATAAGATTTATAAACTATCTTTTAATAAAAATAAAGAGTGAAAATGTCTACTTGATTTGATGTTTATTTTCTTTGTTTGTCTTAATTTAAGCTGATAATAAATCCTGAAGTGAGAATATTTCATAGATACAGAAATATCTTTTATTTGTATAAACTTGTATATCTTTGATTAAGGTTATTATCCTTTAAACACTGTATAAACTTGTATGACCTTTGATTAAGGTTATTATCCTTTAAACACGGTATAAACGTTTATGATCTTTGAGGTTATTATCCTTCTATGACCATTGATCAAGGTCATTATCCTTTCAACACTGTATAAACTTGTATGATCTTTGATTAAGGTTATTATCCTTTTCACACAGTATAAACTTGTATGACCTTTGATTAAGGTCATTATCCTTTTATCACTGTATAAGCTTGTATGACCTTTGCTTAAGGTCATTATCCTTTTAACACACCGTATAAACTTGCAGGATATTTGAAGGTCATTATCCTTTTAACACACTGTATAAACTTGCATGACATTTGAAGGTCATTATCCTTTCAACACTGTATAAACTTGCATGACTTTTGCTTAAGGTCATTATCCTTTTAACACACTGTATAAACTTGCAGGATATTTGAAGGTCATTAACCTTTTAACACACTGTATAAACTTGCATGACCTTTGAAGGTCATTATCCTTTTAACACTGTAAAAACTTGCATGATCTTTGAAGGTCATTATCCTTTTAAAACTGTATAAACTTGTATGATCTTTGATTAAGGTCATTATCATTTTAATACCAGGTGCATAAACTTGTATGATTTTTGATTATGGTCTTTATCCTTTTAACAGGTGATAAACTTGTACAATATTTGATTAAGGTCATTATCCTTTTACCACTTTGTATAAACTTGTATAATCTTTGATTATGGGTGTTTTCCTTTTACCACTGCATAAACTTGTATGACCTTTGATTAAGGTTGTTATCCTTTTAACACCTATAAACTTGCATGATCTTTGATGAAAGTCATTATCTTTTTAACACACTGTATAAACTTGTATATCTGATTAAGGTTGTTATCCTTTTAATACTTTGTATAAAGTTGTATGATCTCTGTAAATGGTAATTTGGATTTTTAATGCAGCATTAACAATTTTCTAGGCATTATCAGATTGATGTCAGCAGTGTAACAGTTTAGAGTGATGTCTAGCACTGGGGCATCATGTTGCAGATATGTAGCATGATGTCCCACCCAGTCACATTATCCTGACACCAGGCCGACCAGTCCTATAACACTAACCAATTAATGCTGAGCATAAAGAGAGGCAGCTGATAGCACCATATTTAGAAGTCTTTGGTTTGACTCAGCCGGGGTTTGAACCTGCATCCAAGGCAGATGCTCTAACCATTAGACCACCAAAGTGATCAGTGGGACAAGTATATTTGCTAATGGCTGTATTGCAGTTTTATCACTAAATCTCTCCTGTAATCTAGTCATAAAAGAATATAAGTCCATTTCTAAACTTTTGGTTTAAAGGTTTGCCATTAACTTAACGCTGAAATAACTACTGACCGAAAACAACTATTCTTCTACTTATACTTTGTTAGTTCCATCAATCACTCAAGATATGTTCTCCATTGCAATCATAAATCTGAACAAAAGGATAATATATTAATATATTATCAATTATATTTGTTCTCAGAGATGTTGATAACCACGAGTCTTTATAAAAATCATACATATAATAATTTCGCTTGTAAACAACACTACAGTAACAAGCATTCTTCCTATACCACTGACAACAGAATTATCAACATCTCCTTTGAAATTCATATAAAAAAAGTACCATGTACCATCAATACATGACATTCTAATCTCATTATTGTCATCAGTACACATTATGCAGGTTTAATACTACTTAAATTTTATGTAATAAAATGAGCTGAGCTAACATATTTAATGTTTTTTTTCCTTCTCCTATTTGTTAAGAGTTATCTATTTTCCATATACTGCCATTTATTTCTCACCAAGTTTGATAATTTTCACAAACACTTATACCCAAAATAAATAGAGTCATCTGTTGACCAGAAGAATGGTAAAATTAAGTTTAGGTTGTCAATGAATATTGAAAACTGCATTGGTATAAGATTTAAAACAAACGTTTCATCTAAATTACTTAAGTTGAGTAACCAAATCTAGTTCTTTCATTTAAGCAATCAAATTATTTCTTTATTTTCATTGAACTCATTTTCTTTTTTACCATGTCTTTGCATGAGTTGGATTGAATAATTTAAAAAGAAAATGCTAGAAGGGTCAAAAGATACAATCAAATTATTTTCCAAGAGTATGATTATAAGTGCTTAGACAGTATTATCTAACATTTGAAAGAGATCTGTATCATCTGCAAATATACTTATAATGGAGTGCATTTTTTATACAATATCATTTGTGTATTATCAGGAAAAGGGACATAACTTTTTTAACAGTTAAATGTTTAACAGTTATCTCTGTATACTACATTTCTCTTCTTAGATTCATAGATCACAGTCACACTTTCAGGATTCTAACACAAACAAAACTCAACAAATGGGCTTTAACACTTTACCTTATGCAAGCACCTTTTCTAATCTCTATTCCATTCTCAAAGAAGCACCTTTTGATGGATTTACCTGATTTACATGGAAGCACCTTGTAATGCCTCTACATCATTCTCATGGCATTTCAATGCCTATTGTAAACAGCCATTTTGAGCAGGTTTTTATAGTGCCACCTACGGGGAAAACATCCTATTTAGATACTACATTCACTGGTGTGAATGACAATTACAAAAATCATGTGGCTGCTGTTTAAGATTTGGTTGCAATCTGCTATTTAAAGTAACTGGGTCCTATTCTCCCCTCTCCAAAATGAAAGCTGTGGATTTCGTTCAGTACCTGTTTGAGTTTTAACAATTATATTCACAACTATGAAAGCTTAAGTAACTTAATTAAAGGCTCTGACGTTGATGTAGCCAGCAATTAGTTTTTATAAATTATAAAACAGATAATTTAGTAATGCTAATGAAGACAAAGAACTTGTAAATTTTGAGTATGAGAAATGGCAGCTATGGTTGGTCATGTGACTTTACTGACTTGATGGTGAAAGAGTTCTATTAAGATTATAAAGCAAAAAATAATTATTCGGATTTTACTCTTAAATCTTTCCATACAAAAAATATGTATACAGAGACCTTGGAAACACTTAATAATTACGCATATTTGGACACAAATTTTTGATTTAGGACATAGAAAATCACCCCAACTGGATTCCTCCAAATGCACATTTTTGTTGCAAACAGGAAAGTTTTGCGGCAGAATAAATGTCTTCTAATCACTAGGAAAACTAAAGCAATGCTTTTATTTTAGTTTCTTACTGACATCTTTGATCAAAGGTCGCCAGCTTATTTTGATGAAGGTGCATGTGTTATTGAAAGTGCAGCTAAAGGCTCCCTTTGAAGGACCAAACAAACACCCATTTGCTATTGCTGTGGCAACATCAAATAATTGTAGAACTTTTAGACAATTTTTTTAAAAAATATTTCCTTAGTACATATCAGTGCTACTGAAGTAATCAGTTTTCATTGAAGTTACAGCAAAACTATTTTTTCTGTTGTTTAAATTGCCATCCTGTGGTCCATTGTAGTCATTTCATGTTCCTGCTCTCAGATGTGGTAGATTGTAGCTAGTCAGTTGCATGGCTTTTGTGATTATATTACAGCATACAGTATCAAGGCCAGATATCAGCATAAGTGGATTATGATATAACAATGCACTGTTATGGTGGTTTGTCCATATGAAACAAGGAGTTGTTTATGTAACAATTGATTCCAGTGCATTTTTATATCCATGTTTGTGGCTTCCTGTCATTGTGCCTTTGAATTTTCTCCTCCAAACCCAAGACTGTAAATACCATTTTTCTCATATCAATCACCAGATGGTATATTTTGTCCCCAATAAGAAAAAGAAAATCACAATTTGTGACACTGGCAAAGCCCAGCAGGATCACTGTTATTGATTTAAGTTCTAATTGTTGCCATATAAATATTGCCTGCAAAATTGAAATCAAGAGACTTGGACAAAATGCTGTTTGTAAATTTAGAAAAGTATTTTGGGGTTTAACAGAAAAATGATGAAGATTTCAATGAGATTCAGAATTGTCCTAAAGTTGCTAGAACTGATAGTTTGGATGTGACAGTAGCCAAGTGTAAGAAAGTATGTGATGTCTGGATTAGTGGGGACTGCAACTTTTTGCTAGTGGGATTTCAACTTTTGCTGGTGGACTCCTACTTTTGCCAAACTAGGAGTCCTGGACTCCGAGTTTTAAAATCCTAGCAAGATCTCTGGTGTACCAAAAATGTAAAATGGTTAAAATTGATGTTAAATGTAATATATACTATACTGCTTAACAGTTAACAGGGAGGTCTATGTATATGGAGTCAAATAGGCAATGTATTCTATTTATAGCACACTGCATTAGGTAACTTTGCTACATGTATATTAAAAGGCTAAATTGCCATACTCTCTATGAGGTAATGGGTTAAACAAAAATTTATGTCAGTGAAAAATTAAGCGAAGGCCACAGAGACCTTTTTTCCTCCAATAAAGGTGTTTTCTTATCAAAGTCCATGACATCACCAAGTTTCATGATTAGGATAGTATGCATGTAGCATGTCAAACGCTCAAGTGGCCACAAACTAAACCTAATAACACTCAAGCCAGTGCCGGACAAAGATAGGTCATGATGAGCTTCTTTTGTTGTATATGTGTTGTACTAATAGAGATAAACATCATCATTAATCATTTTTATTATAGTATTTATGATTATAGCATGAATTGTTTTACCTCTTCTTTTGTTGTAATCATGTTTTAATTTATCTGGAAGGGTTTATCCTCCATTCTTTGCAATTTTTTGAAGTTAAAGGTTTTAAGATTTAATTTATAATTGGCACTATATAGTCACTACAGTGCTGAGATAACATTAAATCCCAATACAAACAGACATAGTAACATGAAAAGTGGCTGAGAAATGAACTTCAAACAATAGTTAACCTAAGTTTATGATGCATAAAATATGGGACATGGTGACCTACTTTTGCAATGATGAAGTGCTCATTAAGATACATTCTTTCTGTTTCATGGTTCTAGATAGGATAGTATGTAAACAGCATGCCAAAGCATGCTGTCAATAGTTAAATGTAAAAATTAACCTAAGCTTGTAAAATATGTTAGTGACCTTTTCTTATATAGGTGTGGTATAAAATTTATTAAATTATTTCATTTAATGATTCTACCCCAAAAAAAGTAAAACTCAAACTTTAACAAAAGTCATTGAAACATGAAATATTTGTAAGTGACCTATTTTTGTGATGAGGATGCAAAAAACTAAGTGATCATGAGCTAAACACAAAAACTTTAACATGAAATTCAGTAAAATGTGAAATATAGGTTACTATCACCATTTGTTGAATGGATGAAGTACTAATAGAGATACATGCAGTCAACTAGATGGATGATTTTATAGTATTCGCATAGCCTCCTGTTTGTCTGTATCTTCCTATCAATTTTAAAATGAAAAGCAGCAAAAATATATCAAAATTCACAAAACATTGTGGTTTCATTCATTCATTTATAAGTTTAAAACCTGATTGTTGTCAAGAAGTCCCCAACACTCAAATTTCTGTCATTTAAATGCAAACAGAAGCTACCAATATAAATAAACAGACTGCTGACTATCCATTTATGGTTTCTAAAACAGTCCATTTCAGTAAAACCTATGTTGCTTGAATCTAATATTTGCAATGAATAACATTTCTAAAACAATTTGAACAAATAAATAGGATGAATTCTTGTATTCATTTATTCAAAGAGATGAAAATCGAAAACTTTAGGAATTATTGCCATTTTCAAAGATGGTGAACAACACATCTGTTGCTTGAAAACATTGACTGGCCAAAGCAAATATGGTGTTGCTAAAGAAACTCGTTCCTGATTCATATCTCCAACAAGATGAAGCCCCTTCCCCCCAGCAACAATTAAGTTGGAACTTAAAAATATTCAATTGAATCAAAGTTTTGTGAAATTTAAATCCTTAATGCCTTCTGTTTTTAAAATCAGTAGGGGAGTACAAACAAACAGGATGGTGTGAGAATACTGTAACATGAAAAGTGCTTGAGAAATGAATTTAAAACAACAAAACTGGACACAAGACATTATAGTTATAAACAGGTCACTGGTCTACTTTTGTCTTTTATGCCAGGCTTTTTAAATGGGTTAATGTGACCTACTTTTGTCCTTTACTGAAATGTGTAGATACCAGAAAAAATGTAATCATCAAATTTCATAAATCTAGTATGGACCAAGCACGAGAAATAAACTTAAAACTTAAAATTCAACCCATATCAGTGAAGCAGATAATTTGCAAGTATAGCCTATCCCTTAATCTCAAATGATAGAGGTCATCAAGCAGATGACAAAGTAAGATATAAAACATAAAATACACCAGATTTCACCCCTTTAATCACAAACAAGGTTAAAGTTACAGAGCAGATGGAAATGTGTAATGAAAAATGTACAATGATAAGCCATCACCTTGACATTTACACAACACCACTAATGTGGTACACAACACAAAATGATAATGAATAGTATACCATGATTTATCATTTAAACAACTTTAAGGCTGTAAAGCAGAAGGAAAATTTATGGAAAACATGATTTTACACTTAAAGAAAGCACTACTAATGTGATATGTGATGAGCCTTCAAAGAGCTTTAAGCTATAGAGCAGAAACAAAAATGTGATGGAATTTCAGAGAGAAGTATGGCTACTAAAATCATTCTCTTAAAAAGTCATGTCTAGCATAAAATGAAATTTGTGGATATTTGCTTTTATATCCTTTATCTAAAATCATAGTTGTTCATATGGGCATTATTTGCCCATCAATACAACCTGAAAACTGTACAAGACCCAAATAATATTCATAAAAAAAAAAAAAATGGAAATGTCAAAGATATCTTCCAAGACCAGAATTCTTTCAAAGCAAAGGTCTGCATGTTGAATCGATAATTAAAGCACTACTGAATAACCCTGGCTAAAACCTTAACAAACTGCTAATGACCACATATGTGGTGGCAAAACTATCAATATGTCTCACTTCCAAGGTAAATGAAACTACTTCCATCCTTAACAGTATTTTCTGCAGGACGTACCTTGCACTTTCTTCACTGCAAAATATGAAAAGGTACATATAAACACACCAGCAATGTATTATTGAAAGGTACACATAAACACCAGCAATGTATCATTGACAAGGTACACATAACAGCAATGTATTATTGAAAGGTACACATAAACACCAGCAATGTATCCTTGACAAGGTACACATAAACACCAGCAATGTATCATTGAAAATGTAAACATAAACACCAGCAATGTATCATAAAAAACAACAGCTATTACATTTACAAACTTGTTCCCTGTGTTCCAACTATTAAATCCTTCCGATGTTTGGGTTTATCACATAGCATGTAGAACAGAGCATTTTACTGATCAAGATTAGCTGGTGCTTTGAATCAGAAAACAATGAATACTGGGATGATACAAATGTCTGCCAGACCATAAGGTAGGAATTTTAGGCCAAGGGTTAAAATATTTTCCAAGTCTTCGGACAAACATCTGCATACAGCAAATTGTCTATTATTCACACATAGATCATTTTCAGAAATGTAATTATAGTATACCAGATACAAACAAAATAGTAAATTTTACAAATGACAAAATTTTAATTGCCAGCATGATGCCAATTGCTTGAAGAAAGAATCACAAACAATTTTCATGGAAATTCAGTAATCAATTCAGCTAGTGTTTCTGTCAGTCTACATGAAATGATTCTCATGTAAACAGTTATTGCTAATAAATAGTTTTTCTTGACATATTCCAATACAAAGCTCATTATCGTTTTCTTAGGGACAGAGAGGTCTTTTTAGCTGCTCTTTCTTGTCTCCTTCTGATGGCTTCTATTCGCTTTTTCTCTATTTCTTCTGGAGTACACTGCATCTGGCTGCCACTACTAGTTATCTGACTGCTAGCCACTTGCTGACTGCAGTCCTGTGGTCTCTCCTGGCTTCCCCGAAGCTGGTGTCTGCCAGCCAGCTGGTTTTTAGGATCTTTATTATTATATTCAGATGAATTTCCTTTCTTGATTTTGCTGTAATCTGTTTCTGACTGTTGTGTTGCCATCCCTAAATAAGAAATGATAAATGAGAAAGCATATTTAAGCTGAATGCACGCTTTAATCATAATCCCATTACCTAGAGTTAGTTCAAAGCTTATAAACTAACATGGTGAATTTATATGGGCTTAATGGTAATCACTTCTTTTAAATGGCAATTTATTTTAATAACCAGAACACAATAAATGGTATATCAAGACATGACTGAATCATAGCTTTCAAGTCTGCAATCCATATATCAAAAGGATTAGCTAGAATGTTGCAGTATAAACCATGACGACTCATCCCAGGTATGTTATTGTTGTTGTTGTGAAGTTTAACGCCATTTTTCAGCGCAGAATAGGCTATACATGGCGGCCAGTATTAATGGTGGAGGAAGAAACCGGGAAATCACGGGAAAGAACCAATGACCCACGAGAAGATACTGGCAAGCTTTCTCATATATCCACATTCACCGAATCCTGGCAGTGATCTGTAACGGACATCGCTTTAGACAACTCAGCCACTCAGTGTTCCCATATCCCAGATATGAATATAATCCATCAAGATATTTAAGAAATATAAGCAAATGAAACACTTTAACCAAAACCTAAATGCAATTTTCAGTAGATGTGACCTTGAACTTAAGGTCAAAGAGCTCAGTGATCATGTTGCAGAATGAATCTGCAATGATTAATGTCAAGTATAAACAGAATCCAAACATAGATTAAAAAAATACAAGCAAATTAAAATCCTATAAACAAAACTTTTAAAAAGTTTATATGACTAATTGGTTTTAAAGGTCACATGAGAAAAGCTTCTAAATGATTTATCAGATATGAGCAGAATCTGTCATTTGGTACTAGGAAGTATAATCAATTAAACCAGTTTTATTGTATGATTCATACAGATATTTGGCCAGCAAATTCAAATGCTTTCTAGATAGGCTATATATGATGCCAGTAGAAATGGTGGAGGAAGAACCAAGGAAAACCCAGAAAATAACCACTGACCATAAGAAAATTTTGTTAGCTTTCTCACATACCTACGCTGGCTGAACCTGAGACTTGAACCTACAAGGACAGAAGTGAGATGACAGTGATTGGCAAAGGCAAGTGCTTTAGACCACTTCTGCTCTTAGGGCCAGCAAATTTTGGTGACTACTTGGGAACTTCAGTATAATATTTTCTGAACAAGACAAAGGTATGGGGAAAATTTTCAAAGGTTGTGTTAATATATTAAAATCAGACTCCAAGTATTCATTCTAATCAAAGTAAACTTCATATGACAAGTAACCAAGGTATAAGCATAAAATAAAAATATCTCAGAAAATAAAAACCAATTTCCTCCAGAATTTCCCTCGGTTTTTATTTTAATCATTATTTCTTCTCAAATAAAAATCTATTTAGCAGCAAAAAATAAAATAAAAACCAAACTGAAAATTTGTCACCATCTTACAGATGGGCAACACTTACGTTCTGCCTTATCCAGCATGGCCAGTGTCTGGGGCTCCATTAGAATAGCATCATCATCACTAAAAAATAAATCCTCGCTGTCTGTGACAGGGACTAGTCCTGAAAAACAAAAGACCCATATAAGCCTGTGATTGCCCAACTGACAGACATTTTCCTAAAATACAGACACAGTTAGCCCAAAAAAATGTCAGTAGGAAGCATTTGAAAATATTCTCCAGTCTTTTTGATTATATTAAGTGTGAAAACAACTGTTTTAAACTTTTTCATCATCATCTGCCAAATATTCTAAAGTTTTTATGCCAGAATGGTTTCTGTCAATGTTAGTTTGCTAAGCATTTTGTGAAGGAGTTGTAAGGTTTTTACATTATTTTGTTACAATAGCCATATCTGACGCACAATCAGATGAAACACTTTTAAAGCCTTATTCCGCAACTCAAGACTTCCACAAACCTTGAATGTTTGTCTAATATATTGCTTAAAATGGATAATAATTGCACATATTACTTTTCTTATTTCAGTGACTTTGGCCATTGGAAGCACTAATACAGACATGAATAGATATGTACCAAAGAAAAGAAGTGTGGACTATATATGGAAGTGAATGCAAATTATTCTGACATGGAATAAAGCAATATAATAGATGTGCTTTTGTTTTTACTGCTGACCATGTGTTCAACAGTGCTGGAATATATTTGGTATTGAATGCAACTTGATCTAATATATAGCTGTGTACACAACTTGCCAAATCTTCACATATCTAGAGCATGGATTACAGCAATGCAATATATCAACAAAAAAAATGTAATTCAACAAATATTTTAACCTTTAGCAAACACAAGGCTTTGCAATTTTGTGTAAAATATACAAGGCTTTATTTATAGATGTGTTCATGTTACAAACATTATAGTACAAGTTAACAAGAAAAATAAAATAAAAAGAAATTCCACATAAATAAAAAAAATAAACCAACATACAAAATCTTTAGGTGTTTAATTTTTATATTTATATAATAAATACAAAAATATCTACTGAAGAAACTCATTTCACAAGTAAGTTTGTAGAAATTATTTCTGTCCAGTTTTTAAGTTTGTAGAAGGCTTTTCTGTACAGATTTTAAGTTTGTAGAAGGCATTTCTGTACAGATTTTAAGTTTGTAGAAGGCATTTCTGTCCAGTGTTTAAAGATAATGATTACCTTTCCATCAGCACTTCCTAACTGGCTCTACTCTTTTGTTTTATGCTGTATTCATGTATATCATTAGGCTTTTAATTAAACTTTGGAGACCAGTTTATTCATGTGACTTTAAACTTAATTCTGGTTCTTGAAGATTCAACGCTGCCAACAATTTCACATTGTTGGCTTAATTGGTAAACTATTTCTAAATACACACATTTTTATTTGTTTTTTGTGACAAAAAGCATACTTGGGTAAAAATGTAATAACTTAACCATTTTGAAAACTTTTAATGAGACCAGCATGCTTGGTGTATGTCACATCGCCAATGACAAACATGGTGACTTACTGAAACCATCTCCCAAATTTTAAAGCATGTTGATTTGACCTATTTTACTATATTCCGCCCCCCACCCCCAATATGTATAAAGTGATGGCCATAATTAATGTAGACTCTTGTTCATCAATGAAGTCATCTAAGATCTTGATAACATAAACATATTTATCAACTTTAATACAGTCATTGGATGCAGAACATAGTTTCTAGATCTAAACAGTTAACAAATGCATTCAATTAAATGTGAGATTTCTCAATAACATGCACAGACCTCACTTATTAATATTATAGTACAACAGTGAAAACATAAGCTTAACTATTTAATTATTTAACAATTTAAGCCAAGTCTGATCAGAAATATTGTTGCTAGATTGCTGACAAACTCTTACAGCCAATTTGATGTAAAATCACATTTCATTCTTAATCAACCAAAATCTTGATGACATAAGCCTACTTATCATTTGTGACCATAAGCCTATGAAAAATAGTCTCTAAAGTGGTAAAGAAGAAAAAAACTTATAATCATCTTGTACATCGGACTTACTCTTACTAAAATTATCAAACATCCTGATAATGTAACCTTTTTACTCAATTAAAATCCATGATAAAAAGCTCATCCAATCATATTTAAGATCACCCCATTATAATGCATAAATCACATGAAATTTGTTAACTTGTCAGACACCTTATTCAAGTCTACATGTTAAGTTTGATGAAAATCAAATGAAAAATATGAAGGGTAATAACAAGATCACACTATCAGATGCAATATCATTTAATTAACATGTGTCAATTTCATGACACTTATCATAATCTTGATGACATAAGCATATACAGTAGAACCTGTCTTGAAAGGCCACCCCTTTTGCCAAAAAATAAGGGTCTCTCAAGACAGGTGATCTCTCAAGACAGGTCATAATACTATATAATCAGTAAATCTGTGCATGGAGATTTTGGTCTCTCAAGCCAGGTGGTCTCTCAAAACAGGTTTTACTGTATTCCAAATCTGTTCAAAACTAGATCAGGAATATGTTTTCCAGGGTGATAACAAACTTGGCCAATATGAAACCTCAGTAGTAAGTACAGATCCTCCTCATTATCAAATTCATCCAAGATCTTAAAGTATAACCCCACATTACAAGTCTGAGTGGATCCTAATTATTACTGAATCCATTCAAGATCAAAGGTTAAAAAAATTACCTTTTTCAATAAAATTAAAATATGAATACAAAACTAGCAAGGAACTACAGAATTGGAACAAGCAAAATGCTAGCTTGCAAGCATCAGATTTGAACCTTGAACAAAATCCAATACTGTAGCTTCCTGAGTGGCAACATACCCAACCAATCATATGCTGCATCACCTCATTTTTAAGTAGGTATTATGTGAATAATAAAATTGATCTTGATCATACAAGACGATATTTGATACTTGATCAAATACAAAATATGTCTTTCAGATTATGATTACTTTATTAATATGTAGATTGCACTCATTATCAAAGCTTACCAAGACCTTGATGTTATTATGCACACACTATCCAACTTAGAGTGAAAATTCAAACAGAAATGAGACTTCCTGAGTAGTAATAAACTCAGTCAATCTGATGCATGATTATTAGTACATGTGGATCTTGCTCATCATGAGCTTTTCCAAGATCTTGCTGATATAAGCATACATCCTAAATTTTTATAGAAATCAAGTCTCCAGAGTGGTAACAATGCCAGCCAATCAGATTAAAGATTATCTCATTGATAAATATTCTCTTTATCAAACCTAATATCTTGAGAAAAGAAGCTCACTATGGCTTCTTGAGTGATAACACATTTAGTGCTGTTCCATTAAAACATACATGGGACCTGGGGACAGCACATTTAAAAAACATCTATCTCAGGGTGGTCTTGATTTAAAATTGCTTCTGTCCCAGGCTGTTTATTCAATAAAATCACTTTTATTGGTGGTTTGTATAACTGGTTCTGTAGGTCTGTTTAAAAGTGCGACCTAAACATAATCTTAAAAAAACTTCCACTTTAGATACCCAGTTATTAAATTTGTATTTTATGTTATACATGCCGCAGTTGTTCCCATCAAAAGAAACCCCATTCCTTTGAACGACATACTATAAAACATCATTGGTCAGCCAAAAATATGCCAGGTAAGCCTACCATGTGATCTTATTTGTAATTTACTAATCACAATGTGAAAATTTGTCTTTATTTGCTTCCATGACCTGTTGCTATGATCTAAGTACATGTATTTGTGAACTGTGAGATGGCAAATGTGGATTTAGATACAAGGGTTAGGGTTAACACTGCTTGTGTTACCTTTGTTCTAGATGGAGTTGTCATGAACATCTTTTGTTCAAAGTTTGTTGGTTAGCTTTACTGGGTCTCAAATTGCAAGTAGTCATTCATATTCTTGACAAACTTGAATTCCTTAAGTGAAGTTTGGACAATTTATTGTCTTTATCTTGTTAATGATTGGAACACAACATTTTATCAATGATGTAAGAAATCATTTTGGTAATATATTTTGATATAAAGATGTTAAATTGAATGCTGTTTTTAAGCACTGTTTAGACCACTTCCCAGCTATAAATAATAAGGCATACAGAACCATGCATAAGTTTGTAGAATAGATCGGTATATGGTGACTTTGTCTATTACATTTTACTTCCACAAACAGGAGTATTGTGGTTGTAGAACAGCATTTAAGGCTGAGAAGTGACTGTCCATGCTAATAGCATTTCAGATATTCTAAATTTTACAGAAAGAGACAAGAGTTCAGAAGGACTGCCACTTTCCTAAAGCTCAGTGGTCTGTGGATTTTAAAAATATATCTATCCTATGTTATAGATTTTCATTAATCTTTCTTTAAATTATAAACATGTCAATTATGACAAAAATCAAAAGTGAAATGAAATTAAAACAAAAATCATGCCTATGCAATTTAATCAAAATTATCATTATTTGGGCACCTGCCATAAATTGTCAACTGGGCACTTACTTTGTTAATCATATAAAAGCATCTAGCATTTAAGATACTGACTTTTTGTGGTTTCGTGTGTTTGAAAAATGTGGAGATTTTTTTGTGTCAATTATTCCCCCCTGCCGCCAAAGACAAGAAACTCTAAATACGTGTGTATGATTAAACCAAAAGAGAAGGAAAATTACAATATAAGTGGAAGCAGAACGTTCTGTGGCTAACCCACAGCAAGAAGAAGGATAAGATGACATTTTCAGTTTGTTTTGCATATAATATTATCGGGAACATTTATTGTTGGCTGCAGCAACTTTATGATTGGTACAATCAGAACCCATGAGCTGAAATGGCAACCCTTGGCTGTTCTGAATAAAGCAGTCTTTGAAAAACGCGACATTGTTAGAAATGCTCATTTTTTTTTTTCAAGAAACATGGACGCCCATATACTCTATGAAATTATGTGAGTTGGACGAAGTTTGGAAATAGGCAGTACCTACCTGATGGACAAATATTGTCAGAAATTTATGAGGGCTATTGCCCATAATTGTAGGGTCAGAACAGAACCATATAATTTCCTCCAGTCATTTTTTTTCTCAGATATTAGTGATTACTGACACATTTAACAAAGAGGCCCAGAGTGGCCGAGTGGTCTAAAGCGCCATCTGCTACAGATCACTACCATCTCACCTCTGTCTGCATGGGTTCGGGTCTACGATTCAATTCGGTGAATGTGGATACAAGAGAAAGCTTGCCAGTAGCTTCTTGTGGGTCAGTGGTTCTTTCCAGTGATATCCCGGTTTCTTCCTCCACCATTAATACTGGCCGCCATATATATAGCCTATCATGTGCTGAAAAATGGCGTTAAGCCCCACAACCACAAAGAGGCAGAAATTGTATATATTCTTTCAAGTGAAAGGCTAAGTATTATAAAGTTTAATTTTATACTTTTGAATTTAAACTATTAAACACAACTTTAAATTCAGATCCAATCCATTTATAATAATGTAAGTTCTTAATTCTATTTAATTCTGTTAATTCAATAATTTAGTATTTCTTCTTAGGTTTAAATTCTATTGTTTTGGTATAAAAAATGTACCCATTGTAGACAGTAAAACCATCATTCTTGCTATAGTGGCCTTATGTCAGATAGATATGGGAATGAATGGATAAAAAAGACTGTTACAATGGGAATTGATGGTGTGTCTAACGGTGATGTTGATGCTGCTTATGACAGTGATGATTATGATGATGATAATAAAGTCCATGCTGAAGATTTGTCAGTATTACAAAACAAAGTATATAAATTGAAGAATTCAATGTAAACTGAAGAAAAAAAATAACAACCTTGTATGCAGGTTTTATTTTATTGTATAAATTATAAATTGTATTTTACTAAGTAAACAAAAAGGACCTTATATCGATTAGAAGGACCACCATTTTTCCGAAGCAAGGAAGTCCTGCAGGTTTCCTTTATAAAAACATTAGTGTCAAATACTGACATAACTGCATTTTTTATGCTATATCTTTAATAAAAAATTTAGACTTTGCTTCCTATGAGTCAAATATTTTCCTAATATATCCTGCCGCCCCAACAAAAAAAAACTTCTATCGGTTTTGTTGTTAAATCGATTCTATCTGGGTGTAAAGGCCTCACATCTATGGGTGGCTACCCAAATTTAAACCTGCCTTTCCACGGTCCAATGTATGTTTTAATGGAACTGCCCTTAGACAAAGATATGCAAGATCATTTCTTTCATATGGTCAGATCTTGCCAACTAATGAATTTGTTCAAGATTTTCAGGATATAAACTCATATTCCAAGTCTGTCTGAAAAGATTAGAAACTGAGTGTTAACAAACTGTTGGTACTGGATTGACAATGGATGGTGAACACATGGTCATACCAAAAGTCCACCTGGCAATGTTAACAAATGGTGTCTGCGGTACAGCTCTAGATGATAAGTGTATGTGTTTTACATAAACGGACTAAAAATGCAAAAAAAAATCTGAATGCATATTTTTAAAAACTGAGTCCAAATATGTGCATACACTGTTACTGTCATAAGCACAATCCATGTTTGTTAAGATGGCCCATTATTTCCACAGAAACTGCTATATAGAGCAGGTTTCAGATGTTTTGTGCACATTTTAAGTGATAGATTTTGATCTAAGAACAATCAAACAAAGCCAATAGATCAAAATGCAACCTGAATCAGTCTGATCATTATGCCACCAGATCAAAATGCAACCAGGATCAATATGCCACAGATCAAAATGCAACCTGAATCAATCTGATCATTAAGCCACCAGATCAAAATGTAACTTGAATCAGTCTGATCATTAAGCCACCAGATCAAAATGTAACCAGGATCAATATGCCACAGATCAAAATGTAACTTGAATCAGTCTGATATATATCATTATGCCATCAGATCAAAATGCAACCTGAATCAGTCTGATCATTAAGCCACCAGATCAAAATGTAACTTGAATCAGTCTGATCATTATGCCATCAGATCAAAATGCAACCTGAATCAGTCTGATCATTAAGCCACCAGATCAAAATGTAACTTGAATCAGTCTGATCATTTAAGCCATTTTATGCATCCTATAGTTTAAAAAAATGTAATTTCAAACCAGAGACTTGCATAGCTAATGTAAAGTTCTGATTCAGTGATTAAGATTTTTGTCTGGGACAAGTATGCTCAAAAACTGATTAAAATTTGTGTCTGGGACAAGTATGCACAAAAATTAAGATTTTTGTCTGGGACAAGGATGCACAAAAACTGATTAAGATTTGTCTGGGACAAGTATGCACATTAGTGGATTAAGATTTGTGTCTGGGACAAGTATGCAGAAAACTTTATTAGCTCAATCATGTAGACCAAATTAATTCTATCCTATCCTGTGGTCTAATAATACCAGGTAATAAATATACATACCCTTTTTTGCCTCACTGGGTTTCTTTTCAGAAGCTGATGAATTACTCTGCCCTTGCTGTTTTTTCATGCAGCTGGCTTGCTGGGTGGGTTTGAAAGAATAAACTTTAGTAGAATCTGATTTCAAAGCATTATGTGATGAACTGGCTTTTAATTTGCCGAAATTCTGAAAGTTCATGTTTTTAGCTTTTGGTAGCACTATATCTGTGTCCACAGAGGCGGATTTGTATTTGTTCACTTGGTAAATCTGACTTTCCAAACTTTCATCTGGTTCAGCAAACTGACATAGGAGCTCATCTGTTAAACTTGTGTCTAAACTTTGTCTTCTATTGGTATCTGCAGTTTCTTTTACAAGTTTTAGATCTGGGTTTTTTTCATATTCTTTTGACCAATTCTCTTTGTTTGATGGTGGATTTTTCTGACTGTCACATTTTGTTGACACTATATAATAGTCTAGAGTCATTCTAGTGTTTTTATTTTGCATCTGGTTCTTTTGAACATTTCCTTTTTTTGCTCTTCCAATACTACGTGAATGGCCAGAGTGTTTGTCATTTACACCTGAATTCTTCTTACAAGAGATGGGATGTATCGGTTTGTAACCATATTGAAAAGAAGCACCACCTGTCTCTGACTTATGGACAGTACCAGCTGAATTTGATTCTGACTTATGGACAGTACCAGCTGAATTTGATTCTGACTTATGGACAGTACCAGCTGAATTTGATGTATTAAATGTAGTATCTAAACTATGAGCTCTCTTCATCAGCGAGGATTTACTATTACAGTAGTGCGACTCTTTTGTCCCTGACAAAGAGTTCTGGTCAGTGCCCATCACAAGTCTTTGTCTGGCGGTACCAGAACACTGTTGGTTAGTGTTACCCCCAACCATTTCTTGACCAGGAAAGCTGCTATGCTTTCTGAATAAACTGCCAGTATTTACTTTCAATGGACTAGCAGAATTTGCTCTAACTGCACAAGGATTATTCACACCAGATAAATCAGAACTATTTACTTTAGAATAGGAGTATTGTGTATTTGTTGGACAATATACTGAACTTTGCATATTCTGCATACTTCCATGGTTTATATTACTTGGTCCTTGTCCAGGCACACCTTTTCCATACCCTATGTTTCTATCTTTCTTTGAAAGAGAGTCACTAGATTTACAAATATCATTTATCACAGTATTTGTGCCAACACCAATTTGAGGTTTTGATGAGAACACATGATTTTTTTGCCCAGTAATACTGACACTCTTTCCATTTGGTGGTTTATTGACTACATTTTTCACCTGCTGATTCTGTATGTTTTTAGAATGGATCAAATCCAATTTACTGTCCTGAAGGACTAAGTGACTTGATGCATGTGCAACATATCTTGGGTTTTTAATATTCCCCACGTTCCCTTCCTCTGAAAGTTTCCTCTTGTTGCACACAAACACTGGAGATCCTGCAATTTCCTGGTTGTCCTGAGGGTACTGTGTAGCCTTGATGATAAATGAGTCGTCTTCAAACAGTTCATCGTCACTCCAATAGGTCTCAGTCAGGGTCACTACCTTTTGCTCAGGTTTTGGCTTCTCAATTTTGTCATCTGCCACGGTCTTCTGGACCATGACACTATCAAAAAGATCATGAGAACAATTGTCTGCCTTTCCCAACTCCTCTGATGTGGGATCATCAGATATTGGAAGTCTGTAAAAGAAAAGCAAAAACCCCATGAACACACACACACACACATATATATATATATATATATATATATATATATATATATATATATGTATATTGGGATCATCAGATATTGGAAGTCTTCAAAAAAAGCAAAAAGTCCTTCACCATCTGCAGAAGGTATGGGGAGGTAAAAGAGGAATCAACTCTACTGTCCTGCTGATCACACAAAAAAAGTGTACTGCAAGGTGATGAAAACAGCTGTAGGTCAGGTATCATAAAACTAACACCATACCTTGTACTAATATGACAATATACCTTCTAGAATCCAGAATCATCTTACCAACCTTCAATGAATTCACTTAAAATGTCTTTCAAGTTATTTGGCAGTTTATAGTGATATCTAGCACTGGGGTATCATGCCACTGACATGCATCATGTCCCACCCAGATGTCTCATTTTTCATTGATGATCTGAATTCGGTGTAATTTTCTTACTGAACTGCTTTGTTTTTTCACATGAGTAATCCGTTGTGATTTTACTGTCTGGAAGACGTATGCAAAATAATGTACCAGAAACATCAGTAACTGTAAGAAATTTAGTAAACCGAATTTCAATCGAATTACATCAAGGTTATCTTTGGGGTTTTTATATGTCATAAGTTTAGACTGAGTTGTCTATGATGAAGCACCAAACTGATGTTTATTAGTTTTTTCATGTTCTTGTATTTCATGGGTGCCTCCATTTCCAATAGCAAAATCACATTAAACAATTTGCAAAACATTGTCTTCTCCTTTACTATATGGTTCACAACTCTAAACAAGATGGCACAATTGTCCTTCCAGTCCTGTTTTCTTGCCTTCCCTGGAGAAAATTCTGAATAGTCTGCTTTCCTATTCAACCTGATTAGAAGCTGAATATTACGAACATGAGATACCGTGATAGCTGTAACTGTTTGCAAAATCCAATATGGTGGATAAAGACAGGCACAGTAGCCTTGATTTCAAATGAACCAATCATATTGTAGATCTGTATTCCTATATGAAATACATTTCTTTTAGAATGGAACTGAGTGCCCATTCTAAACTGAAAAATGCAAGGAAATTTTATTATTTTTTTGAAAATTAAAAAAAAAACTTTTTTTGCCAAAAAAAAACATACACTTGTATTCAGGTCGAAAATATAAGACAAATATGGAACACTTGGCAGCTATGTGAAGGCAGGAACAGTAACTGCTACAACTGACTAAAAAACAGCTAATATTCCTTTAACTAAATGTACCCACAAAAAAATAGTCTTGCTAAAACTTCAAAGAAAACTGATTACCTTTGAAGCACTGATTATTCTGTAAATTACTAAGAAAAGGAAAAACTAAATCCAGTCTCAATATAAAAGTTCTACAACTTTTTGATGTTGCTGCCTCAATAAAAAATGCATTTGTTTGGTCCCCCAAAGCTGACCTTTAGCAGTGGCTTCAATAAAACAAGCACCCCTCGTCAAAAAAGCAACTACAATCTTCAATAAACACAAAGAACTATTCTTCAAAGGAAGCCAGCCCAAACTTAAGTAAAAGCAATGGAGTCTGATGGCGTGTTGCAATTTCCTAAGTGACTGGAAAACATTTATTGTGCTGTAAAATTTTCCTTTTTGCAAGAAATTTTCTTATGCTTATGATTACTACCAATGGTGGCAGAAACTGTAAATTAAATTTCCAATCTTTTGAAACCATAGATATTTAGCTGCTGACTGAAGATGAGGCATCTTGCAAAAATGTTTGTTTAATTTGTTCACATCTTCATTTCCCAATGAACAGCCCCATATGCTGGGCAGCCTCCGCAAGGTGATAGTATCTCCAGCTGACCAAAATCTAGCCCAATTAAGTATATGTACCATGTAACATCTATTGCCATGTGCTACTGGTGACAATATTGTTATTATCTTTTGGTGACAATTGGATATGGATCAAACGATGACTACCATTTTTACATGTGTCATTTGTGTTTTCTAACAGCATGTGAATGATACATAAATTTTACATCATGTGATCTATATACTCCATCCAGTTCATGGATTTTTAAAAATATAATGGATGAAGGATTTTACAACACATAAGTTGTCAATATACAAGTGTATTCCAGACTGGTTTGTCTTCAGTTAATCAAAAGCGCATATTTTGTGCCTACTTATCTCTCTCTCTCTCTCTCACACACACACACACACCTTTTCTTCAGCTAATTGACTTCGCTGGCTGTAACCACAGGAGTCTGATGTTTTATCAATAAAGGACAATGAAACCTGCTCAATTTAACTTTTGTCATGTACTTTTATTGATTCAGAACTGCCAAGAGACTGAAAATCGACACATATCCATTCAAAATACTATAACATATCAATGCATAACCACAATTGCAGGAATCTAATCTGGATAATAACCCTTAATTTTCCTTTGATCCTAACCTAACCTCTTAATACCTAGGTGTGATGATTACAAGCCTCTGTCTAGTTGGCTAGATTTAATGCCTATGCCAATCCAATTTCCAGTGGGTCATGGTAACCTTGCATAAGAGTTTAACACTAGCCTGTAGCAATCTTTAGACATCAAACACATGGCTTGCTTATACTTAACTTAGTACTTGGGCTTAGCAAACCTGACAAATATTTTCCTTCTTTTATGGACCCCAACCATTCTTTGTTAAACCAGATCCACTATGTATGTTGTACATTTGCTCATACAGCAATGCTATAAATAAATACTTAGTATAAATTATGCATGTTGAACATTCATTCACACACCATAGCCATAATGCAAGCCAATTCATTCCATATATTAAAGATTTTACTGTGTATTATTCAAAGTGTGATAGGTGTATCTATACCCAGGCTAAAATGTCATGTGGGGTGTTTGACAGAATGTGTTATGATCCATGGATTTATCATTTGCTGTGACTTATATGTGGATAAATTATAATACACAAGATGAATCACAAAGTAGTCAATAAGAGTCTGGGTAAATTATTCCTGAAAAGTGTAGCACATGTTCCAGAAATCCACCTGCATATATATCAATAAACTACTCAATAGCACCTACACCTGTATAAGTGTACCATGATCAATCATTTCAATATATACTGCCACTTGTGAGTGAGGAATAAAATCTATATGAAAATTTTGCAAGAATACATAAAAATGATTGCTCTATACCTGGCGCAGGTTTTTGAATCCATTTCATCACATACAGGCTGTGGCTGTGAATCTGAACAAAATAAAAGAAATATAAAAATAAATAAATAATTCATTAATAAAAAAAAAACAAACACATCTGGACACAGCATACTGAAATAAGAAAAAAAATATCCTACAACATATATCTCTAAGGGCTGTTCCAGTAAAACTTTCTCCCACCCAACCCCAAGGACAGCATTTAAAACACAATTATATAGAAGGTTGTTTCAAACTATACTGATTCTAACAGTGGAGGAATAGTTAGGATAGTAGTTTCCACCCTGTGGGATGCAGACCTCTCCTCTTTGTGTGTGTGTGTGTGTGTGTTCAGAAATTGCCATGCCACTAATTGACATAGATTAGTTGAAAAAGCATCTGAGTGAAAATAATTCTTGCTGTCTGTCTTTCCGTGGGTGGTCTTCATGTATTGGTTATTCAAATGTCAATCAGGAACTAAGTCCCATTAAAAAAATGATGAGACTTGTTATGAAATTTCATTATATTTTTAATTCCACTTAGTTAAATCAACTGCATGGTCAAATCAAGTATTTGCAATGCTGACAAAGTGTTACATATTTTATTATAATCTGTGAGATTTTTAACTGATAATACCTTGACACTTTTGGAGGGCGAGTGTCAACTTCTGCAGCAATTCCCTGGATATTAAAGCATCACTGGCACTCTGGTGTCGCATTCTCATTCGCCTCTTCTCACGTCTGTTTTAACAATGCAAATAGATTAAACCTACTTCATTATAAATGACAATTAAAATGTATTCATTAAATTAATATCAAGTGGTACACAATTTTCAAAATTAGAAATGTGAGAAGAATTGTGCATAAAAGATTGTAATAAATGAGATGGACAATTAAAGAAAATGTTGAATAACTTTACAAGTACTAGTCATGAATCAGGTTTACAAATGCTGAAAAAGGTTTACAAATGCTGAAAAAAGATTTAGGAACATAAATAAAATTTCAATGATTACCATTCACCAAAGGGATAAAAAATAAATGTTAGATTTTATCATGATATACATTATGTTGAATCTGAAAACACAAATGCTTCTATTTAGTTAAAAATCTATCATTGAAATGCTTCAATTTAGTTAAAAACCTATCACCTATATGCTTCCATTTAGTCACAAATCCATGCCCTAATAACAA
Source organism: Potamilus streckersoni (assembly GCA_016746295.1). Classification (NCBI taxonomy): domain Eukaryota; kingdom Metazoa; phylum Mollusca; class Bivalvia; order Unionida; family Unionidae; genus Potamilus; species Potamilus streckersoni. Next base: position 4,180,867 of record JAEAOA010002356.1, read on the forward strand.
ATCTATCATTTAAATGCTTCTTTTAAATTACAAGTCATCACCTAAATGCTTCCTTTTAATTACAAGTCTATGATTTAAATGCAATCGGTTGGTTACAAGTCTTTCACGTAAATGCTTTAAATTTAGTTACAATTCTATCACTAATATGCCCAGAACTTTAACCAAGGCAGATGAAGACAATAGTGTGACTGCATAAGCTCTCCCTAATATACAAATAGTCAAGCTGAAAGAAGTAAAGGTACAATAAACCTGAAACAGCTTTAACTACTACAGCTGCTGTACTGTCTAAGCATATCACCTACAAAGTACACAACTTTAACCTTGACTGTGAAGCTTGAAAAGAATTGATAGTTACATTACAGCATCATTGATATAATATTACTTTCTACTTACCAACCCATAAGTCAAAATATTTTGATCTGGAAGTCTGGGCTTTGTCTTATACTCTGAATTGACTTGTATATAGATTACGTAATTGAAATTGCTTTATGTACCAGTAATATCATGACTATGAGACGAACTTGACAAAATCAAAAATAGGTCACAGAGATGTGTCAATTCTTGTTTAGTTACAATGTCCATAAATAGTGCAATGTCAATAAATTGTTATAAACATTACTGCTTTTGTATTACAATTTTTATCATTATTTTGTATGCATTTGTATGTACTTGCATATTTTGATTTCTCCAAAATAAATTAAATACAACAATCACAGATCTCAATTCAAAAGTTGCACTGCAGTTATGGTGAATATCCTAAAGTGTACTATACTTATGCAAAGCATATTGTTTGCTCCTAACAAATATGAACAGATTTTACTTTATTCATATTTTTTTTACCATACCTGATTCTTCCTGGTCACATTTTTGTCACAAGTCCAATGATGTTTAATTTATTGGTATTTTTTGACAATCAAGCAACTACCCGTACATTTTTTTTTAGTTATACAATTTTATCCAACAAAGGGATGTAATCCATGCTCACAACGAAACTATTTGATGAATTGTTATAAAATACCATGGATTCAGCACATAATTATCATATATTCACAATATTTACTAAACAATGCTAATGATATAGGTTAGAATTCAAAACAGTGACTTTTTATAGATCCTCAATGATCTGATTTTTAGTTTTGCATTTTAGCTTCAAGTAAAATGTAACGTCAAAACATTGGTTGTATTCATTCTTAACAAGCTGTTGTATCAGTGTCTTTCTTTGGTTATAATTTATGGATTGTTCTTTAGTTTTCAAAACAATCCAAACCATGTAACTGTTTAAATCCAGATGTTTGATTTGGGTAAAAGGATGTGCCAGTACCACTTTTGTTCTCTACCATTAATTCACATCAATCACCAGTTTTATGATCTCATGTGGATTTAGAACAAGAAATGAAGAACTATCACTTCTCATTTGTGTAGATTTGCTTTAGTACTTAATATATTAAAAAGTTTTTAAAAAAGTATTACATATTTTTAAAAGTGACCTTTTTCTGTCTCTATCTTTAATTTTATTTACCCTTCCCATTTCCTATTTGTGGCCTCACTAATTTGATCTCTCCTCAGACAAATGTCAAATAAAATACCCTGGCCAAAGATACAGGCATATTTAATTAGCATGAGGTGTTAATTAACAATGGAATATAGTAGGGCCCTTGTACATCACAACTGAAGAAGTTAAGGTGTTCATCATCTGGCTTTGTCTTATACTCCACATTGACTTTTATGTGGATGATGGATGATAAATATACACTTGAAAATATGGTACTTGAATTGCAGTTACTATGAACACTGGGAGACTGGAGTTAAAATGATGCGGCTGCAACTTTTGTCTCTTATTAAATAGTGAAAAAGATTATGACAATACAATTTTAATAACAGTCCTGAAAATGATAAAGTTAGCAAAAAGTATAGGAGACCTTTGGAAACTGCCAGTGGTGTTTTGACCTGCCATCAAATGGCAGCTGGGGCTTTCTATCACAGAAAATTGACATGCTCTTGTTATACAGAAAAAATTTACTCCCTAACATACACTTTTCTATGTGAATATTAAAAGGTGTTATGCACTGTGCAATTTGTCCTTAATGAAGGTAGGTGTTTGTACCCACATGACTTATGTCATGTAGGGTAAACATGTTTACTTGGTTCTGAGTTCTAGATATAGCCATGATTTGAATTACTTATTCCTATCTTAACAGCTATAGTGGAATGAGTCTCTTAGCTGTACTCCATTTTAAGAGGATTTACCTAAATTATTCAATAGAAATACAAAACACTCTTTGACTTTAGGACTAGATACTATTTTGGAAACATTTTGGCTTATATAACTGTAATACATCAAGATTATTAGCACATAAACACTATTCAAGGATATTGGTAAATCAGCACATTAAAAATATGATTTAATTTAGAACACCACTGATACTTAGTTGGAATACTATATGCTTTTGGACTTTTGATAGAACTTTCAGGACTATTTGGGATTAAATTCACAATACTGTAAGTTCCTTTTTCACTCTGTATTCTAGTGAAATAAATTGTTTGCTGAATTTAAAAAACTATTTGGCTTTTTTTGTTTTTTGCTCAGTTTGAGACCATATAGTTGTAACAAACAGAAATCTAAGATGTTCAAAATGTCCAAATTTTAGCATTTTAAAGTCATTCAACTATTAGTATTTAACAGGCAATTATTAACTAAATTTTTCTGTTCTTTTATGTTTACTGACCCTAACTTGGGGCTAGATATTCAACTAAGAGTAGCACTAGAAAATGTGCAAATTCTTTAGCATTTTTTGTTATTGCTAGGATCCTTAACTACTATAGGTATCAATTTTTAAAACTTAAAGTGCAACATTTTACAAACACTTATCCTTATATTTAAATTTAATTCATATATTTTCCCCAATTGCTTTCCTTTAACAGATTTTTTTTTAAGAAAAAAAACAATACTTAATCCAGGCTGTTTCTTCTAACAGCACACCCATGCTTCATAAAATGATACAGCTAACCCCATCTTATGCAATACCGCATTCCAAAGAGCGGTCATGTAACTCAAAACTGTGGATCTCAAAATTTTTGTTTTAGTGCCTTTGATTTTCACTGAAAAATACACAGTTCAATTAACTTTATAACCATTCACTTTATCTGTTTATGATTCCTAATCTTTTGTTTTAGGCTAAAAATTCAATTTTGTTTTAGTCTTCACTAAATAAAATATATTCAACAAAACCATCATATAAACTTGTGGTAACACGAAATTGGAACAAGTCAAAATTGCTGAAGTCAATGGATACCTGTACAAAATTAATCTACCTGCGTTGCTGCTTTTGTTGCTTCCCCAGTTCCATATCTCTTCTATGCTTCCAGACTCCGAGCAATGGAGGGCTCTCACTGTCCCTGACCTGCTGGTTAGGTTCCTGTATGAGATAAAACAAGGTCTTCAGATAGTTCTTGAAAGTGGTATATAATAGAGTTGCATACAATTTAAGATTCACGAGTACCAAGATTATGTCACAAGACAAAATGAAACTTGAGAATGATCCTGCAAACCCCAAATACAGTGCTAATGGAAAAAGAAACACAACAGATACTTATGAACATCTGATATGTATGGAAAAACTGCATGTTGATATTACTTTCTATTTTGAAAGAGCAATGATAACAAAGATTTTCAAAATGATCATTGTGGCAGTCAAATAAGAAGTCAGATTGCACCATTTTATTTATGACCAACATGACATCTTAAAAAGACTTTCCATATGCTTCTGTCTGCGACTATTCATTCAAGAGAAAGAGTGAAAACAATTTTCAAGATGGCCAATATGACAGGCATAATGAATGTCTTAATGGCACCATTAGGATCAACAAGACATCATTAAAAGTTATTTAGTAATAATCCTGTGCTTATATGATCATCCACTCAGGAGAAAGAGTTAAAACAATATTTTCACAATGATCATTATTGTGGTCATATTGGCCACCAGAACAACATCATTTTTATTCAGGATCTACTATCATAAAAAAATGTTTTAGTAACAAAAAAACATGCTCAAATCACTTTCCTTTCAGGAAAAATAGCAATAACAAAATTTCAAAATGGCCAGTGTAGCAGCCATACTGGACATCAGATTGGCATCATTTCCATTAGGACCAATTAGACATCATAAGAAATCGGGTGAAAACCTCAGGTCAACGTGACTTTCCATTCAGGTGAAGTAGCAATAAAAAGATTTTCAAAATGGCCACTGTGACAGCCTTACTGGACATAAAATCAGCAACATTTTCATTTAGGACCACCAGACATCATAAAAAATATTGTATTGAAACCAGTATGTCAATCGAACTTTCTGCTCAGGAGGAGTAGCAATAATGAGTTTCAAGATGGCTATTGAGATGCCATATAGGACATCAGATCTGCACCATTTTCATTTAGGACCAATCAGACATCATATGACTTTTGGTGAAAACCACATGTTAATATAACCATCAATTCAGGAGTAGCAACAAAAATTATTTCAACATGGCCACTGTGGTAGCCATCAAATCAGCACTATTTTCATTTAAGACCAAGTAAACATTATAAGAAGTCTTCTGGTGAAACTCCATGTCAATATGACTTTCCATTCAGAAGTAGTAGTAATAGCAAGATTATCAACATGGCAGTTATCAACATGGCGGTCATTCTGTACATCATATTGGTGGCATTTTCATTTAGTATCAGCTAGACATCATAAGAAATCTTGTAGTAAAAACTCAATGCCAAAATGATTTTCAAGATGGCAGCTCCACAGATTGGCATCATTTGAAGTAATTTGAAAGACCCTGATTTCAAGAGGTTCTTTCAAATTTAGTCAAATTCTGCAAATCAGTTTTTGAAAAGAATATGTAAATAATTTATGAATGGCAATGGATTATCATGTGACCTTACCATAAACTATTGCCAGGAAAGATAAAAAATACTGACTGACTAGTGGCAATCATTAACTAAATTTCCGTTATAAAAACAATCCGATCTTGACTGACAATAGAAATACAGGTGAAAATGACATGTGTGTAATGTTTAATTGCTATCTTTCTTTGGTTTCTGACCAGGAACTGTAAACAGCAAATTAGAAAAACTTCTAACTAATGACATGCTAGTGACCTCTACATATGAATCTTTTATTTTCATCCATAGCTTCTGAAAGTTTAATGAAGGAATAATGAATATTCATAAGGCAAGAAAAAAAAATAAATTTTACATAAAATGTTATCAAATTTAAATTGTTCCATTTGCAACAACAAAATGTATTAGTCATTTGTCACTTCATCTCTTAAAGGTAAAATCAAGATCAACTTACTAAAAGCAAATGTGGTAAAATCTATGCCTTCTGCATATCCTTGATAGCTGCTTCATTTACAAATGGCCACAAAGAAAACCAACCTTTAAGATCAAATTATGATGGCAATTATTTCCTTACCTCTTCTATGATCAGTTTTAAAATATTATCCAAGTCACTGCTCATCCCATCTCGATTTGAAACTAAAAGTATAAAAAAAAGGCTTAATCATGGAGTTATTTCTCTATCCTGAAAAACATTTCATGTCGACATACAAATAATATTACATCTTTGACTTTAACAGATTTTCCAATGATCACTGTCAATCTCTGAAATTCAGTGGATGTTTCATTCACAGTTAATCAAGAATGACATTATATATGCATATAGTTGATCTGTTAACTTTAACCTCAATATATTTGGTATTTCAGTCACAATATCATATGTGTCAACTTGTATGGTTAACCTGTAATTTGTACGTAATTCTTTTTTGTTAGTGTATGGCCGTACAACCATTTTGTACATGTTTTAAATTTTTAATATATTTTTTTTTCTTTTGTGTGCATTTGGGACTCTAGGCATAATTTTTTAAAATGAGAATTCAATAAGACTAGGGTGGCCTGAAACAACCACAATCAAATCATAATCAAAACTGCTTTTCATTAGATAATTAAACAAGTTTCAGACATTGTTCAACTCCTTTATCTGAAGATCTTGTCGTTTATTGATCTGAAATTTGACTCTCACTTGGATTTCTAATAGGACATAAGATGTAAGAGGTTTTTATTTAACTCTTACATCTTAAAAATCCTCTCCAACAAATCAGACAATGATATATCCAAGCTTCTATCTTGAAATTTATTTATTTTCTTGGACACATCACAACTTAAACACAAGATTATATTTTTATCAATACCTCTCCAAACGAATTTCATCTAACTACTCACTTTTCTGAATATGCCTCAAGGTATCTGGAGAAGTACAATCCCAACAAACATCTGCCTGGGAGTCAAACTGCTGAGAGCACATAAAGTCATCTCGAAGGGGTGTCACTACTTCAGCCCTTGACTTCGACTTTGGTGTTTTCATTATTTTATCAAAAACTGAAAATAAAGGTGTTTGGCATTAAATATCAATATTTGAAAAAAATTCCAAGAACACATCATGCAATAATTCATGTATATGGAATATAGAACACTTGAGAATAGATTCAGTGAAGAATATAATAATTATGTTTTCAGAAATTCATAAATTGTTGCCATAGTACACATGTTTGATGGGAACAGAATTTATAGAAATCACAAACTATAAACTATACCAATACTTCATAGAAAATGCTGAATAGAAAGCAGATCTGAAAAGCCGTAAAAACATGTTTGAAATCTAACTGATTTTTATTTTTTGTGGAGGTCACAATTGCAAATTTTGGAGATCCACATGCTGCATGTGTTTGTGATTTTGAATCTCTAATGGGAGACAATCACAGCATAATCAGCTTGTCATATTAATAGTTTTTTTTTAAAAGATTCAGTTTTTTCATTTTCTGATAACTTTGAAAATGTATAAATATAGATGTTTATGAAGTTTTATTTTAACATTAATGGCTTCAAAAAGGTACATCCTTTTTTCTGATGAAGTTGAAATCTTTAATGGTACCTATGTAGAATTTATGGATATTATGTAAATAAATTACAAATGGTATTTTTATTTCCTACCATGCATATTTTATATGTACATACACTATCTTTGTATTATTTATTGTTATCGTTTTTTAACAATTATCATTTCTTATGATTTAAGAAGACAAAATTAAGAAAATCAAAGTACATGTATCTGAGATACCATATTAGAACTGTGATTTTTTAAAAACAAGAATCTCTCAAATGGACTGGTGTTCCATTGAGCGATAAGAATTTCCAAGAATCCAAACTAAGATTTTAATTTTCTTAACAGCCAAGTGTTGAAACTACCTCTAATATTTTTGAGCCAAAACAGATTTTAATATTTTTGAGCCAAAACAGATTTCAAGGGTGGACAATGTGATGGGCAAATTGGATACAAGATAATAATATTTTTATTCAGGACAAACCAGGCATCATAGGACGTATGTAAACAAACAAAAAAAACCCAATTTATCCAAATGACCATTCATTCAAGAGAAGTAGCAAAAGCAAGATTTTCAGAATGGCCACTGTGGCAAAAAAACTTTGTTAATGCATAAATATAATTAAAACAACAACAGTCAAGTGGGGACCAAAAAGAAAATTTTTTCATCAAATATTATTTGAAATGCAGTATTAACAATCTACCACAGTAAAATAATATTGTTTAGCACAAAATTTGCTTGATACTGCATTTTATGTATATGACTGCTGACATGGCAACACACTAAGATCACTCAACTTTCTTCCTTACATTTACGTTTTGAAGGAGTGTCTTCTTTCTATTTCTTACAACCAAGTTCATTTTCAGTCTGAGTCAATATTATGCAGAATCTGCTGATGTTATCCAAAGAAATAAGTCAAATTATTTGTCTATGTGAAGGTATTTATTTCAAGCTGAAAAGTGAAGGTATTTATTTCAAGCTGAAAAGTGAAGGTATTTATTTCAAGCTGAAATTTGATATAACATGGTGCTGCACAAGCAGCAAAAGAACAATGAACACAGTTTAACCTTAATGTTAAACAAGTGATCATATTATTCACTATAGTTCACTGATATGCCAGAAACACAATCAATGGTGTGAGAATCAACTGAAATCATATTTACACAAATTTTGAGGATAGTAAAGAACTATCAAAACAAACACCTGATACTGACTCAATTCTCTGTCATTTCTAACTGCAATTTTTGGGGGCCCCGAGTGGCCGAGTGGTCTAAAGCGCTGTCCGTTACGGATCACTGCCATCTCACCTCTGTCTGCGTGTGTTCGAGTCTAGGATTTGGCTAATGTAGATATGTGAGAAAGCTTGCCAGTAGCTTCTCGTGGGTCGGTGGTTCTTTCTGGTGATTTTCCGGTTTCTTCCTCCACCATTAATACTGGCCGCCATGAATAGCCTATCGTGTGCTGAAAAATGGCGTTAAGCCCAACAACAAACAAATCTAACTGCAATTTATAATTTGTATTAATCATGGATTAGCCATCTTACTTTCAAAATGGAATTGGATTTCAATTTTCAACTATCTCAATCACCAACATTTAATTCATTTATGCTCTCAAAACAAAAGATCAAAGTTGACATTGAAGTCAATTATTGGACAATTCCATGTGACGTACAGGTTAAAAAAAGAACAGTTCTAATTGTTGTCACTAATAAATAGGTCTGGATCCTATAGCTTGGGGTTGATTACATGGCCCACATATCAGTCTTGCTAGATGGAGGTGGAGTGGAGGTGTAAGCAACATGCAGACAAAATCAGACAAGGGGAGGGAGATTTTGGAAAACAGGTATTATCTGCATATGTCCTTTATGAACAACCCCTATAGGTACCATAGAGGGAACTGTTATGCATCAAAAATGAATAACAATATCATCAAAGATGAATAACAATATCATCAAAGATGAATAACAATGTTCACTGGCCTTAGGGTGTTGCCTCAAACTAACCTTGCATGTGGTAATGGTTTCAATGTGAGGAATGATGCACACCATCTATGTGAATATGAAAATGTAACCTATCTCCTGGGGCCAAAACCTTACAACTTGAAAAGGGACAAAACCTTTGGTAACTATAGGGGCTGTGAGTAAGGGAATCTCTTCTTAACCCCCATTTCCAATTATCATGGTTGCTTATAACACGGTTCGGTTCATAACACGGTCGGGGCCTATGGCTCCCAACTACTGCGTTATAGCAGGGGGCACACTATATCATCACAAAATTTATCCTCAATTTTCTGAAAAATGCTAATCAATGAAGCTCAAAGTAATTTTAAATACTTCATGTAAAATGAATAAGGCACTTTTTGATACTGTACATTTAACGATGCTGACATGAACATTGATTGAGGGAAAAAGATAAAATTTGTGATGTTGTGCTGAAGGGTTCTACTAAAAACTGTCAAGCTTGAAAATGCCAGACAGTCATGAAGATTCATGATATTAAAGTTTATTTATACAAATTAATTAACCGAAATTGAAGACAAAATTTTATTTTGAACCATGATATAGCCCTAACAAAGGCTGACAAAAATCATACTTGAAGTGTGACCCAGGTGCATGTTTCTCATGAATGAACCAGTGCTTGAGTGAGGTATCAGTCATAGTGCACAAATCTCACACTAACATTGATCCCATGCCACCTAATAGAAGTCCTTTGCACTTTTCCCCTTGCGTCCAGAAAAACAACACCTTACTCATTCTGCTTCCTTAAAGGAAGCTGCAAACTTTATATAAATTGCAGTGTTACATAAACAAACTGGGTGGCCAATTGGTCTGAAGTTTGCAGCTTTCTTTAAGGAACCACGCCAGTATCATCTTGTATTATTCATACTCAATCTCTTCCCCAAAACGATAACAAACTTTTTACATGTTTTCATGCTTTTAAGAAAGAAAATTTTGTTTGCATGAGAAAAGTACATGGATATGACATTTCGGGAGCCACACCATGACCACATTATATCTAAATTCATGTTATACGAGCGTGCTAAATTGGGTTCACGGTGTATTTGTCCTGTTTTGTTTTAGGTTTTCATTCCATGTTTCCTGTTGCTTAATAAACACCTTGATTGGTGAGTGTTGTAGTTATTTCTTTTTGTACAATGCCAGATCACATAAATGTTTGTTATTATTTTATAAACTGCAAGTTTAAATAATTATAAAAAAAATGCATTTTTTCAATATCTGACTAATGATTTACCACTCAACCATATTGGTATATGTTGCAAATCTAATAATTTTCTTTTGTAATTTATAATTCAAATATGATTTGGTTCAACTTTGTTCTTATCCAAATTCAGAATTTATCACCAAATTCATGGTCAATTAATAGGTCACATGTTGAACCCTGTTGTGTTAATTATCAAATTCATACTGCAACATACATATACTTTTATATTATAACTTGTATGACTTTACTTTATCTGGCTTTGTGTACCTCTGCTATACTTTGTCAAATCTAGGCGGACAATATTAACTACAGATGTTGACACAAAATTAATAACTTGTTATATTAAGACATGTAACAAAAAATTGCAAATTAGCAGTTTATAAGCTAATAACAAACATTTAAAATATGATTTTGTCTTATTTTGATTATTCAAATTTGAACTTTGTCTTAGAATTTTCTGTTTTTTAATTGAGCATAGTTATGTTGAATATGGTTCTTGGTTTGGTAATTCTTTAAAATTGTTCATAATATAAATACACTTTTCTATTATGACTTTTCAAGATTCTGTCAGGCTATGTGTGGCTTTATCAAACTTTATGTATCTTTGTCAGACTTAGCAGTTAGTCCTACATGTAAGACCATGACACTATTATTTATGTTTTGCGCATCTGGGTATTACTGCCTAACTAACAAAGCTGTGTAGCATGTTCTGATGTCAACTAACATGGTAATGAAAGTCAAAATTTCAGTAATATCTTATACAACTGGCAACCAATAACAATGCTTTTCTACAAAGTAAAGTCATGTATTAGTCTGACTTTACTGGGACCAGTTTTCAAGTTTCATTGGCCAACATTTCAGGTGGCTGGAAAGCAATCAAAGCCCAGGTTAAGTTGAAATATCATTCTTTGACAAAACAAATAAAAATATATATGCCTATTGGAACTGTAAGCAATGTTTCGTTTCATTCCAAAAACATACCTCCCACATGAACCTACTTTGAACATACACCGGCATACCTCAACTACTGATGCATTTCAACCAATTCAACTATATTTCAATGGAACTTGAAAATGCATCTATTTGCTAATGTCAGAGTTTGATTCCACCAGGATAAAAACAGCACAGCAAGTATATAAATTACATCTCAATTATTGAAAGAATGTTGATATTGGCTGCCAAGTGTGTGAGATATTCCTGAAACTGACTATTCCTTCCAATGTCAATTGACATATCACACTACACAAGGCCATTATCTGGGTAGTAAGACATGGTACTAAAATATAAATAACATGTACATGTAATATGTCTTATAGTGTAGGACCAACTGCTTAAAGTCCCTGTGCAGCATGTTTTTATGTTGACTAACATTATAATGAAAGACAAATTTTCAGGAATATCTCATGCAATTGGTAACCAATAATGACACTTTTATACAAAGTAAAGTCATAAAGTTTTAGTCAGACTCTACTAACTCTGATGTCTTTTCTCTAATAAATTCAAATTCTCACAAAAGAAATTGACCCGTTTACAAATTTCGTTGGGTCTACATTTCTGGTGGCTTTTCAGCGATCAAAGCCCGGAATGCTGAATCGGGTTAAGTTGAAATATCACTCTTTGATGAAACGAATACATATATATATATGCATATTAGAACTGTAACCAACATTTCGTTTTGTTCAAGAAACATATCTGCAACATGAACACACAGGTGCTTGACGCGATCTTGATGCTCAGAAAAAAAAAACAAAAAACAATAACCTCAAGGAAAAAAAATCAGAGACTAAAATACCTCAGGCCGATATTTGGGTAGTAAGACGTAGCAATAGAACGTAAATAACATGGGATACGTCTTATATTATAGGACTAGCTTAGCAGGGTGTTCAGTAGGACCTGTGTAGAACGAATAAGAAATATTTTCCCTATACCATACCAACCTTCTGCTGTAGAACGTTCATTTTCTTTGACGGTGTCGCTTTTCAACTCTCTTTTTACACTCGGAGATGTAGTCATTTTTCTAATTTTGGAACAGGCCCTCATTGCTGTAAGTAAAAAGTCATATTGTTTTGTTCAAAAATAATAATGGAATCACAAAACAAACTTCTAATTTTCCCACATGTATGATGTCGAGGCTCACGTAATGTACTTGGCTGTTTACTTTTCTACTTTTTATTATCACAGTTTTGACTTAATTTAGATTATTTACTTGAAAAATGTATTCATTTATATGTTACTGAAAATCTGATGGAAGTATTATCAATACATTTTCTTATTTATTTAATAGCCAGTTACAAATATAAACTGCATCTTATTACGATAAAAGCGGTCCAACTATTTGGTATAACGGTACCAATTGCACAACCCCAGGTGGGCGGAGCTTAAGGTGTAAACAACAAAACTAGCTGTGATTGGTGCATTATGTAAGAGTTGTACTTTCTGTTAGGCTTTAAAAAAGTTGATCCACTGGGCAACATGTGAGATTATGTTAATTCATATCTAAATCACAGTTTGTATTTTTTAAGATTTTTTTTTTTAAAATTTGGTACACATGACTGAAAATATGTCCGGTGTAATTAGCTAACTCTTACCCCGGTCTAGTTCCAGCAGAGTTATTTCTCTTAAATGCAATGGAGTAGCTATTTTCGTTGTTATCAAATTAACAATCTAGCATTGTTCTCTGTGACAGTCTGTGACATGCATGCTGAGGTAGGATAGAAAGAATATTTATTTCGCAAAACATTAGTATTGCGGTCTATGCAAAAACAATTGGTACCGTGATACCATTTAGGTGGCGCTCACCAATTATTATGGAACGCCACAGCTGTCTTAAGATGACAACTTTTAGTATATGATGTGCAAACTTCTTTATATGAGGTGATTTTATCCTTATATGATGTGCAAACTTCGTTATATGCGGTGCTTTCGTCCTTATATGATGTGCAAACTTCTTTATATGCGGTGCTTTCGTACTTATATGACGTGCATACTTCTTTATATGCGGTGCTTTCGTACTTATATGATGTGCAAACTTCTTTATATGCGGTACTTTCATACTTATATGATGTGTAAACTTCTTTATATGTGGTGTTTTTATCCTTATATGTGAAAACTTCTTTATATGCTGTACTTTCGTCCTTATATGATGTGCAAACTTAGTTATCTGCTGTGCTTTCGTACTTATATGTGCAAACTTCTTTATATGCGGTGCTTTTTTCCTTATATGATGTGCAAACTTATTTATATGCAGTGCTTTCGTACTTATATGATGTGCAAACTTCTTTATATGCGGTGCTTTCGTCCTTATATGATGTGCAAACTTCCTTAGATGCGGTGCTTTCGTCCTTATATGATGTGCAAACAGTCTGTTGACAAAAGCAATTTGGTCCACTTAAACTGAGTAGTCAAATTTAGGATCCGTTATCATCACCCTGTCAAGCAGACTTCACACTACATCCAGTCTAAACAGTGTTCGCCACCAGTTTTTGTATCAAGATATCTACACATATGAAGAAAGAAAGTTTATGTATGGAACGCCGAAACTTTCGTATATTCTATGGAATGTCACGCGCGATGAGGCCTAACGGGATATATTTCTTACTACACCATTAATGTTTGTAGTAACTAAAGTGAAATAACTAATATGTCAGACTCATGTCTAATGTTCTCAAATGACTGAATTTAGATTCTTTATCAGGATATTTGAGGAAAAGAAAATCTCTCCCGATATTGTGTGCAAGCTATCACTGTACAACTTTCAATGTTTGGGCCCAGTCAATAGGTCTGACATTATGATGCTGCGGATAGAATGCGTCAAATTCCGAAGCAATCACCTCGGCCGCCATTAATTTACAATACCAAATTTACAATTGAAGGGCTTTTCGAGACAGGATTTACGGCTATGGATATCAGCAACACACTGTCTGTTTCAGAAACTATTATATGTCGCAGAATGAGACAATATAACCTCAGTAGATTCAATTTCTCGGGTATTAGAGATGAAACGCTCGACTTTTCCGTTAATGAAATAATAAGAGAATAACACAATGTGGTGAAGCAAGGATAAGACAGATCTTGTATCATAGAAATATCAATGTTTTGTTTTGTTATTTAATATTGTTTTGATTACATTTACACTTATAACAACCACATATATACGGGTACTCTATTGTAAACCGTTTCACGGGTTTATTTTTTAAATCTATTTATCTCAAACAATGACGAAGAACGAATTGCTTTCATTGTCATTTGTCATATTCATCTTTTGGATTTGCTTTACCTTGGACGGGAAATAATGTCCCTTGTTCTACCTGGACAGAATTAATTAACTCACGACATTTAGTTCCCAGACCAATTTGCAAAGGACGTTTTGCATTGCCTTAAATGTTAAGAGACTTAGTATCTTAGTCATTTACTTCCTAAAATACCTAAATTAATTTGCTTTACAGGAAAATGCTAAAATAAAGGTTCGAAGTACGTTTTATTGAAGGTAATAGTGATAATTCAATATCAAATTGTACGGTGGTCACGTTGTAATTGTAGAAGGCAATCTGTCAAGAAAAGTAGATTAACATATCTAGTTTTTTTTAGCTTATGCTGTCTTATTTAGACCCCCTGTTTTATTTCCTGAATTTGATTAAAAACTTTTGCGAAACGTTGTTTGCAGATTAAAATTAACGGCCGCCACGTAATACTTTTTCAGATAAGATATATAGCCTCCATATAAATTTTCGCGACATGCCAATACATTACAATTAAATTTAAGAATTAAATTTATGGGCAGCCGTCACCGCCCAAATTACATTAATAAAATGATGCAGTATGAAATAAAATGATTTAACCCAGGAAATGAAATGATAAATCCAGATTATAAATGATGTGGTGTCGCATGAAATGATTTAACCCAACAAATGGAATGATGAATTCAGATTCCAAATGATGCTGTGTGATATGAAATGATGTAGCATGAAATTAAATGATTGAAACCCAAACATAAAATAATAAATTCCGATTCCAGATGACCTGGTATTAAATGAAATGATTTAGTAAGAAATAAAATGATTTAAAGAACAAAACAAACTATTTAAAACTCGTACAATACTAAAACAACAACATTGGAAACAGGCAGATGTGAAAAGAAGCAAACAAAACACAAATGAAACAATCAAACATCAAAATAAAAAACAGTATCTAAAATGATAAGATAATAATAAAACAAACGAGGCAAAGAAAAAACAGATAAATATAAAATAAACAATGAAAACACAAATAAAACGAACAAACGCGTGTATGATGTGTGATTAGATTTTTAACGTAGATTTCACAATTATTCAGTCAAATCGTTCGATGTCTATAGTATGACAGATTATATTGATGTCCAGTATTCGGGCATTACGCCGCAGACATGTGACATAATGTCGCACCCAGTCACATTATCCTGACACCAGGCCGACCAGTCCTAAAAACTAACCTCTTAATGTACAAAGTGAAGCAGCTGTTAATATCATTTTTAAAAGTCTTAAACAAGCAAATGCCAAACGAAGTTACGGGTATGTAACATAATAGGATAATAATAAAACAAAAGAAGAGCAAACGAAACAGACAAATGTCAAAAGAAACAAATCAGTAACAAACCAAACACCAAAAACGAAACAAAACTAAGCCATTAAGCAAACGTAAAAATGAAACAAAGTAACAACATAAAGGTAAACACCCATTTGACACTATTGATAAAAAAGAAACACGATAACGCAATGATCAACTTTATGAACAATACTGAACTTTGTTCCCTGCTATGGTCTAACAACAGACGTAGCAGATTAAGTGAAATTACACATTATTAATGGCATTGGCATAGCGGATAGACATAAGAAAAATAGAGAGATATTCTGATTAATAATTTGGTTATGCAAGACAAATGAGACGAAACGGCAGTCGACACAAGAGTTTATATGAGAACATAAAGATTTCAAAACCAGTTTTGTGTATGTATGTGTATGTATGTATATATATATATATATATATATATATATATATATATATATATATATATATATATATATATATATATATATATACACACACACACACACACACACACACACACACACACACACACACACACACACACACACAGTAGACTCTCGATTAACCGCGCGCGGTTTAACAGCTTTGCGGCTTAACCGCGGTAATGTATTTTTAAAGAATTTTTTACTCCATATCTTAAAAAGATGGGGAGTTATGCGACGATTTCAAAATCGAAAATTTTATACAGGAAGTCGACCGACCTGTTTAACGACGACTCGGGCTTACGACTGGTTTCCGGCGAGAGTTGTTATATAATTTTATAATGGGGCTTTATTTCCTGTTCTCGGGGAGAGTTGTTATATAATTTTATAATAAGGCTTTATTTCCTGTCCCAAGGAAATTGCGGGTGTTAAACGCCTTCTTTTTGGTATTGGGGTAATGAGTTTAGTTAAAAGAACAGTACGATTCTTCAGTTGCTATCAGTACAGTAGGCTACTTCAATTGTGTCCAAAACGTTTTTGTGTCGGAAAGAGGATAATGGAGCGGAAAAGGAAGCGCGTAGTTTTAACAATTAACCAAAAACTCGATATAATTAAGAAACTTGAGCAAGACGGGTCTACCAAAAACTTAGCTTTACAATATGGTATTGGTGAAGCAACAGTTCGCGATCTCCGAAAAAATAGAAATGAATTGATTAACATCGCGAGTAATTCTGATTCATCAAGTGGCTTATCAAGCAGAAAAACAATGAAACTGTCAACTTATGATGAGCTTGATAAAGCGATGTTGCAATAGTTTAACCAACAAAGGGTACAAAACATTCCTGTTTCAGGAATTATCTGCTCAAAACAGGCAAAACTATATTTTATTGCATTAGGAATGGAAGGTGATTTCAATGCATGCTCGGGATGGCTGACGCGATTCAAGCAGCGGCATGGAATACGTCAGATTTCTATATATGGGGAAAATTAAGCAACAATGAAACAGTTGCAAATGAGTTCCAAAATGATTTTCAAAAGTTCATAGTAGAGAAACAGGTGACTCCTGAACAAATTTATAATGCTGATGAAACTGGCCTAAATTGGAAATGTCTTCCCACAAAAACATTAGCACATAAATCAGAAAGTCGAGCACCGGAGCATAAATCAGAAAGTCGAGCACCGGGGCATAAATCCAGCAAAGAAAGAACCACTGCTTTATGTTGCCCAAATGCTACTGGTTCTCATAAAGTGAAACTAGCTGTAATCGGAAAAGCGAAAAAGCCGCGTTGTTTCAAGGGAACTGAAACTCCCCCCCCAAAAAAAAACAATATGCCTGTGACATATTTCAATCAGAAGAAAGCCTGGATGGATACAACAATTTTTAAAACATGGTTCCATGAAAACTTTGTACCACAAGTTCACGAGCATCTGAGATCGAAAGGTTTGCCAGAGAAAGCCATTCTTTTATTAGACAATGCTCCAAGCCATTCAAATGAAGCGGTTTTGCAGTCTGCTGACGGTAAAGTAATAACACATTATTTGCCACCTAATGTAACCGCGCTAATCCAGCCAATGAATCAAGGGGTGATTTAAGGTATTTATATTATATATAGAGGACGACTTCTGCAGAAGTTAGTTGAAGAAGGCAATGATTTAAAAACTTTCTCAAAAAGAGTATCATTGCTGGATGCTATCTACGAAGTTGCACTTGCATGGGATTCCATAACGCCAACCACAATTAGTAAATCATGGAAAAAAATATTTCCTGAAGTTGAAACTGTCGACTACAATAGTTTCGATGAAGATGAGATTTCGATTTCTGAATTAGCCGCCATTTTACAGAGTACAGAGGGTGGTAAGGAAGTTGATAGTGGAAATATTTTAGAATGGTTTAATGTTGATTGTGACGATCTAGGGTATGAGGTTTTGTCCGACAGCGAAATCATTCAAAGTGCACAAGGGCAGACAACAGATTCTGATGAGAGTGACGACGAAGACATGGAGCTTAACATGGAGCTTATTCCTGAAACAAGGATAAACAATTCATCTGCTCTTCAATGGACTGAGGGTTTGCTAGAGTATCGAGCAACAAAGTGATTCCCTGCTCTCAGATAAATTGTTATTACGTGATTGAGAGCAACCATAAAGAAGAACGAAGCTATGTCATTAAAACAAAAATCAATAAAAGACTACTTTTCCTAAAAATTCGTTGTTTTTGTTTGTTCATTTATTCATCTTCCTTTATTTTAATGTTCAATATAATTGTATTAAATTTAATTATTTATTTTCGTGTTACGGCATTATAATATTAGTGAAGAAGAACATTGGACTTCATCACAAAATGTAAACATAAGTAGGATATTACGGCGAAAAAATTAACTAAGTTAATTTATTGCCACTATATCTGGATTGTATATATGCACTTTGGTTTATTCGCTGGTTTTGATTATTTTGATTATCCGCGCTAGCTCTCCCCACCATTACCGCGGCTAATCGAGAGTCTACTGTATGTATGTATGTATGTATGTATGTATGTATGTATGTATGTATGTATGTATGTATGTATATATATATATATATATATATATATATATATATATATATATATATATATATATATATATATAAAGTTGCGTTACAAGAGCCCGTACTCAGTAACAAAGAAAAGAGTGAAAGCCAAATTTGTAAATAGGACCTACAATCTGTGAATCTAACACACACACATGCATACACACACACACACACACACACACACACACACATACATACATACATACATACATACATACATACATACATACATACATACATACATACATACATACATACATACATACATACATACATACATACATACATACATACATATATATATATATATATATATATATATATATATATATATATATATACATATACATATACATATACATATACATATATATATATATATATATATATATATATATATATATATATATATATATATATATATATATATATATATATTACAATTTATTACGTTAGCATTTGTGTTATCCAAGAAAGAAATTTTTAAAGCTTTTTTTATAGATAAAGAACGGTAGGCGATTAAAGACTGAGTAGTAGAGGAAATGAGATTTCTGGCCGAAAGACCAATTTTCCATTTAAAAAAAAAACCACACAGTTTATCATCTTGTCACTACCCTCTAGACTTCTAAGTATAGCAAGGTTAATAGCCCAAATTTATATGACAAAATATGATTTTTGTGGAGTGGTGTCTTTGATCCAGAAATTATTCATTTTGCTCTACCACCAGCAGGACAAATTTGTACACAATATCTACGCAACACTCCCCGTGTCGATATTTTTTGTAAAGTTTAGAAAAAATTATTTAGAGATTATATTAACTATTACTAAACACACGCTACCAGATACATGTTTGGATAACGATTTTCATATTTATTAACTCTCATTGGCAAAATATATGTCAACATCCTATCAATTATGTAAATTTCACGAATTAAATCATCCATTTCGTACTTCGCAGCACGCAAATAAGATCTAATTTGAGATAATACATTTTTATAGGTTATACCTGCTGTTTTGCAGGCGTATTTTTTGTTTCGAGTTGTGGCTCGATTCGCTTCATTGCAGTTGATAACCTAACGCCTATTCCCGAAATAGTTAACATTTTTTTTTTATTTAAAAATAGGATTTAAAATGGCTCCGACAAAGATTGTACCTGAGCATGTCAGCAATATCGGAAAATACGAAATTACTCGAATTATTTTGCTATAGTATTTATACATTTTTTTTTTGTACGTCAGAGCTTTGGTGATAGTATTTATAGTACTGCATTAATGTGTCAAGGACAGATTTTGAAATAATTTTTTAAAAAAAAAAAACGTGATTGAAATCAATAATCTGATTGTCATATTTGTTACACTAAGATTACGTAGTAGTGAACTTTCTAACTCCAACAACGCCATCAAGTGATTTTCTAATTTGAACATTAGGATCTCTTGCCATAAACTCGACGCTGCTACGATTTAGTCTCACTCCGCTGATCAAATACTTGTTTTGCAACCACATGTCCATATTATAACGATCCATCAGTTCTACAATACGACCTTACAGGATTTTCTTTCGACGGTCGTTAAAGCCCACTTTGCGAATATCGTCATCTGCCGTCAGGGCTGTGTCGTTAAACTTGTCGTCACCTGCGGTGTCAGGTTTCCAAACCAAGCAAACATCCAGATGAGTGTTCATGGCCTATTTCCAGGTACGCTCGGTAACGGTAAGTATCCATGTTACTGCTCTTCAGTTTGTTATTCATCCACTTCGCTGAACACGGAATGCATGGAATTGTTGATGAGAACTATTCTACTCGGATGAGTGTTAGACATTTTGATCACTTTTGGTGCCAGGTACAAATAACTGCTATTCAGATCGAGATAATATTCTGGCTGTCCTTTGATTACTAACTGGATGGACTCTGGAGGAGACGGGATGAAATTCGTCTCATTGGGTTTATTGCATCGTCAACATGGTGTGTGGCATGGCAGCCAGATCTAGTTCCGACGTAGATAGGCGCAATACTCTCTGTGCATCATTTTCTCTCTGTGATTTTGTTTTTAAATAATCAAAAGCGTCGTATTCTCGGACGGCTATTCTTTTCTTCGTCTTACTGGCTCAGGATGTGTGAAGTCCTCTCAATAAGTGTCTTCGTCGTCTTTTTCTGTCTTGTCCTTGCTCCTTGCTGTGGCGTCAGGGAAGTAAGCATCGATAGCATCCAGGGCATTTATAGGAGTTTCTTGTCGGCCCAAAATGTCTTTGCCCGTTTGAAGCAAAACATTTTTGACTCCTCTAAATAAAGCTTCTTTGGGATCTTGTTTGTCAATGTTGACATTTTGGATAAAATCTTCACATTTCGTCTACACGATATCTTTCAAGGCGTGCAATCCCCATGTCACCATTAGTTTCAAAACGGGAGCCGTAGAAAAGAAAGGCCGAATGAAACATGTTTTTTAAATCATGTCCTGTTGTTGAACGACTCCTTGGTACACGGGATACATGGCTGACAAGGGGATGGAGTAATCTTGTTCGATAATGTAATTTCACTGTTACTTTCCCTTAGGTGAAAAGGAATATTTTATCCCAGATCTCCTTCGATTGTAATGTTGACAGTGTCGAAATATGACTTACTGACGGGCAAATAGTGAGGATGTACAAATTCGCGGTGAACTTGATAGTTGTTTTCACCTTCCTCATCAGCGTTGGTGACTGAATCCATTTTGAAAGAAATGACACGCAGTGACGGTACGGAGGTGTGTCCCACCATGTTGTACTCCACCACATCGAAGTACACCAAAATCAAATTCAGTCCTTGGTTCATTTCTACAGGGAATCGAAAATATTTCGCAAAATCCAAGTTGCCGGTAACGGCTAGTATTTTGTTTTTAATCTTGATCAACTTGGAATCTCCACCTAAATTGTCATACAATTCAGGACAAAATGGAATCGCCAATACGTTGTCCTCTGAAAATTTAATCAGAAGGCGACGAGCTATTTTATTGTATTCGAGGGTGACATGTTTTCATTTACAATAACGCGTGAAGGAAGATTAGAAAGTACATGAACATAATTATGGCGGTAATCCAACTCCATAAATATAACTGCTGATTTCTAATGCTTTCAATTTGTGTCAAGTTGAAATTTTTCAAAGAAAGTTCTTTGATGGAAAATTCAACCATCTATGTCTTACAGAACTGATACATATTGATAAATTACAAAAATCATCTTTACTATTAGGTTTAATAAATGATAAATCTTAAATTACATTGGTGATATATAAATATATTCCGTGAATATACAAACACAACAATGCGCACACGAGTAGTTATCTTGTACACCGGATTAGGATTCTCTCTCTCTCTCTCTCTCTCTCTCTCTCTCTCTCTCTCTCTCTCTCTCTCTCTCTCTCTCTCTCTCTCTCTCTCTCTCTCTCTCTCTCTCTCTCACACACACACACACACACATCTGTGATTTTTGGGAATATGTCATCCTTTATAAAGCCTTAAATAATATATAAAGACCACTTATATAACACGAACAGTACTGAACTTTGCCAATTCAGGTCTAACAACCGACGAAACAGATTCAACACATAACACCAAATGGGTGATAATATGGGATTAGTCTGCACATACAACAATGAATATTTGACACTAAATGGATGAAAAAAGCTGTGGGACTAGTGGCACATATAAGAATCAACATTTAACATCCAATGGGTGATACAAGAGCTTAACATAAAACGAAATTAAACAGCGAATAAATGGTATTTTCCAAGTATAGC
The DNA here is from genome assembly GCA_016746295.1 of Potamilus streckersoni. Classification (NCBI taxonomy): domain Eukaryota; kingdom Metazoa; phylum Mollusca; class Bivalvia; order Unionida; family Unionidae; genus Potamilus; species Potamilus streckersoni. The sequence goes on from JAEAOA010002356.1 coordinate 4,203,357, forward strand.
TATTCTGTTGATTACATAGATTTAATTTTGTCCATGCATCGATGAATACAAGTTAATTTAATTACCGATGTCTGCGAGCTCCCTTTCTACTTTGAATAATTTGATAATTATCAATAAACACATTTAACCTTCATGTGGGGAACATGGGTGTCTGCACATAGTGACAATGGTGTGTGTGTGCGTGTGCGCGTGTGTGTGTGTGTGTGTGTGTGTGTGTGTGTGTGCACTTGCCCCACCCTCTGATATCACATCTAAACCTGTTTTGGTCTACATACTTAAAATGTTAAGACCGACCACTACATGTTTGTTTTGGTGCCACAGACGAAAAAGTATATTCAAGCTGAAGAAAATAGACACAGATGGAAGACTTGATATAAAATCTTTACATACTCAGAACGTTTTATGATCACCAATATCATGGCTAGTACATGGGATAGTGAATGAAATATATTTTTAGTCATATTTAAAGGGTCTTCCAAGAAAAGTCATGTCCCCATCCAGTGGAATATTTAAAAATGTCGGTAAGGTTCTCTATTAACCAGAGACTGTTATGCAATTAAATTATATTGTTACCAGCCAGAGTCAAGCTTGATCGAGCGGTGTCAAAACCCTGGCGCGAATCCCGCTAGAAGTCATAAGTTTACCCCAAATGTTTAAAGACTTCTATGCAATTTCAATTGTAAGTTGGAAAGCCCAACGTGTCCATTCTATATCTAAATTTTACTCTAATCAATGCAAGACCACATTATTTACAACATGTCAAATATTCATCAACCGCACATCCGCATAGTTTCTCTACATCAACTTTCCGTATCGTCAGCAGTTCACACCCTAAAAACTCTACAATCATCCATAACACAAGAGACTATTTTAACTACGCCACCTCAGGCCAGTCTTTACTGTTTCAAAGCACATCACACCAGTAAAACTACATCACTTTTGCCACCATTGGCGACATAAACGGTATCTTCTGAGTCCCTTCTCATTTATTCCATTGTGTTTCCTGACGTAAATACTGCCACTGTCGTCACAACACCAATGTACGCCACTAGATATTATAAAGTACAACATCACTCCAGGATCACTCATGCGGATTGGGTCTGAATTCGCTAATCAGTGACCATGGCATCTTGAAAATTCACTAACACTTTCTCTTCGTGACGTTTGTTCCTAATAACTGGCTAATTATTTCGGGCTAATGAATATTTCCCATTGCACCAAATTCCAATAATTAATCAAGGAATGACACAAACCTAATAATTCCTCAAATAATAATAATAATAATAATAATAATAATAATAATAATAATAATAATAATAATAATAATAACGAGGACTTTATATAGCGCCTAATCTTTAGAAGCTCTAAGCGCTTTACAACATATGACAACGCTTAAAAAGAATAAAAACATATAATGAAATGATTGAAAAAATAAAAACAAACACCACAAAAATTTAGAAACAGAATAAAGCATGCTGTAAATTTTTAATGCAAGGATAGATTGTTAGGTCCTTATTGTCTGAGGTAAAGGATGTGAATGAGAAAGTCTTTGTGTTGTAATCAGGTTTGCTTCAGTTTTATCATCATGCATCTGCAGCTTTTTACATGTCATCCATGATTTTACATCAGAAATCCACCTATCTATGCCTTGGATGGTAGATTCAGCTAGATGGCTAGATTTGTATATTTAGGTGTCATCAGCATGCAATTGGTGAGACACTGGATGATGATCTATGACACTTGAGAGTGGCTGAGTGTACATAACGGATAACCTGATGCGCATCACCTTAATTTTATTACAATATTCATTGAGAAAATATTTTGCGATAATTATATTATTATCAGATCCAAGACACCTTCGTCAGTAACCCCCCCTCTCTCTCTCTCTCAGAATGATCCGACATAAACTTTTTTCTCTTAATGTGTGTAGATATATTGATACAGAAACTGGTGGCGAACACTGTTTAGATTGGATGTAATGTGAAATCTGCTTGACAGGGTGATGATAACGGAGCCTAAATTTGATTACTCAGTTGAAATCGACCAAATTGCCTTTGTCAACCGATATTCCGAGTTTCCTCTGACCCTTGACACCCCATTTTTGATATCTGTTTTTTTTTTTATGTTGGGGTGTAGGGTCAGAGTCTATTCCCTATCAAAAACTTGGAATTTGCCGACACCATTTGGCGTCGGTATAGGGTACTCGCCAACTATAAGGCCTAGAAAACTTAAATGACCTTGCATTGACCCATAATTACATTAAATCGATGGGGAAATCGTTTATCTTCTCCGAAATTACAAGCATAACACCGATTTTGTCTTTAATCCGTTGTCAGACGAGACGTAACTACAGTGTTGATGAATGTTGACCTCGTTCGCACCATTTTAATTGCTAGTCACAGGACTAACTAAATCTCGCAGCCGATATGCATAAAGGTCATAGGTCAAATAGTCACGTGATAACAACAAAAGTGCGTTGACATGTAGTTTCTGCGTGATCAGTCAGCCTCTTTCCAGGAAGATGCGACAGTGACATGTTTCGGGCTGCTGTTATTCCAATTAATATGTTGAATAATACGTGTATTTTCTGGTTATTGTATACATTGCGTGACTTTCATTCAATATTTTCGAGTTTATGTCTTCTTTCTGCAATACTGGAATGGAAAGTTTTGTGCATAAACCTATATTGCAACATGGCAGGTAAAGACGAATACACGAAAGCTCTTGCCAATGAGATACTTTAAAGAAAAGGGATACTATTTTAATATTAAAGAACTACAGTATGATGTAATAAAATCCGTTATCAATGAAGGTGACACATTTGCCGTCTTCCACAAGGGGTATGGGAAAACGCCGTTTTTTGTTGTTATCACGTGACTATTTGACCTATGACCTTTAAACATGCATAGTGGAGAGAATGATGTCATACCTATATACTACTTCCATGTAATAAGGCTGAAATTTCTTTGGATATCGTACTTTTGGAAATTTTAAATGATATTAGGACACTGCTAACTAAAATGACTGCTCCCTTGTGCTCCAAAAATCAACCTGAATTTGTCACAATTCTTGACAGCTATTAATATATGGAAAATGAATTTTGCCAAACTAGACATTACCAGCTTCTAAAAGTGCAATGAATGAATTACCAAATACATAAAATGTAAAAAAAAGTTATCGGCTCTATTTTTTTTTTTTTTACAATTTATCTCTGAAGTTCGAGAAGAAAAATGAGCAAGTAGAGCTAGCACTTTTTTTTGAAAGATGCACATTTGGAGTAAGGCCAAGCTGTATACTCTCTAACCCTTATTACACCCATCAATCATACATCAAAATAAAGGGAACTAAAGGTTCTTTGAACAATACCTAAGATATACAAAGTTTCTTTTAAATATCCAGTATAACTAGTGAGGAAACCCTGGGAAACTCTTTTTCTTTAAAATTCTTAATGCTAAATACGAAACTGTAGAGCGCCACCTTATTGTATCAACCTAGAACAAACTGAAATTACCAGAACAAGCAGAAAATACCGGACCAAAAGTAAATAGAATAAATAAATAAGTGAAAAATACTATTTTCTTGTTTCCCTTACATGTATGTTAAATATAATTATAAAAGGTTTTGTAATTCTGTCTTCTGTATGTATCACATAAATAATCACAAGATTCACCAAAATAATGGACGTTGTTTTGCATCGATTTCTAGCATTTTAAGTATATTCTTGCAATAATTTACTTTTTTTACAGGAACATGTTACTGGTAATTGATAAGTTGCATAAAAGACAATATTGTATTTCACAGACTATTTATTTTTTTTTGGCTGATGCTTGTACATAATGAATGAACTGATTAGACATAATATATATGGAATGGCCTTGTACCTGAATTATATCTTACTTGACAAAACCAACAAAAGTTGGTTACAGTGATTTTTTTATCAATTAAGAAACCAATTTTCCTTCTATATTCCATTTATTCTCTTTAAACTGCAGAGAGAGAGAGAGAGAGAGAGAGAGAGAGAGAGAGAGAGAGAGAGAGAGAGCATATGACAAATATCACCATTTTTAACTACACTGAAACAGAAAAATGATAAAATTTGTATTTGTTGTCTGAACAGTGCCTTTCAAAACAAAAGTTTTTTTAATCAGGGGACTTTAACACTGACTATATAAATATGCATTTGAGATAATGCCAAATAGTATTGAATACTGCTACTCCTGACAAAGCCACACAAAGCCTCACAAATCATTTTAAATGTTTGTTATTATTTTATAAATTGTTCTTTTCACTGATTATGGACAGACCAAGCAATTTTCCAATACATGTTAACTTATAATCAGTATCAGATTTTATCTTTTTTTTTGCCTATATTTGACATAACATAACAAAGGTACACAAAGCGTGAAAAAGTCAGATTAGGAATGTGTATTTTTGTTGCATTATCAGACTGATGAATAAATCAACTATGCCAAAAGACTAGGGTTACATGTGTATCCCATTTAAAAACTACAAATTGGGCATTTAAATAGTTTTGTTAATAACAAAGTCAGACAAAATCACATTTTAAATGTCTTGTATTTTTATGAATTAATTGCATAAACTATGTAAATTAAATGCTGTATCTCTAAGTATGTCTTACTGAGTTATCGAACATAGTTGGCAGACTCAACATGTGTGTTAACGTTTGACAACGTATAACAAAGGCACACAATTCCTGACAAAATAATAACTAAAATGCAAGGTCATCACAGAAAGTAAGTATTCTCATTCCTAACTTGAAAAATAATTCCCCAAAGTGTAACACCTGTATATATTTAAATAACTAACCAATTAAAAGCACGCAACATACCAAATGATGCATTTTAATACTAGGGGATACATAAATATTGGTATATCAATAAAAAAACTTCCTGTATGTTAGCTTCACTGAATATCAAGTACATCTCTTTAAATTATATTTTTGTTTATAATTAACTAACATATTATTTAAGTTTAAATTACAAAATGCCTAGTGATTCTGCTAAATAAATCCCTGCCTAGTGCTGTACATGGTTCTAATTGTGGTGTTGGCTCCATTTTTGTAAAAAGTGCAAGTGTTGGAAGCATACAGAGTATGATTTGTTGACATCTGATGATTTAAAAATTATTTCTGGGCAATACCTTTATGAGTGTTGTGTGTGCATTCATACAACCGACAGCGGAGTGTACAACTACAAAATCTCAGTGAACAATTAAAAAACGGTCATTATTATTATTATCATTTTTAATATTATTATGTTGATTGTGAAAATGCATTTGTCCATAGTGACATGAAAGATTCACCTAATCATAAATTAATAAATGAAAATAGTAGTAAAATGTTTATTATATCAAAACCCCTATAAGATAAGCTTGATATAAATATCTGACTGTCCAGTGAAGGTAAGGCAAGGTTGTGTTTTATCACATATTTTATTTTGATTATTTGTAAACAATTTTTAAAGACACATATTTCCAACCAGACTAATGGTGTATCACAGAATTAGGTAATTTATTCATACTGCTGTATGCAAATGACTTGGTTGCCTTCTCCAAAACTGCTTTTCAGCTTCAAAGACTTCTAAATAAACTAATGTAATACTGCAACATATGGAAATGAAGTATAAATCTGGAGATAACAAACTAAAATTGTATTCTTTTAAAGGGGTAAAATTTTAGTATATATGAAAGTTGGTATTTCGATGATAAAATTGCAGCAGCCTTTTGACTAACAGAATTTAGTCATTAACAATTAATCATTTAGATGAGAGATTTAGCATGGATTCATTAATTCTCTTAAATTCTTTTCTTTGCTTTTTTACCTTCATAATTTATAATTTTCTGTGTCATATATACAGTTCTTTAATAATATTTTTTCCCTTAAAATTCTGAAATGCTGAGCAATAAAATATGAATCTGATTATTTTATAAGTCTGTGTTTTCACAAGAAAATGAGCAGTGTTTTTAAACAATCAAAAAATCATATTATATCAACTTATGATGTATGACTAGTAGCCGCAGTTTGATTCACCAGGGTATCTAACTTACAGAATTCAGTGTATGTGATTAACATATCATAATATATACAGTGTAGTGTACTTTTAGTACTAATAAATTTAATACAGCTAAGTATCAATAGTACATAAGAAAACGAAAATAAAATAACCAATATCACTATCAAACTATTGAAATTCACTGAAATAAACGTATAAAAAGTTATAAAAGTAAGTAAAATTTGTGTTTCAACCTTTGTTTCGGTATTATCTATTATTTTTTTTTTTAATATTTTTTTTTGTGCTTTTTGTTCCGATATTTTTGTTTGTTCCGGTTAGTTTCAATTTGTTCCAGGAAATAGTCTGACCCCGATAACAGCGCCACTATGGAAAAGTGTCATAAAAGGTAAGTTCGATAACCACTGGAAGGTTGTGTTAGGTAATTCAGTGAGAATGAACAGATCTAAAATCACTTGATGACTCTTTGAGCATATTCGCCTTTATTGATTGTGAATGAATACCCAGATATAGACCTTACAAGGTAGGATTACCCCAGAATCGAGTGCCTATTTGCTTCTTGTACAGGCGGCTACTAGAAACCCAGAAATACACAAGTAATTCCAACTGTCGAGAGAAGCGTAAAATCACTTTACAACAATAAACTTATTCCTGCTTATGGGAGACCCAAGAATTTGCAAGATTTTTTAATTAGAAATAAACATACAGCATAAATCAGTTTACAACAATAAACATATTCTTGCCTATAGGAGACCCAAGAATTTACAAAAAAATAAAAAAAATCTCATCTCAATGTAGACACCGGTGCTCTCAATCACATGTACTCGACGCGACCCGTTCTGACATTGGACCCTCTCTGTAATATATATATATATATATATATATATATATATATATATATATATATATATATATATATATATATATATATATAGTATAAGGGAGAGGGTCAAATGTCAGAACGGGTCAAAACGGGTCGCGTCAAGTACATGTGATCTCAATGTGCAAATATAATTGAAAAGTAGTTCTTTTTAGTAGCGCTAATGCAAAAGAGACATTTTCTCTATAACACTAACTACGTATCAACTGACGTGATTTATTTGTTGGACAAACACTCACTTCAACAAGTTGCTAAAAGAATGAATAATCAGCGCTTTCATATTAGAAACTATAAAGATCCTCAGTTTTCCTCTAATATTTCTACACATTTTAACAAGTAATCACTGTCTACTCGATTTTTCTTTCATGCAAATATTGTGCATGGAGACATAAATAGACTAAAAAAAGAAACTTATTGGATTCATAAATATTACATAATGACATAATTGTTATTTTAGCCTATAAAGATGTCATCTGTTTATTTCAAAACATTTTGTGCCTGAAGAAGCATGTATTATATGCGAAACTAGTTGCACACAATTATCAGCATTTGTGTTGTTTTTTTTATCCCAACTGTTGAGAGAGAGATTTTTTTTTTCTCACCATTTCGGTCAATTCTATGCGACAGGTAACTCTGTGCAAAGAAAAATTACTGTAAACTTTCGATAGTGTAGTTTTTGGTCAAATATCCAATTGTATAAAGAAAAAAGAATCGTCCTTTTATTAAGAAACTAATATTCATAAAGTGTACAAAAGTATCCCACATTTCTACCCTGACTAAACATAAAAATGTGATTTCTAAATGTCAACAGAAGACCCACTGCATGACCTTGAACGTGTAACCCAGAAAATGCTATTTACTATGTATCTTTTAGAATCATGCAAATAAATTTTTAAAAAATGTTGAACTTTGCTAATTTTTTTCCTTGATCAGTTTAGTCTGCTTTGGCATTGTTAGGTTAAATTTTGGACCACTCTGGTGGCCTAGTGGTTAGAGTATCTGCCTCGGATGCAGGAGGTTGTGGGTTCAATCCCTGGCTGAGTCATACCAAAGGCTTACAAAAATGGTACTAACAGCTGCCTTGCTTAGTGTTTAGCATTAAGAGATTAGTGTTAGGACAGGTCGGCCTGGTGTCAGGATAAAGTGACTGGGTGGGACATCATACTATATGTCTGTGGCATGATGCCCTAGTGCTTGACATCACTATAAGCTGCCACACTGCAGATATAGTGATTTGACTGAAAAAATTGTGAAAGCTATGTTAAAAATCCAAATCACATACACACATGTTGAACTTTGTACAACCAGCTATAAACTTGACCTAAATACTCGGCTGAAATGCTGACAGAAAGTGTACGAAGTAATGAATTTTATTTCCATTGCCTGTTCAATAAACATGACATCTTTTCAAAGCTATGCACAGATTAGGCCAACTTATCATGAGTAAAAAATCAGGGATGGTATCCGTTGTGTCCAAAATTAATATTATTTTGAACAGAATTTTCTGTTGACATTTGCTTCTTTTTAATTGGTCCGCATTGCAGTATTTTATTTTTGTCAGTTGCTCGAATTTGATATGCATTTTGCTTTATTATTGGTGAATGAAAACCTTAGGTGCACAGAAATGCCAGATAGCATTATATATATATATATATATATATATATATATATATATATATATATATATATATATATTGTATTACTACTCTATGATCACAAACTAAGTACCAAAAAAGAGCAAGAATACTAAGCAGAAAGTTAATAAGAACTTTCATATTGTAAATTAATTTGCAATTAATCATTACATTGATCAAGTTCAACTGAATTCCAGTGGTATTCCAAATAAGTTCCAATATTTCATGTGTTCGATATAACTAGTCTTAAATACACTAATGTGCCAGTAGCTTGGATTGTGACAATGTGTGAAGCTATTTGTTGTTATTTGTTGTATCACAGTAATAAAAAAATGTCCTCATCTGAATTCACTATAACGCCAAATTATTCTGTATGCCCAAGATTATTATTGTCGAGCACTTTGTATTTCCAGTGAATAATTTGAATAAATAATTCAGCTGAAAGAAAATCTGAACACAACAGTTAGATTCTTCTTCAAGATGTTATGGCAAGAATGAGTAATTTCTCAAGTAAACAAAATTATGTAAAAAAACTAAGAGACATAAAATGGCCTGGATTTAGGTCAGCTTCCTCTTTAGAATATTCATAGTTGTCAATAAATTTAGGAATTTTCAAATGGAAACCTGATGACCTTGACCCAGACCCAAATAAAAATGTTTACCTCCATTGATGATTATTTCAATATTAATTAACACTTATGGAGAAATATTAGTGATACATCATCATATTTAGAAGATAAATGCCTCTGGTCAGGTACACATTGATTGTGATTATACAATGTCCAGTACAAAATACAAATGTATGTAACATAATCATTAAGATATTAATCAAAGATTAATGATATTTTAATACATAAATATACATATAAATGGATGTAAAGATGCATATCTCTGTTGAACAGATTTTAATAAACTTTTATGGATAAATAAACAGTTTTATTAATATTTATGTTGTGTATATGCAAGTATGAGATAATATATATATATATATATATATATATATATATATATATATATATATATATATATATATATATATATATATATATATATATATATTAAGCACTAAAATTGTCATTTCTGCTGTAATTATTTTAAAAGAAATAAAAGTCAAAATTACATTTGATTTAAGCAATTTTGATAGTTTGTTATATTCTGCTAGACATCACTATAAACTGCCACATTGCAGACAAAGTAGCGATATTACTGAAAAATATTCAAAGCTAAGTTAAAAATCATGATCACATAAATATATGTGTTTGTGTGTTTTGCATAGTTAGTCCTTGTCCTTGTAAATATAAAATCAGGATGCATGTAAATGGTATTTTATTTGCCATATTTTAACCATAATATTTTTAAATCAGTATATAAGCATACAATTTATTATATTGATATAAATTGACTTCAGAGCGTTTAATTTTTACTCAGAAATTATCAATTTAGCTTTATGGATGGAGAATGGCTTAAATGTGTATTAGATAGTCATTATGAATTTTATGCTTAAAAAATTAAACATTTTAAGGGAAAAAAAATATGATGATAGGTGCGGTATAACTGATTGTTGTAGTAAGTGTAATATGAATGTGGTTGCAGTCAGTAACGTAGCTCCAAAGATCTAATGCTTGTTATTTATATTGCAACTCTGACTTTAAAAAAAAATTTGTCTAAGTTAATTGATAATATTTTACCAGTTTGCAACACGAGTTATGTAATGATGTCATTTGGACATACTTGATTTTACATCATTGGCTGTGTAAGATAAATAACAAATCTTCCTGAACTTAATATATTAGATAATACATGCAGAATGAGATTTTTTTTGAGAACATATTTGGTGTTAACATAATGTGCCTTTGTGTAATAAAGTAAATGAAAATTTCAAATGAATAGAAACACTCAGATAAAGGTAATCACCAGAGCATACAGAAAGTAGTGTTTTCCATCTTTTTTAAATTCACTTAAATTTGCTTTTAATTGAATATACACCAATAATTGTTCTTCCTTCAGTCACATTTCCTATTTAAATCATTAAAGAAACAGCACCTTTTTGCTTATCCTTGTCGTTATTCATTAATTGCTCCTCTATATGTAGGCAAAGTTTTTGGAATCAGCTCATGACCAGATAATTTAGATAAAAAGCAGCAAGTTTACATTTTTTGAATGTTGTGATTCAATTGAAGATGAGAAATATTTCTGTTATAGTCAGATCCGTTTAGAATTATTGCAGAAATATAATTTCATTATAATTTTGACTCTGAATACACAGCAGCAAAAATGAAGTTATATATTTGATCTTCATGACCCAGCAAGTGCTTGATTGATATAATTATTTAAAATTAGTTTCTCACCTTCATGGTATATAGGATTGCCTTGAAACTTGACATGCATATTATTTCAAGGTCTGGTTGGTGGTATTGCACAGAAATACAATATTGTTGTAACCACAAAATCTTTTTATCACTATTCCTTTCTTTCATAGTTCTGTAGGTTTTAATACATGATAGCAAGATGATTCTAGAAACATTCTTTTTATGTCTACAGGTATTGTTATTTGACCGGTAAGATAAATGTGGCAACACATTTCTTTTTTCCATATTCTACATGTACTGTAACATGACCAGCAAGGTAAAGCTGGCAAAATTTTATTCTTTTTTTCCCATATTTCTTCTGGTATTGCAGCATGATCAACAAGACGTAGCTAGCCACATTTGCTCCATTTTCCATATTCTACAGGTATTGCTACATGATCAGCAAAATGTAGCAGGCAATATTTATTCCTTTTTCCATATTTCTATAGGTAATATATTTGCCAGCCTATAGGTCAATGAAAGATATCTGTGTAAAGTCAATACTGAATGTAAGACAAGGCCAGATTAATACCTCAGCTTTTTCACTTCTTTCCACACAGCATTGCAAAGTTTTTCCTATCTTTAACTCTGTTACCTTTCCATTCTGGATTGTTAAATATAATTAAAATTAAATTTGTTTCAAAGTTTTTTAAATGAATTATGTACATTTAGCTGCATATAATGATGCTGTGTGAAATTAAACTATAATAACTTCTGGTTAATAAATATTAAAAGTATTACTTTCAGATTGCCAGCAATAGGGAAATTGCATCAATAATGCTAAATACTTTTTCCACTTTTTCTTTTTTGAAGAGAGATACAGAGAGAGATGCATATGTATTCCATTGCATATTTTTTGTAATAAAAATATGGCCTGATATGAGAGAGAGAAAGATAGAAAGAGAGATTTCAGCTCTTCATGTCTTTTTTTTTTTTTTTACCTTATTGCCCCTGTTAAGCTCTTGTCAAAGAGAGAAAATGTCAATAAATTAGTAAATGTAAACTATGAGAATGCATACCATACTGCTTCAGGGTTTAAATGTTCACAATATCTATATAGACTCCATTTAGGTTAAATCTAAAGAATGGCCATTTTGATTTATTTTTTTAAGTGCACTTAGTCTTTTTACCCTTGGGCAGCAATTGTTTTTGATCATTACTCTTGCTAGATGCTGGTCGGTTCTATTGTCAAGTTCAAAAGATGTCACTGGTTGAGAAATGTACACAAGTAATCTCAACCATTTCCTTTTATGACATGGTACTGGATTCATAATACCCTTAGCCTCATTTCCCTATTGGTAGCCTCTCTAATCTGATCTTGTCTGCCAGATCTTGACTTCAAACCGGTGTTAGCTTGGAAAACCTGACTACAGTTGCAGCATATTTAATTAGCAGCATATTTAATTAGCAGGTAAATGCCACTACAAAAAAATGGAAAATGGAAGTGTTAAGTAAAAGTAGAAGGAATTGCTTAGCTAGTGATATTAATTGATAATGGAATATGATACAACACTTGCACATGAGTAAGATAACATCATCAGATTACAAATTACAATTGTCAATACATCTCCCTCTATCATAATGAGGCATATATTTTATTTGATCAAGAAGAAAAATGTATGGAATATGTCTTTGTCATGCTTATTATTCTTCTAGCTGTCATTTATAACAGCATATATGTAATCAAATTTAAACAATGCATATTACAAACAAAGTATATTAGTGCATGCTGCTTTAGGACAGTTACATCTGATGTAGTTCATTTTTAATACTGACGATCATGTAATTGTTTAAAATCCTCAATTCAGGGTCCTATATTTTTTGTACACGATCTCTTCCCCAAAATGAAATGTTTTTTACACATTAATTTTCTTACTATTTGAGGATATTTTTCTTTGAAAAATTATGTGACAACTCAGATGACATAATCCATAGATAAGTCGATTTGGAGCACAAGATGAAACTAAGATTTTTTAGTACAAATGTATTGTCTTATAAATTGGCAAATATGTATTGTTATATGATCAGCAAGTTGTAGGTGGCACTATTTATTTCTTTTTTTTATATTTCTTCAGGTATTGTTACATGGTCAGCAAGATGAAGCTCATAACATACAATGAAATACTGGATCAGATTCATACGTATGAAGTCAGAGAGGCACTACCTTTGATAGCCAAAAATTTTCCTAGGTACACAAAAATGCAATTGATATTTCTCTTGTTATGCTTAGATACATGAGAGAGGTGTGGGTAAGGCAACAAAGTTTAGTTTATTATGAAAAGTTGCATAGGTAGTGTAATTAATAATGATTTATTTAGCTTTGCTGGTCACAGACCAGAATAACATATGGTATGGCATGCTGACTGTCATCCATAGAACAAGTTTGTTATCACTGCTATTTCTAATGTATTTGGAGAATTGCCATGAAAGATTATATACATGTCTCAAGGTCCAGCTGGTCCTAAATGAAAATGGTGCTGCTAAGATATCAAATATGACTGCCACAAGAGCCATCCAAAAATCTTTTTATTTTTCCTGAATGGATGGTCATAGCATGGGGTGTTCACTAAAAGACTACTTATGATGTTTGGGAGGTCCTACATAAAAATGGTGATGGCTACCATGTAAACAATTTTGAAAATTTTATTGCTGCATGAATAGAAAATCATATTGACATGGAGTTTTCAGTGGAAAACGTCTTATGGTGTCTAATTATTGGTTTTAAATAAGAACTGTATTAATTTGATATGCATTTTGAATAACTTGTCACTACTACTTCATTGAAAGTCACATCAGTATTATATGCCCCGAGTGGCTGAGTGGTGTAAAGTGCTGTCCATTATGGATCACTGCCATCTCACCCCTGTCTGCGTGGGTTCAGGTCTAGGATTCATCGAATGTGGATATGTGAGAAAGCTTGCCAGTAGCTTCTTGTGGGTTGGTGGTTCTTTCCGGTGATATCCCGGTTTCTTCCTCCACCATTAATACTGGCCACTATGAATAGCCTATCGTGTGCTAAAAAATGGCGTTAAGCCCAACCATCAAACAAACATATCAGTATTGGATTTTAATCAGAAGACATCCTTACAATGTCTTGTAGGTATTAAGTAAAATATTATTTTTGCTACATCTCCTAAATGGAAAGTCATATCTAAATTGGATTTTCATGAGAATACCGATTATGATATCTAATTGAACTTAAAAGAAAATGAAGCTGATTTGACCACAAATATGGCAGCCATGGTAACTCTCAAGAAAATCCATCAGTAGTCCTACATGGAAAGTGATATCAACATGGATTTTTCTCTAGAAGACCTTTTATGGCTCTAGTTGGTCCAGATCAAAAATGATGTTGATCTGACAGCCAATATGGACACCATGGTGACATCTTGAAAATAGTGTTACTGTTGCTCCTCCATAATTGATGGTTCTCCTGAATGGATGGTCATATTAGCATGGGAATTTCACCAATTCTTCTAATGGTGTTTGCCCTAAATGAAAAGGTTGTTGATCTTGCATCCAGTATGGTTGCCATATCTGATGATTTGAAAATCTTGTTGCTGAAGAATATCAGAGATGGCTTCAATGTGCAGCAGCTGAAAAGAACAAAATATGGTCTTTTCTTGAATTCCTGGAGAAAAAATTCCACATTAGAGTGTCATTCCATTTGAGGGACTCTTGTTAAGTAAAGAATTTACTTGTTGCAAAATAAGTATAAATATACACTTTATACTAGATATTACAAAATAAATATTGCTAGTGACAACAATACATCCTAAATATTATGTAGATCTCAAATTCTTTTCTTTTTGTTACTCAGCATCAATGTGCATAGTATATTAATTTCATTGATAAAAAGGTACTGCTAATTGATATTAGCAATAACATCTGAATTTTTGTGTATATCATTCAAAGCTTATGAGCTGGCAATGTCAATCTACATTGTATGAAGAAACTTCAAATAGTCTTTTGTGTCTTGATTCCTGATGCAAATAAATCCAAAGGAACTGCATGGGAGAATTTAGGCAGTGACTCCAGTGTATTCTCCCCAGGGCCATTTACTGTACTGGTCCCACTAGTCTATCATTTCATTCCTTGATGCTTTAGAACTCATCAATATGCTATGCTATATCCAATCCCAAACAAGCATCTTCCAGCTACAGTCATGTGATTGACTAGTGATGATGGAGGCTACTGGTAGTGTGTTATATATTTCAGTCCTTTCCACTACCAACCAAAGTAGCTGAAAAAAAGATTTAAAGTTAAAAAATTCTTGCGAAGATTGAACAAACCACCTTCAGAAAGAGGCAGCTTAATCTAAGATTTTTTTCTTGATTTATAAATTATTTTGAATCAAGATAGAAATTTAAGGATAATCAGATCAACATTTTTAAGGGTTAGTAAATTAAGCCACTCTTTTAGAAACAAATATAAAAAGTTATGTAGCATTAGAATACAGGCAAATATCTTGTGTGTTTATATGAATACAATTTTAAAAGATTTTTGGGAGAAATACTGCAAGCAATAAGATTAATTGAATCTGTGGTGGGGTTTGCACCAAGACGAGTAAATCCAGTCAGTGTTAAATTATTTGTCTTTCCATGAATATGTTAATGAGGGCAAGGAGGTGCCCAGTCAACTCTTAAATACACAAGTTCTGTGCATGAGAAAATAGAAACATAAAATCATTTGATATTATTACTTTATTGTCACATTTAATCAATGGAGGTCATATGAACATACAATAAGTAATTAACATGTTTTATACAGATAACTTTTAACTTTCGTCTGTTCTGATTTGGAAAAAAATTCAATGGTAGACAATGGTACAATAAAGTAAAAAAAAGTATGTAATGACCATGAGATTTCTAATTTATGATATTGTTAGAAATTTGTATTTTTTGTCCTGAAAATATGGCAGTTGTTACTATTATTCGTTCATTATTATGCTGCATGGAAATCATCTTGTGGAATAGCTTGTGGACTGATGAATGAACTAGTCTGATTTTTAAGTGCAGGAATTTTTTACTTGTATGCAGTGCTTGATTCACCTGGGGCTGGGTTTTGGTATTAGACAAAGTTTGAGGAATGAAGGTCTGACATAACATATTTCTGGTTATTACAAGCTTTGTAAGTAAATTTCTTTTATTTATATATCTGTCGTTGTTAATTTTATAACTCCACCAGGGGTGTCTACTTTATAAAAAAATTACACCATGGTCAAGACAAGCAAACTGAATAACCAGATTGAGATAAAAAAAGTAAGGGTAGCACAACAGCTAAATTTCTATGTTGCATTGGTTAGAAATGTACTTTTTACCTATTTACTTTCTGCTTATAGTGCACTAAATAAAAGTTTTAAAATGGACAAACACGTGCTCAACCTTATACTGAGGATTTTAAATTTTACATCTTTGGACAGTTGCAGAAAATGTGTATATATAACACATATGAGCTGAAATAACTTTTGCATGTACAGTGAAACCTTTAAAACTAAATATGCATGGGACCACAAAAAATGTTTTGGTTTTGAGAAGTTTTTGGGCTATTGACATTTTTGCAGATGTGACAGAGCTTTTCTGAGTGCTTTTGTGATGAAAAAGAGCTGGCAATTGTGAGAGTATGAGTGTGTGTGTGTGTGTGTAGGAGCGCACATAACTGAAAAAGCAGTTATTGTCTTTACATGTAATTTAATTAACAATTAGTTGAACAGTATATATGTTCCTACTGCAGATGATATGCTATGTAAATAACTACAGTTCCATAAAGAAATAGTCTTTGTCAAAAGTAACATCACTTTTCTATAATGTCATTTGAAATATAAACGATACTCCACAATGTTTAAATACTCTGTATAATTATAATTCATA
Source organism: Potamilus streckersoni (assembly GCA_016746295.1). NCBI lineage: Eukaryota > Metazoa > Mollusca > Bivalvia > Unionida > Unionidae > Potamilus > Potamilus streckersoni. The sequence continues at coordinate 4,220,118 of JAEAOA010002356.1, forward strand.
ATGGTCACAATTCAAGAATCTGACTTGAAAAAATCATGAGGTGTTGTCTGTTTTTCTATAAAATTATATTTAATGTGGTTTGTGTTATTGACACCATTTTTGGTGCCTTAGCTAAATAATGCTCATCCTTATAAATTGTGAAGTCTTTTATGCTCAATAAGAATTTAAACTTCAGGGTATGTCATTGAGTGAATCTCCATATAAGGTCTAAAACTTCAGTGTATGTCATTGAGTGAATCTTCATATAAGGTCTAAAACTTAAGGGTATGTCATTGAGTGAATCTCCATATAAGGTCTAAAACTTCATGTCATTGAGTGAATCTCCATATAAGGTCTAAAACTTAAGGTTTTGTCATTGAGCAAATCTTTATATAACATCTCAAACTTAAAGGTATGTCATTGAGCAAATCTCCATATAAGGTCTAAAACTTCAGGGTATGTAATTGAGTGAATCTCCATATAAGGTCTAAAACTTAAGGGTATGTCATTAAGTGAATCTCCATATAAGGTCTAAAACATCGAGGTATGTCATTGATCAATTCTCCATATAAGGTCTAAAATGTCAGGTTATGTCATTGAGCAATTCTCCATATAAGGTTTAAAACTTTATGTTATTGAGCAAATCTCCATATAAGGTCTGTAATTTCAGGGTATGTCATTGAGTGAATCTCCATAGAACATCTCAAACTTAAGGGTATGTCATTGAGCAAATCTCCATATAAGGTCTCAAACTTCAGTGTATGTCATTGAGTGAATCTCAGTATAAGGTCTCAAACTTCATGTTATTGAGCAAAGCTCCATATTAGGTCTCAAACTTCAGTGTATGTCATTGAGTGAATCTCAGTATAAGGTCTCAAACTTCATGTTATTGAGCAAAGCTCCATATTAGGTCTCAAACTTCAGTGTATGTCATTGAGTGAATCTCAATATAAGGTCTCAAACTTCATGTTATTGAGAAAAGCTCCATATTAGGTCTCAAACTTCAGGGTATGTCATTGAGTGAATCAGGCTTGAAGTTCTGCTTTATCAGTCTCTGTAATGGCAAAGAATCAAAAGCATGGTTACTTTATTAAACCCTCTTACTTAATTAAAGTGAAAACAAGCACTTTTCTGTTGGTCATGTAAATAAATGAAAAGCATCAACCACAATTAGATAATAAACCAATAAATCTTTCTTAAATGGTTTACCTGCAGACATTTAGTTTTCAATAATTTGCCTTATGAGCTGGATCTGTTACTACACTGCAGGTTAAGATTAGTCCATTGTTAGTGCTGATCTATGTCAAGGCATATATTAAGTCTTGTTTTAAACTTGCATGCCCACTAGTCATTTTCTCAATCTTTGTTTCACTGATCAGTGCTTGTTAATCATAATTATCTATTCAGGTTTGTATGTAAACATTTTGCAAGTTTGAACTTTGTTTTGGTTTGATGGGGGTATTTTCAAGCTTAAAATTGAAATATGGGATTGAAATTCATTTCATTATTCAGAGATGTGGAGTTTTTGTTTATTGGGGAAAAAATATTATATTAAAAAAGGAAAAATTTGGAACATCAAAACATTTATTAATTAGGGTTACTCCAGTATATTTGAAGTGTTTCACTATATATATATATATATATATATATATATATATATATATATATATATATATATATATATATATATATATATATATATATATATATATATAATCATTTTCCTCTTTTAGTGTATCCATGAAGGCCCTGGGAAGCATTTACTCTCAAGAATATCAGGTAAATTTGTATCATTTGTCTTTTTAATAACATCAGCAATACTGTAGATAAGATTCAGTTATTTTGACTGTTTCATTTGAACTTGCCTAGTGCCCAGAAAATGCATTTAAAAAGAAATAAAATTTGATAGTGTACTCAGATAACTTGAAGTACCAATAAGATATTTAAGGTCTGATAAAATTCCATATTGCATTACGAGAGAAAATCCAGATTTGAAAGTACTTTCTGTTTGTCCAATGTATCACTTTTTCTAAGAGAGCTATACAGAGCAAAAAAGCATGAAATGACTTGCACATGTTTTGATTATGTGTGAATAGTGTAAATTAATAAAAGAACTCTGCAGATAAATTGTTCTTTTTTAGCTGAAACATTTGTATAAACATTCTTTTTCTTGTCAAAGCAAGTCTTGACATAAATTATTTTGCTTTTCCGGTGCATGCAATTCATCATTTTTAGCTCTTTGGTCATAGACTAGAAGAGCTTATGGGATTGTCTGTTTTAAATTGTCCATCTGTAAATACAAGTTTCTTATTGGTAATTCCTGAAAATAATTGAAAGTTTGCCTTGCAACATAGACACATTCATTTCTTGGTCTAATTGGTCTTAAATGAAAATGGGGATCCTCAGACATCCATTATAGCCACATTGTCATTTTGACAAGAATTTACAGATTAAAAAAAATCAGCTCTTTCCTTAAATATTACACTTAAGAGATCTTGAAAAGCAAATAACAGGTAAGAGAAAAATTCAAAATGCTTACACAAATATTTCTGTGAAAATAAATTTTTATCAGTCTTTTCCTTTTTATATCTCTTCTGCCAAACATACTTAATGACTCAAAAGCTATCATGGATCACCTTTGATCCCTTATTTTTTTTAATTACATCTCAGTAAATATCTACCTATGGCCTTAAATTCTCCAAATTACAACAAGGTAATCAGTTTACAGCTTTTTGTGTTAGCCATTGGGTAAAGATTCTAAACTAGATTACTCAGCACACTATTTCACAGTTCCAGTCTGCAGTAGACTGGTTGAAACTGGTTTCTTTAATGTGGTTATATAATGTGTAAAAATACATGTTTTTCCACAATTTTTATGTTGGATTTCAGTTATAAATCCATATGTGTGATAGGTGGCCTTTTGCAGTGGTATTTTGTTCTACTGCCAGTAGAATCACATGTATCTAGTTAGCCCACATTGCTTTAGGATCAGATGTGGGGATATTGTGATACATGATATTTCCTTCAACTTACCATCATCTAGTCATTACAACAAATCAATGATGGTAATTGATGTTAGTAAGCTATCTGAACTATGAGCTGACCATAAGAGGGTTGTAATTGTTTACCACATGAGTCCCAGAGGTGTGGAAGTCAGAATGTCAAATATACTGTATTGTAAATTACTGTGATATCATTTATGTCTTGAACAAATGGTGTACATGCAGCAATAATAAGACATTGCATTATAACCATGGGGTCATGTTCATTTGTGATCTTTGCCACTGGCAAGTGAAGTTATTTGCAATAAAATGAGTACGGATTCCCATGTTAAGCCATGGAAGTAGTTCAGGTTTATAGTTTTGAGTCTGTTTTGTTCCTTTAATTAAATTTTCATATATTGCAGAAGAAAATGCGAAAGACACATCATTATCACTACTGCCAAGACACAATGGAGAATTACTATAAAAGGTAACTTATATTTATAGTTAGTCTATATATATATATATATATATATATATATATATATATATATATATATATATATATATATATATATATATATATACTATATCTACAAGTTAGGCCAGAACTCTTCTAGATTTAAATACACTCCCACCTCTCTGTGTTTGTTACAGCATACCATCAATTTAAACTTTAAAATTTAATAAATTTGCTTGCTGACAAGTTTAATGAACATGTACATAGTGGTCTCATCGGCTTTAATATTGGAGAAGGTCGTCTTTCATGTGGAGAACTGTTGAAAACCAAAACATGCCATGAACTCTGGATATGTTTCCACCTATGCTCACATGTTATAATTATGGATGTAACCAGCACTAAAGAAGTCAGAAGAGTGTAATGCAAATGTTACTTGTGGTCTCTTCAGATCCTAAAAGACTTTGTAACATGTGAAACTTAAGTTTATACAACTACTGGTTTAGAATTTGTAATGTGACGTTTATAAACTATTGGTTTAAACTTCAGCAATGACTTGTAAAATCTGAAAATAAGTTATACAACTATTGGTTAGATGTCAGTCATGACTTGTGACATGTGAAACAAAGTTAAATGAATATTGGTTAGATGTCAGTCATGATTTGTGACATGTGAAACAAAGTTAAATAAATATTGGTTAGATGTCAGTCATGACTTGAAAAGTTTGTGTCTCAAGAATAGTAGCAAATGCCAATAGACCATTTCATGAAGACTTCGGCGAACTTCGTAATTTGCTCGGAATTTTGATCCTGTGGTGGGTGGTCAGCTGACCGCAATATCAAATTGATAGCTGGTGGTCAAAACAAGGTGGATGCATCAGCATTAGCATCAACTGTTCCTTCAGCTTCATTTATCGAGTTGAAAAATGCCTATTCAACAGCGATGATGCCACTGATATTGAAGAAATTTAATATTGGAACCATCCTGTCATATTTTCTGGAAACCAGGGTGGACTTTAAAGCCATACGAGAGGGTAGCTATGAGCTGTTTACATCTGGACATGTACATGCGAGTATGGAAATGGTGTCGATGTTAAAAATTTAATCCTTTTTTTTACCATAACATCGTATTGCATAAATTGAGTTTCATTGACTAATATAAGAAAGTTTTCGTATTAATACTCAGTATAACAAACCTGGAATATTTTTTGACCGATAAGCTGATAAGTCCCTTCACCATCAGCACTAAAATGCAGCGAACACATTCTCACATTCTTGAATTGAGACATTCATTTTCCGGTAAATTCAAGTTCCGATTTTCCTGCTCGTACGAGCCACTGTTTGCACACCAAATCATCTCTCCATGGCAGACAATGAAATATAATTCCACACCCTTGATTGGAACGAGTTTTGCAACCTCTGACATTACAAGTAGCAGGCATTTCTTAATTTGTTTTAATCTGATACTTCTAAACAACAATGTACGCCATTTTGTTTTGTACATGTTCCCGCAGCCTTTGATTGGCTGAGTATAAAGTGACTAGGAGGTTTTTCGGATAATTACGGAGCAACTTGGTTAAATCCGGTATGAAATGGGCTATAGAAACACCAAAAACTAATAAAGAAGGAAAACTGGAAGTTTTCTATGGTTATGAGTTTGCCTTTTCTCACTGGAGCAATGTTGAATATCTCAAATTTTTTATAAAAGTTCAAAGTAGAGGAGCTAGATGGATCAAAATTAACTACTTACAAACTGTTGGCATTATGTAGGATTTAGGTATGTGATCCCTTCAAGATTGATTGGTTATGTTCAACAAAATCTCACACAAAACTTGTGGATAGCACCTTAGTCAAATCAGCAGTTCATGCAGTCTTTCATTTACACTTTAAAAACCAGTGCTTTACATTAGTTCATATTTATTCACTAATTTACCACTCCAGTGGCCTAAGTGGTTAGAGCACTAGCCTTGGATACAGAAGATTGAGAGTTCGAACCCTGACAAAGTCATTTCATAGATTTACCAAAACGGTACTAGGAGCTGCCTCACTTGGCACTCAGCATTTATGGGTTAGTATTAGGACTGGTCAGCCAGGTGTCAGGGTAATATGACTGTGTGGAGCATGATGCTACATGCCTGCAGCTTGATGCCCCAGTGCTGGAAATCACTATAAATGGCCATGCTCTTGACATTGTAGCAGTATGACTGCAAAATGGTTAAAGCTACTTTAAGAATCTCAATAACACACACACACTCACACATACACACACACACACACACACACACACACACACACTCTTCTTACATGTGCTTTTGTTATTGTGCTTTTATTCTTTTGCTAATGTGTACAGGCACACAGCTGCATGTATAATCATCAAAAATGTGTGGTGCGGTATGGATAGATAGTTTACTTTAGAGTTGGGGATGTCTCTTGTGTTGCTATGTCTTAAAAGGTTTCAACTCAAGACTTGTCAGAAGAAGAATTGATTCAAATATTTAATTTGGAACAATTGACCCTACTACCATTGACTTTGTCTGAACCTTCTGTCATCAATCTTTGTCTTATTCATTACAGTGTTCATTTTTATATTTGTTGAAATTTGTTGATGAAATTTTCAAGTGTGATAATGCTTACTATAATGAATTTAATATATAAATTTAATAAAAAAAATTTGGCTTACATTTTTTATAATAATGTTCCGAGTTACAGTATCATGTTAGATGTCTCAGGTGTTTGCAGTTGTTACAGAGTTATTGTTATCTATATATAATTTAATTATTTGTTTGTTAGTTTTAAATATTTTTTATTTTATCCCATTACATGTTATTATAATGGTAATTTTTCTACTGGATTTGATATTTATTTTAGAATTTCAGTTCAGTTCTGTTTGACCTGATAAACAACCAGTAGTTGAAACATTGTATTTATTTTCTGACCTTGATTCAGAAATCAGTTTTAAGTAAACAACTTTTTTTATTTTTTTAATTTCCCTCTTCCCCAGAGTAAGAATCATTGATTTCAGCTAAGGCCATACAAGAGTAAGTGATGTTATTCATGTAAAAGATTTTTATGTTCTGGGAAGATGACCACATGATCCTCATACGGGAATCTATTTTGATTTTTAGTTAGTCTTATAACTTGTTCTGTAAGAAGAAATAGCCAGTTGGCCTTTAAAACTTTGATACTCAAAGGTTCTTTGTTGTGACCAGTTTGAATTAAAATTTTATTTTTTGGAATTAATAATTCTTCCCTGGAAAATACTAGTCCTCATCAGAAGTCTTCAACAAAAGAAATTTATTGAAATTAATTCAGAAATTCTAAATATGAATATTATTTTCTGTGATTCAGGAAGGAACTGTTGACACAACAACACTTTGAAGGTTATGGCACACATCATCACCTTCCATCTTGGAATTTCATTAGGATTCAAATATGATTCATTTAAGATTTTTCATTAATAGGACTTCTATTTTTTAATTCTAGGATTAATTTTGGATTTGATCCATAGACTTTAAGTCTTTTTTTTTTCATTTTTACCTTGGTTTTCTAGGGAAATAAATTATTTTGTTAAATTTGAAAAAAATGATTGTTGTTTTCTCTCTTTTCTTGTTACTTTTGTACAAGCCTAGACATGTAACTGTTACAATAACCTATCAGATGTCTGAGTTGTGTGCAGTAGTTACAGAGTGCAGTATCATGTTGGGTGTCTGAGGTGTTTGCAGTATTTACAGAGTTACAGTATGATGTCATATGTCTGAATTATTCACAGAGTTACAATATCAGATGTTGGAGGTGTGTGCATTAGTTACAGAGTACAATACCATGTCACATGTCTGTGGTGTTTGCAGTATTATAGAGTTACATTATCATGCCAGATGTCTGAAGTATGTACAGCTGAAATATCATGTCAGATGTGTCTGCAGTAGTTACAGAGTTGCATTATCCTGTCTGAAGTGTTTGCCGTATTTACAGAGTTACAATATCATGTCATTTATCAGAGGTCTTTGCAATATTAACAGAGTTACAATACCCTGTCATATGTCAGGTAGTTTCAGAGTTATATAATATCATGTCAGATGTTGGAGGTAGTTACAGAGCTACAGTATCATGTCATGTTAGATGTCTGTTTGCAGAAAATAGGCCTTATCAACAATATCAGTTGACAATGGATTGGTCAGCTATTCTGTGTGGCTGACTGTTGGGTTGAATAGCAGTAGGATCAGTTGCATAATTCTGAAGTATTTTTATTTGTCAGTTTGATATAAGCGTTTAACTGAACCTTGATTATCATTTGCATCTTGGTTGATGCAAATGATAATATTTTTTTTTAATTTGTTACAGGTTTATGAATGGGATTGAGACTGGAGAGAAACAGATTTTGATTAGACTTTCAGAGGAGGTATACCATTAGCTTCAGGGATCCACTAGATTATTCACCTTACATTTTTGTCATATTATATTGACAGCATTTACATTCTGTTGAATATATTCACTAATTAATATTTTGTATTTACTACTGATTGTATAATTTGGTAGATGAATACCCAATACATGAGGTGGTGATGTTATTTTTTATTGAATCATCATAATTTTGCTGACTGGTTCTTCTTCATTTTGGTTGACTGGTATCTGCAGAAAAAGTAAGTAACCAACAATATAAAGTTCATAACCAGTCAGTTTACAGAAATGACAATGGTGGTGTTAAATTTTTCTAGACTAAATTATCCAGTCAGTAAGGTTCATGAAAAAAATTTATGATTCATTCAATAAGTTGGTTTTGAAGACTTGTACAGTAATGATTCTTAGGTCATTGACATCTTTTAGTAATTTATTTATCTAGGTCTGTTTTGTCCACCCTATTCCATCCTAGCACCCCTCTGTTTATTCTTCAAATACATTACCTCAATCATAATTCCTTAGTATGGCCACTAAATCACAAATCCAGCTCTCCCTAGCTGAAAAGTTGGCTATGCAAGCTAAAAATTGTCTGTTGACATACACAGTAGTAAAACAGTGATCTCCTCTTAAATGTAGGAATTATCGCTAAATCCCATCTGTTCTTCAATTACTACTTCTCCATGTGCTAGGTAACATGCTTTATAGAGACCTTGCAGAAATTCAATAAAAAGAGTTACTTGTAAACAGTTCAGAGTGGATCAAAACAGTATTTTTTTTGGAAGAATACTGCATTCTTATTCAGACTATTTCTAGTCCTGTTCTATCTTTGAAAAACACTACACTATACAAGTCTGTACCATTTTGTGTTACCTGCCTGGTTGTTAGTATTATTGAGTTTTTGACCATTTTGTGTTTCATGAATAGTTGCCAAATAAGTTACAGACAGGTAAAGTAGATCATTTTTACAGTTTAATTGCTCATTATTATCCACTTTGAGTTGCATCATAATGCTTCACAGACTTCACCTGTATAAGATATCACTAATATTCTCTGCATTTAAAGGCAAATTTTCTATAGACTGTGTAATAGTCCATTGGTGTCTAGTTCATTGGTTTTCACAGGTAATTTTCTATAGATAGTGTAATGGTCCTGTAGTGTCCACTTCATTAGTTTATATAAAACCCTTGACTGGCTTGTCCTGCATAGCTATCATTTGCTCCATATATTTAAAGGTGTCTGTACAGTGGGCAATGTGAAGTGAAAGGAGTACAAATACCTGAAACTGGTGGACAATCATCATAGTACATTTCTAAAATGTATGGGATGCCACTCAGGCTATACATATGAAGTTTGTGGACAGAAATTCAATTGGCTGTAGTCCTAGTCAGACAATCAAGAATGACAGGGAAGATAAATAAGTGCAATATTAGAGACAAAAATGTCAGTATTGATACTGTGGCCACCACAGTTATCAAATTTTTTACAACAGATTTGGGGGCCCCCAAGTGGCCTAGTAGTCTAAAGCGCTGTCCGTTACGGATCAGTGCCATCTCACCTCTGTCTTCGTGTGTTCGAGTCTAGGATTTGGCTAATGTAGATATGTGAGAAAGCTTGCCAGTAGCTTCTCGTGGGTTGGTGGTTCTTTCGGGTGATTTCCCGGTTTCTTCCTCCACCATTAATACTGGCCGCCATGAATAGCCTATCGTGTGCTGAAAAATGGCGTTAAGCCCAACAACAACAACAACAACAACAACAGATTTGTGGGGTAGATGGCTCACCAGCAAATTCAAGAATCAGACAACAGCTACTAATACAGCTCCAGTTCCACCTTCACCTTCTCAATCAGGAACAATACTTTTTATGATATCAGTTGGACTAGAGCCACAAGGGTACATCAAATGGTCTTTGTTTCAGGTTGAGGTCACTTATCAGCAAATGGAAGAACCTCACTTGGCTTATGGTAGGTGTTTCCTTACAATTTCCAGATTGGGAATAACAACCATGTATGGCAGGGCCTTTCACACCTCAATATTCGTTTGAATTTTCCACTCACTGGGATCAACTACTGGTGGATCTATTTGCAACACTTTGGAACATAAAACTCTCTTTGTCTTTCCAGTCCTGGATCTGAAGGCCTGTGAAGTTTGGCAGATTGGCAACTTCTATAGATTGTGACAGTTTGGTAACCTTTGTTTATCCTACAATATTTTAGATCACAAAGATCTTGCAAGAGAACAAGGTAATTGGAGAACTGTCTCATCCTGATTGCTCCCCTTAAGTGGGAAAATTGTGGATAAATTTAACAGTAGAAATTTCAAGGATAATCTTAACCTTTCCTCATCTTCTCAGGCAACCTCGATGACAGGAATTTCATCTGAATCCAAATCTGTTGAGCTTGCATGATATCAAATAAGCCCTGAGGAGCAAACAGTTTATGGAACAAGTGTTGGATAGAATCATTTGTGCAAGAAGCCCACCACTTTCAAAGCTTATGAGCAGAAGTGGAGATTTTCTTACAGTGGTTTGAGTGAGGACACATTCTTCCAATGAATGTATAATTACCCCAAATAACTAGTTTTGTTGAATGGAATTTCAAGGCAAAGGAGTTGGTACCCATAACAATAAAAAGGGTATCCTTCCACAATCTCAGATATGCTGTGCTGCCATGGACAGGAGCATATAGGACAAAAAAAAACATTTGGCTAACTTTTATTTGTTGTAATTAAAGATTTTGGCACAGTATCTGAAATGTAATACATCAAGCATTTTTTACATCATTGATAAGGGCACCTTTTGAACTTCAGTTCAGAGCATCATTGGTGCAACTTTCATCAAAGACTTGCTTTCTACATGTCCTAGCTATTATAGCAGGCAGAATCAGCAAACTACATGCCTTTTTAGTCAACCCAAATTGTCTATAGTTTCATCAGGATCTTTCAATGTCAGCCATGACAGCTCCAGCCTTCTTTGGCAAAAACAGACTCTCCTTCTCATTGCCAATTAGTCATTTGTGATGAAATTTTAATGTTTAACATTTTTGTCACTAGAATATCAACAAGTGGTACGTAAGCAGTTTGATCTAGTGAAATGAGGGACATATAAACTAATTTTACCTTTGAAAGAGGGAAAGGATGATATCTCAGCTCATGCTGTATCATAATGGATAAGATGGGTTATTTTCTCTGCATACAAAAAAATTACAACAAAATCAAATTAAATTATTTTGGCTTTTCATGATAGGGTAGTTGCTACCAGCATTGCATTTAAGCACAGCTGTTCTCTAACCATTATTACAGGAGTCATGGAATGGAGGTCAGAATTGACTTTCTATAGCTTTTAATATGCTGAGATCTTTAATTCCAAAAGGTTTAGTTGGACCTAGTGGGACCTATATCAGTAACTCAACATGCTAACCTCTGAAATATTCATCAAGCTTCTTAATGATACTACAACACAATTTCCATTGGATTTGCAGCAGAAAATTTTTCCCCAATAGCCATGTCTTGGCATATGGTGTCACTACTCCATTTGGATATGTTAAAGAATGAGAAACTGAATGCCATACCATAAAGAACCTTAAATGGCACTTCTCTGTGATAAGGGGTATAACTCCCTCCACCTCTTACCTATTTAGTATTATGATTAGGTGACATATTTGAAAAAGTAACCAATTTTTTCAGTAAAATATCTATTCAGTAATACTTGTCCCATCATAATATAGATATGCCCTCACATCCTACTGCCAGCATGCAGTCATCTTTAGTAGAATCTGAAAGTTAGATGGGATTTAGCACCAATGCCTATGTCTAAGGGGAGATAACTCTGACTCCCATCTATGTGGACAAAGTACTTTTATTTTTTAAAGCTAAGTTAGTTTTAGCTTTAGAGTGAGTGAATTTTGAGGCACTGATTGTTGCCTTAGGTATTATGATTAGTTAAGTATTATTGAAGAAACATATTTTACTCAAAACATTTTTTTAGATGGATAACTCTTCATTACACTCAAAGGAAATTATTGTGATATTTTATTTTGAATGAATTGTTTTTTTTGTGTAATGCCTCACTGTTGACATAGTGGCAGTTATTTTTTAACCAGTGTACAGGAATATTTTTTTTTCTTTTATTAGAGATAGCCCATGAACTCATTCTATGCTGTTAGTTTTCGTTTACTTTTGGCAAAGCCCATGACTTCATTCCACACATTCAGCTTTTTTAAAGAATATTTTGTGTCATTCATGATATATCATTTGTAAAATTCAGTTATAACAATATTTTGCAGAATGGACACAGATTTAGTAAATCCCTGATTTGCAAAGAAATTGATAAAATAACAGTGTCATTATTCATGTCGAACATGTATATTCATTTTTCAGATTGAACTTTCCCCAGCTTTACTTGCTAGAATCATCATGGAGCGCCACCTAGCACATACAAAGTATGATGGTGAAAATCGTAAGCTACATGATTTGTTTTGTCTCCCTAGACTTTTTCAGTAAATTTGTTGTTGTTGTAATATGTGTGGGATTTGTTATTCTTTTTGGTTTTTTTTGCATTTAGTTTTATTTATTGGCATCTTCTGAAAATACAGTAACAAAGAAAGGATGCTTTCATTTTAAGTAGTGTTGTTCTCAAAAAGCAAAAGTTGTTTGCAGTAATGTTGTTGTTGGGCTTAATGCCATTTTTCAGCACACGATAGGCTATACATGGCGGCCAGTATTTATGGTGGAGGAAGAAACCGGGAAATCACCGGAAAGAAACACCGACCCACGAGAAGCTACTGGCAAGCTTTTTCACATATCCACATTCACCGAATCCTAGACTGGAACCCATGTAGACAGAGGTGAGATGGCAGTGATCCATAACGGACAGTGCTTTAGACCACTTGGCCACTCGGTGCACCTTTGCAGTAATGTACTCTTCATATTCCATTTATTACATTGTCATCAGTTTTTTAGATTTAGGTCCATTTTATGCTGATTTTGCTAGCAAGAAATGGATGATTGTATTTCTTCTGAGGAATATTCACAACTGCAGAATAGGGACTTGCTTTTCATGCAGTTTGGGACTGCTAGATTTTTGGGTCATGCAAGGTCAGTTACAGTATTCTGCAGAATTCATTCACTTTTGGACTTATATATTTCCACATAGCTTTTGTTGCATTATGAGCATAATAGAATAACCACAAGAATTAAGTAGTTTAATAAAAAAAAGTTTAACCATTAATAATGGTCACCTTTCGTCAGTAGCAAAACTACATATAGGGTGTATAGGTTATTCTTTTCTTGCTTATATTTTACTTTCCTTAAACATCTACCTCGTTTAAACATCAAAAGTTGTTCCATATGTTAGGTGAATGTTTCAGAAGTTACACATTATTATATGCCCATCAGAAGTTGTTTCTGTTATGGTGTTTTCCGTCTGTCAGTCCTTTGACATTTGCTTATCTGGACTTAACTTTGTAATGGTTGGAGACGTTTCATGAATCTATGCCCAAATGTAAAACATGACTGAACAGTGTTGCAAACCATAGTCACTCCCTTCACCTCAAGATCAAAGTCATGGCAACTGAAAATGTAATTCTGTGATGTCTGTTATATAACTATTGAACCACTTAAGCTACTTTTTAGAAATTGTTACCAGTTCATTATCATATCATGACTATAAAGTGTGTTACATACCATAGCCATGCCTCCAGCCTCAAGATCAAAATCACAGCAAGGAAGAATATAAGTAAGTTGACTCTGACCATGTAGGGTTATAACTTTTGAATACAGTAGTCCCCCTCTTGAACGTCCCCCCTCAGCAGCGGCCACCCGCTCCTTACGGCCAGAATCTGAAGGCACCGACGAATTTGTGTTCAAAATTACCCCTCACGAAAGGCCACCTGGCTAACGCGACCAGCGGCCAGCATATTTTTGCAAAAACATAAAATTTTACCCCTTACAAGCGGCCACATTTTATTTTGTAATAGGTATCTAGAACAATTTTTTTTTCTAATTGTGTTAAGTAATCGGATTTCAGTTTCCCGATGTCAGGTTTTCGTTCTTCAAGAAAGTGTTCTACATGTACCACTAAGGTTAATATTATATCCTTTACACCTTATGAGAAGCCCCATTTATTTCATAAAGCCGAGAAAGACTCAAATTTTAATCCATACATAAAGGTAATCCACATATCCGTACTTCGTGTTATCCTAGAGGTCTGGTTTATCCACTGATAATTGTTAAGATTACACTTATTAATAGTAGTAACATTGGAGAAGTGGCAATATTGAAGTACCATAAAGTCTGCGTGAAAAATGGTTTGATAGCTTTTGTGGCTTACCTTTGCAAGATGTTGAGCTTGTTAACTTACATAATTAGCGGCTATTACGCAACAATTGTAAAGTTTATAAATCTTAACAGCTGCGAAGTGCTATCGTTCAGATCAAATCTGCGTATGTATCCAAGGCGATTTTCACACTTAGAGTAAAAAAAAAAATATCTATATATAAAAGCAATAGGGTACCAGACTGCGACTAATGAATCACGTGATAATCTCTGCCTTTAAAATTATATGGCATCTTGTTTAAATGCAGAAAAAAAAATTGTTTCATCCGTCTGGTAGTTGCAACATTGATGATTATAACTGGATGTAAGGTCAAGATCACACGGTCAGCATTGGCTAAAAATAGAAACAGTGTACTAGACAAAGACCGAAAAATCACGTGACAACACAACTTGTCGCTTCTTTATGAAGAAAGCAAGTCGTCCGCTCAACAAATGTGTCGTCTGCATAATTAAATTGCATACAGTTAGCAACATTGGAATAACTCATTACCAAACATTAACATGTCATCATGTAAACGAAGATGATTTTTTCAGAAAACGTCGGTTATTATATATAGTCTACGATATCGGGTGAGGTGGAAAGGTGGACTGGGCAAACAAATTTAGGTAAAAAAGACTCGAATAAAACAATTTTATGTTGAAAAGACTCAAATAAATAACATTGTAACCGATAAGTTATTTAGCAGCAGTGAAAAAATGGAGCAAATGGATAGATAATTGCGTATGTACCAAGATTCAAATGACGTTTTTGTATGGTTCTGCTATGTGCATGACAACACCCGCTCGCATATCGCTCTTTTGCCAAGAATAAGAACTATTAAGGCATACTCATTTGAAATAAGTCAACTATTATAGCACAAGAACCGTTTAATATTTAATGTTGCTTTTAAAGGAAGATATTTAATGCTTTGAAAAATGAAGCTTTCTTACTACGTACATATACTTCTCACAAAAAATTTAGTCCCCCTCTGGAAAGGACACCCGCCTTATAAGGCCACTTTCCCGCTGCAGAAAGGGTGGCCATATAAGAGGGGGACTACTGTACATGATGATATTTTAGTGAAACTTTAGTCTTTTCTATCTTGATTTGGCACTGTCTTCCACAGTAAAGTCATTGGCAGGTTTCCTTACCCTGGCTGTCTCTTTTCAACCCCTACAGATAATGTGATTAATTTTCACACAGGTAATTTTCACATGGCTCCACACCTTATCATACAGCAGTTAAGTTGGTTGCTAAAAGTTCAAGGTCATTTGTAGAGAAAATGGGCATATCATGTGCTGTTTGAAGAATTTTTGGTTTGTTTCTGTTTAGTACAATAAGTAATTCTGAAATTCTAAATAACAGAAAAGTGAGGTAAATTTAAGTACAGAAAGATGTTTGGAAAAATCAAAAAATGTTCAGTTTGCACAGTATCAGGCATATGGTGGCACATGTGACTCTACACTTCTAAATTTGTAAAGAAACTTTGCTGAAAGACAAAATATATTTTAGTCCAAATGCTAAAATTACTGGGGGAAAAATTATAAGAAATTTAGTCTTCTTATTCATATCCGTGTACATGTAAAGAATATTTGAAAAATTATTAGATATCTGGTAAAACTTATTCATCAAGCTTCACTGACATTAAAAATGTATGTTTGCCTACTTTCAGCCCCTAAAGGTGTGGTAACCCAGCTGATGAAGGAGCCTTCCTTAATTGAAGAGCCAGACATAGCAGTAGAGATTCATCTGGTAGGAATGTCGTGATTTGAATACTTCACTGATTCAGCATTAAGCTAAGATGATTCAGAAAGTGTGGTCATGTTCTGGGTATATTCCAGCAACCATTACTTCACTGTTACATCCCCAATCCATCTACAGTCAGGAGTTTACATATTAGAATCCTTAAAATTTCTGAACTTAAGTGTTTCTTGAGGTCAATCAGAAATAGAAAAATTCAAGCTGGCTGTGATGTTTGTTTTACCTGATGTCTAATGTAATCAGAAACAGGTGATAAACCAAGAAACTACTTTGATTACCCTATTTATCACATGGATTAATGGAAGGTGCTGTCTGTGGTAGGAATAAAAGCAGTTGATATGCTTCACACATCATAATCATGCATTTTCCTTAACAAAGTGGTCAGAATTGATTACATATGTTTCATAAGTTCCTGTCTCAGTTTTACTCAATGGTAGATTTCCACTCAATTTTAAACATATATTAACATAAAAAACTATTATGTGATTAATTCCTAAATAGATCTAAATGATTTAATTTTTTTGTATATGGGAGGTAATTCTTACCATATTTGGAGTTGTTTTGTTGAGATGGTTTCAACCAGTAATGAAAGTGTGTTTTGTGTTTTATCTTTGAAAATTTCGGAGTTGGGATAATTTAAATGGGTAGATAATTCTAGTAACTCATCCATATGCCACAAACAATTATTTCTATATAAAACATTAACAGTATTAGAACTTCATTCAGGTGTTGCCTATATGTTGTGCTTTAATCAATGGATTTTATCTGATGTCCATTCATACAGATTGGGTATCATGATAACTTTGTAAAGTCAGCAGAGAGTTTACAGAAAGTAAATTATATTTTTTTGGGACCAGTCACTTTGGATATTCTGTTAAAATTACAAGTTTTGCTATCAGTAATACCATGCCACTGTTGCTTAGCTTGTAGATATGTCCATTTTCCAGACAAGATATTCAGGAAAGATTTTCTTAAGCACATTTATCTCGAATTAGAATTCCAATCACTGCCTTTAATGAGACAACATTTTTTCTTCTTTCACCATATTTACTTTTGTGTTGGGGAGCATGCTGATAGATCCATCACATTGTATCATGCCCTGTCATGTAAGATCCATAACAGATTTTGTTCCCCTCAATAAATGAATCAAAATTTGATAAAATGTTGAATAAAATAATGGATTGAAACCAAATTTGTTACAAGGTTTGATTGAATTATGGATTGAAACTAAATTTGGATCAAGGTTTGAACAAATTAATGGATTGAAACCAAATCTGACAACATTTGAATGAATTATGGATTGAAACCAGATTTGATACCAGGTTTGGATGAATTAATGGATTGAAACCAAATTTGATACCAGGTTTGAATGAATTAATGGATTAAAACCAAATTTGATACCAGGTTTGAATGAATTATGGATTGAAACCAAATTTAATATTAGGTTTGAATAAATTAATGGATTAAACAAAATTTGATGCAAGGTTTGAATAAATTAATGGATTGAACAAAATTTGATGTAAGGTTTGAATAAATTAATGGATTGAACAAAATTTGATGCAATGTTTGAATGAATTTGATACAATCTTTGACATTAAGCTGATCAGCATTAAGTTTGATTTTCCTACAAAATTTGATGGAATTACAGCCCCTACTTGGCTTAGAAGTTTTACCTTTATTGACAGTACACCACTCCCTCAATAACTCGCGCCCAGATAACTCGCGAACCTGCTTATAACGTGGTGTCCGGCATGGCTCCCGATTTTTTTTCCAAGGAAAATATATTTTAAAATGTGTTAAACATGAAAAAGTCTTGATAAGAAATTGTAAATTGGCAAATTTAACCTTGATATATAGTTCATTTTTTATCATCGAAAATGGTGATTACCGTATTTTCCGGGGTATAATTCGCTACTTGTTTCGTTTTTTTTTTCTTAAAAATGACGTGTGCGACTTATATGTAGGAGCGACTTATACGATAAATAATTTTTTTTTAACGACTGTGACTGATGCGCAGTGATGCTGTGCTTTAGCGAAATGCATCGGCCGGTATACGGGCAAGCCAATTGCTGGAAACTTACGGTACACGTAAGTATTAGACTATAAGATTATCAAATTAAATAGTCAAATAATATTTAGTTATATATGTGTTAAAATTTGTTGTTATTAATAAATAAAAAAAAAATTGAAATAACGATAGCCATTGCATTTCCTTTATTATTCGGCATGTACATCTTAGAATCTTTTGGTCTCTAAATTTAGTCGTTGTAAATTTCAGCACCTTTTCCCACCCAAGCTGCTAGTCAAAGTCCTTTGAACTTGTCGTCCAGCTATTGAGTCATGTTCTTTCGATGTACTCAAATAAATACAGAATGCAGAACTGGGATTATTTTGTTATTTTAAACAACGAATTATGTCACTGTAAAGCGTTTCCGAGACCTCTGTTAGTGCTTCATAATTTACTTCAATAGTAGTTTATAAAAACACACAATCATTTTTCGGTTGGTTTCGCGATGGCTTGTTTTAAAAAAAAACAAAAAAACATAGCATGAATATTTCCTCTGATGATTGCTCTAGTTTTAAACTCTGGATTAAGCCAAGACAGTCTTCATGGAGAAAACTTCAAAGTACCAGCAATTAATAAAAAAAAAAATAACCGGAAGGCTGGTGAACAGTTTCAATTGTTAGGTGAATTCGCAATGTCTTTGTTAATGTATTAAAATCACTGTAGCATATAAAGTGCCTTTGAAGTACGCTTGGGTTGTGGAAATGACCGATATATAAATACGAACCGTTCATACAATGGAGCATTAATAAAATATAGTTGCACAATAACATTGTATGATTTAAAATTGTTATATTTGCGTAAGTCAATAAGTTTTGTTTTAAATTAAATTCGAGCCATTTATCATGGCACCAACAACTAGAAAAAATATGATGCAGAAGTTAAGTTAAACGTTGTAGTATTTGCGAAAGAAAACGGAAATCGTGCAGCAGAAAGAAAATTCACCATAAGCGAGAATATTGTGCGTGACTGGCGTAAAAAAGAAGACGAGTTAAGGTCAACAAAAAAACTAAAGAAAACCAAGAAGGGAAATCGTAGTGGCAAAGCAAGTTGGCCAGTCCTCGAGGAGAATCTACGAAAATGGATTGTCGATCTTTTGTATTTGAAAAGAAAACCCGTCTACTTTGGATCAAACAATAAAATTAGAATGTATACCATTCACCACAAAAATAAGTGACGTAATGCACAACGTGTGAAGTACATGTGCTAAGCAAACGGAAACCAGGAGGAATAATGTTTAGATGATTTCCTCAATATACTGTAAGTTATCCTGAAATTAATGTTACTCTGTGAGGAAAAACTAAACAAAGTAGACCGATATAAAAAGATATTTATCCACTGTTAATCTTAGTGCGATTATTAATTGAGTATTCAACATGCCAAGCCACCCCACCCCCCTTTTCTCTATGCGTCGATCCCATTGTTATATTTGTTGTTTGTTAAAGGTCCCTCGATAACTCGCGCCCTCGCTTATATCGCGGTCGATGTTATTGGACCCCAATGTCCGCGAGTTATCGAGGGAGTGGTGTATATTACCAGGGAGTCGGCATGAAGTTTCTAAATTGCATCCATAGGGATCTGAAAGATAACATTTTATTTTATTTCAGAGCATTCTGTCAGATGATCATTATGGGCCACTTTGTGACAGCATCAAACAGTATCCTTTAGCTGCATGTTTAACCCTTCCTCTTTTTGTAATGGGAGGGATATAGCTATTGCTGTGTTTATCTGTCTGTCAGTCTGTCCATAAACATTTTTGTTCATGGGGCATAAATTTTAAACTGTTCAAGGTATCTATATGAAAATTGGTATACATATTGGACTTTTGGTTTTGATGTGACTTTTGCAACTTGCAATTCTTAAGGTTTCATTTCTTTATATTTTTGGTGTATTTTTCTGACCAACCATTATCTTTTATTTGCTCTTTTATTTCCAAGACAGTCATTTTGAAATCATTTATCTCAGAGAAACTTGATACACATATTAACCATAGATGCTGCCTGGACATGCGATTCCATCAGTTATGCGAAATTTGTATGAATTCATGCACTTGGAAACCCATGATGCATGAAAATTAACACAAATTGGTTTGAAGGCACATATGAAAGTGTCCTCTGTGCATTATACAACTTTGATTCATCTGTTCACCCTTAAATTGCATGTTGTGACATAAGTCATTCCAGTAGAGGTATTGTAGTGCTTGTTATAACATTTCTTTTTTGTTGTAACTGTTTACACATTTGGGTTCTTTGGCTTGAGAGGATGGGGTGTTAAAACTAAATTTCATTGATTGGGCCCTGGAGCAAACATTCTGGCATAGTTTGATCCTTGCATCAAGAAATTTTATAAATGCACATTTTTAATACAGGCTACCAAGAAAGCCTAAAATGGCTGATTCCTATCATGATTCATCTTTAGATGATTTGTTCGGCAAGAACTGGCTAATGATAGTGATGAAAGCAATTTATGTTTGATGTTATGAGGTTATTAGATCTGGGAAAGTGTCAATGGAGATACCAGTGAGTGATTTGAACCCCAGAATGGTGTTAAATATGAGCCTGATGTACATGCTGGATGGACAAAATCAGATGGCATGCTGGGTCAACTGTCCATTTTATTGGTATTTTGAAATTAAATGTAGAAAAGGGCAGAATAACAAGCCCAATTTGTCAGCTAGGTGCCCTGATCCACCTGAAACAGTTTAAGAAAGATTTTGAAATGAATGGTTGATGGGAATTGTGCCACAATGAAAATGTTTGCTGCAGAAATTTCAAACAGCATGCAAGACTAGATGAATACCAATTGTTTGTAGTCTTTTCTTGATGGACTTCTGCATGTCACATGAAGATGATTACAGGTTTCAACCCACAAAAGTATTTTGAATTGATGAGGTTTAATTTTTAAAATGCATTTTGGGATTTTATGTTCAGATCAATTTTTTTAAAGTTATATTCATAATTTTAATCGGTAAGGGTTGGCATATATGAATTCTTGGTTCAGGATAATTATGCTTCAAGTATTTCTTAACTAACCAAATGTATCAACTGGTGGCTGAATCTTCCAGGTTACAAAATCCCCCATGATTGAAGTACTTTTATGCCATGAGTTTCTGAGCTTACCATTTTCAATTTTGACTCAAGAATGTATCAATTTAAGAACAGCTTGCAATCAAAAGATTTTTTTCAGAGTTTGAAAACAATTTATCAGTCAGTCCATAACATATTTCAGCTCATTTGGCCATGAGTATGAATTTAAGTTAAAGAGAACACTGGACAAGTTTGGACTCTCTTATATAGGTAAGTCTGTTATTGATTGTTGTATGGTCATATTTATTAAACTTTTAATTTTTGCAGCACATTACTTTAACAAATAATTTTCTCCACTTTAGTTACTGACCTATCACATTATCTAGCTCTACTTACCAGTTTTATATCTTTATGTGTACCAGACAGACATATCCAGATTTGTATTACATAATGTGTCATAAATTTTTTTATATAGGCTGTTTCCAGCTGAATGTATTATACCTTGGGAATATTTATTTTTAAAGAGGGCAATATCATTATTAATGAACTATGCACTAAAGATATTACCCTCTTTATAAGTAACTATTGCTTTTATTATATTGAATGATCTTTTCCTTCACTGACTATATATCCTGCACTGTATTATGCATGACATGCTATCATTTGCTGATATGAACCAATCTGTATTTGATGTAGACTGGTAACTCTATTTCTTCATTGACTCTGTATGTCCTGCAGTGTGTTCTGCATAACATGCCATCATTTGCAGATATGGACCAGTCTGTATCTGATGTTGACTGCTAACTGTATTCTTTCATTGACTTTATATATTGCATGACATGCCATCATTTGCTGATAAGGACCAGTCTGTATCTGATATGGACTGGTAACTCTTTTCCTTCATTCACTGCAAAATGTGATATGATTCAATACCATATAACTTGAGTAATAGCATATATACTGTAAAATAGTCAATACCATGTGATATACTTTCAACCAAGAGGATTATGATGTACATTTTGTGACCTACAATAAACAAGTAAACATGATGACCTTATAACTTATGCTCAACAGTGTTAACATGACATAGCCTTTTACAACAATTAGATGGATTAGAAAAGCTTTAATATTATTCTATGGAGATCCTTTCTTGTTAAAAACTGACATTTATTCTGCTGTGCTTAGTTCTCCAGGATTTGAAATTTAGAAAATTACCATATCACAATCTGATCATTTAACTTATTTTTAAGGTTTACTTAAATAGTGTTACATTTCTAGGCTCATACAAAGTAACAAAGAAAAGAGTGAAGCCAATAATCATTGTCAAATTTAGCAAAAATAATTTATTTTCCTAGAAAATAAGGTAAAAATATGAAAAAGGACTTATGGTTTGTGAATCTAATCCAAAAATTTAATCTTAGAATGAGGTGCACCTAGTGGCCGAGTGGTCTAAAGCGCTTTCCATTACAGATCACTGCTATCTCACTTCTGTCTGCATGGGTTCGAATCTAAGATTCTGTGAATGTGGATATGTGAGAAAGCTTGCGAGTAGCTTCTCGTGGGTCTGTGGTTCTTTCCGCAGATATCCCGGTTTCTTTCTCCACCAAAGTTGGAATCTCAATGAAGTTTCAAGATGGAAGGTGGTGACGTCTTCTATATTCTGTTTTGTGCTGTTCTGTCAAGTTCTTTGTTGAATTTTATGAATCGGGAATAATTTTCCGGCTTCAGAATTCAGAATAATTTCCAATACACATCAGCCAAATATGATCCTGATTACAACCAATGATTTTCACTCTGTGTATACCAATTGAATCAAAGGATCTTGGTCAGCTAAAATACAATGTAGCAGCACTGTTATTTACAAGAACTGAACTGAATTTTCCACAAACTAAAGTTCAAATCCAGTGAATAAAGTTATTGTTATGATAACATGTAATTAAATAAAAATAAAATAAAAAATGTAAAACTAACACACAAGCAATTAAATTATATGTACATAATAGTAGTTACAATGAATCCACACTTGACTGCATTAGATTTTAAACCTAAACATAATTGTAAATTTGATATATTTTGAGATAAGAGATGTACACAAATATTATTGATAAAATCTCGAGAAATTTTAATTGATTATTAGATTGAAGATAAAAGGTGCCATTGATAAATTGAAGATGTTAATGGTAATTTTATCATGACTTAAGTCATTTTAACAACTCAGTTTGTGATTTGAAATCTATTGTGTTCTTAAATCCTGCAACATTTTAATTTTTCACCTCTTAATTTTCACTTGTTGGAACCAGTTAGATCTGGGGACAAATAACACATCTGGATGTATATGTGATTGAGATATATATGCATACATGCCAACCATTTCACTTTTGGCTTAATCATTTTGCTTTTTTTCACTAAATTATGCCTTATGCGTAAATGTACTTGGATTACGCTTTTTTGGTATATCTAAAGTCCTATTTATTGTAATTGATGCCTATGTTACAGCAAAAATGTTTCTCAAATGATTTCACAGATGGATTAGAAAGAAGAAGAAGAAAAAAAAACGACTTAGATATGAATACATAAATAACACAATACAGTGCCAATCTAGGGTAGTGTCACGCCCATTGCAAGCTGTGAGGAAAGGATTTTAATATTTGTCATAGTGTAAAACAAAGATGCCTTGAATTAGCTTGTTTTGCTAACTTCAGTACTAATGTAACTTCTTTTTTACAGCAGAACTAAATTGTAGAAACGAATTTTATAAATGCAGGGGCATTATTTACTGAGCTCTTAATAGAATACTGATTACTACAAGTAGTATAATACAGATTTGGTCCTTTGTTCAAACAGATTCTTTCTGATGTCAAAATTGTGGAAAATATACATGTGTTTTGTACATATGCACATTGAATTTTAAAATTTTGTTATATGTGTATTACGCTTTTTCTGCTCAGATTACTCCTTTTGTCCACTTGGATTATGCTTTTCCCTCGCCAGAAGTTGGCATGTATGTATATGATATATGTGATTGGTCAATCAAAAGAAGCAAAATATCCACCATGATTAATTAAGATTTTTTTGAAGAATTGATTTTAATTTGAAAATTAATAAACTGAATATTTATGTTTACAAAGAAATAGAGATCATAAGGTTATAAGACTTTGACTGAATATACTATATAGTAAAACCTTCTTGCAAGCCTAGGTCAAATCTACTATCTAGATGCAGTTTTATAAATAATTATATATAACACATAATGTGTGTGTAAGAGGTACATTAATGTCTGAACAAATTCCCTCAAAAATTTTATAAATTTTCTTCTGTTGGTGGTGTTGTAGGGTTTAATGCCATTTTTTCTGCACAAGATAGGCTATACATGGCGGCCAGTATTAATGGTGGAGGAAGAAACCTGAAAAACCGGGAAGAACCACCAACCCACGAGAAGCTACTGTCAGGCTATATAAATTATATAAATAATATAAATAAATATAAGTTATATAAATAATTTTATATCACACATAGGGTGTGTGTAAGAGGTACATTAATGTCTGAACAAATTCCCACAAAAATTTTTATGTTGTTGTTGGGCTTAACACCATTTTTCAGCACACGATAGGCTATTTACAGCGGTCAGTATTAATGGTGGAGGAAGAAACCGGGAAATCACCAGACCACCGACCCACAAGAAGCTAGTGACAAGCTTTCTCACATATCCACATTCGCTGAATCCTAGACTCGAACCCACACAGACAGAGGTGAGATGGCAGTGATCCGTAACGGGCAGCGCTTTAGACCACTCGGCCACTTGGGGCCCCTCCAAATTTATATAAATTTTCTTCTGTAGATTGTCTTTAAATAAATTTACTGTTATTCTGAAATATGATAAATGGAAACATTGATATAGTGATTTATACAGTGTAGAATGCCTTTTGGATAAATTGTATACAAGCAGACAAGTAGATACAATATCCAAAAAAAACCTCAATTCAAACACCTTACATGTAATTGAATATGGTATTATGTAAATTTGTATCATTCATTACAGTACAACAGTATATCAAACCTTGAATAAGAAAAAAAAATGTACATAGTTTATATAGGCTCCATGACCCATGGTCGGTTATGGACAGACTCCTCAGATAATGGATCAGTCTTATGCAGCCTTCACTGGAGTAATTTTTTTTACAAATAATTGTCAGGGATATTTGTAGGGTGTTATTTGTTGATATAAAATTATTACATGCAGGTGAGGAGCAAATGAGGGCCAAGGGGTATGACAAAACACCAGATATAAAGCTTGAGGTACCTATAGGTAAGTGCGTGCAGTATATTAATTTTTCACACTCCTGTATGTGTATGGTCGTATTTTCCCCATGTAGAATTTCAGTAGGGAATATCAATCATTCTTTGCATGATTGCTGGCTTTTATCATTCTGTTGTGAGAACAATGCACACAAAACTGGCATAAACTTCATTTTCCATCATCACTTGAGTATTCTTTTCCATCCTAAATTGGATGAAGTTTATGTACCTCCCACCCAGCAGGATGTTCTGCACTGATCAAGCTGGTTATATATATGACTTCTTTAGTCCTGTTTTGAGTATTAAAAAAAGTCATTGTTGTA
The DNA here is from genome assembly GCA_016746295.1 of Potamilus streckersoni. NCBI lineage: Eukaryota > Metazoa > Mollusca > Bivalvia > Unionida > Unionidae > Potamilus > Potamilus streckersoni. The sequence goes on from JAEAOA010002356.1 coordinate 4,245,712, forward strand.
TTTGTTATTTTCTAAACATGTCATATTCACAATATTAATAGTTTGGAAGGAAAGTCAATTCTGGCTGAAAGTTTAATTGAGGACTATAATTATGTTGTCATGTTTAATATTGGTGATAAATGACATGTTAAAATTTGTTTCATTGAGTAAGCAGTCTCCAGTGCACAATATGTTCGCTCAGTGCAAAACTAGTAGCTAACTAGCCTGAGCACTTTCTACTCTTAATGAGTCTTTTTCAAAGGCAAATACAAAACATGGATAAGACAAACAAATAAAACAGAAAAAAACATTGTTTTTGCAAAACTTCACCTGACTATTTCTTCAAGAATTAAACCTTGAAATTTGTTGTGTTTCAGCTAGTTTATTTCACTTTGTGAATGCTGGAAAATATTTTATATTGACCTAGAAATCAATGAGCCCTAACACTTCTCGATCAGGCTAGTTAGATACTAGTTTTGCACTGTTCGTTGTCTGTTTATTGCATTTATTTTAACCAATCCCAGACATGTGATCCCTTGCTGGATCCAGTGTACTTGAAAGGACTGTTGCTTGCCATATGATTTGTATTCTGTGTGCGTGTGTGTGTGTGTGTGTGTGTGTGTGTGTGTGTGTGTGTGTGTGTGTGTGTGTGTGTGTGTGTGTGTAGAGGGGAGTAACCATTCTAGATTACCTCCCATTAATCCATCTGGATGACTAACCATATTCCAGACCTATCAACCGTCTTCCAAATAATCCAGAAACAATTTACTATAATTTTCACCATCCATCCAATGTTTTTATTTGGTGGTAAAATAAATCCAAATGTTGATATAATGGACCTAATCAACATTTTCTTCGTGAATGTATTGGTTTTTTTAATATTCTTGCACCAGTTATTATTCTACATGTGATAAAAATGTCTTCTGGCCATGACATTTTAAGTAGACATCCTAATTCTGACCACTTTTAAGGGGCATGTAGAGATGCCATACTTGCCCTCAGTGGAGATGGCAAAGATGATTCCATTGGCTACCATTACAACTAGAGCTGGGTACACAGAAAAATGTCCTGCAGTGTTTCTGAAAATACCATAATACCAAGGTGTACCGCAATTATATTAATGACCAACACTTTATTGTTCTGGGACATATGCCAAACACTTTTTCTTTGTTTTAAATTTCCATGTCATTTGCTGGAAAAATATACTCTGATGTATAGGAAAATAACACCATATTATTTTTTTCCATGATATTATTTGAAAGAAAATTATTGAGTTAAAAGAAAGTAAAATATTTCAGCCACTTCCACCACCACCCACAATTAAATTATCATTACCTTATAGTACATGAATTTGCTATGTTTATGTAGATTATTTAATAAATTGTAATAAAAAGCTGTAACTAATGTTGGATGACAAATCATCATACACTGTAAAAGATACCCTGTGTAACACAGTGTGCTGACAACAGAGAGCTTGTTGCTGACAACAGAGAGCTTGTTGATAAGAATAAGAAGTGTTTAAACCATATAATTGTTTAGCCACTATTAATGTAATAGGCAGTGAAACTGAGTGGGTTGCCAACAGAGGATGGGTAAATATAAACCACACTTACTCAACAAAAGAAAATATCAGTGGACAGGACAAATTATGTAAATTGTAACAACTGCTTTCCTGAAAATGTTAGGGTGATTCACAATATTATAGAGGAATACATGAAATAATACATTAACAAGTTCTAGTAAATTACTAAAAAAATGATTTGCTGGGTTTTTTATTTTGTTTAATCTGAATATTTTTCAGAAGTTGGATTTGACCCAATTATCAGTCACAAAATACAATTTATCCACCATGTCAGTGGATGTGAACAAAGGACCATAAATATAATTATATTTGTAATATTCAAACTTTATATGTTGTAAATACAATTGTTTATTAAAAGTATTATTTTTTAAAATAAGTTTATCATCAAAAATGAAAATTTTCTGTTAATTTAATTAAATTCGTAACAAGATTACTTTGGAATTTCTGTACATTCCTTACTGAAGCAAACTAGCAACTTACTAGTAGAGAGAAAATACCATGATATATGCCACCAAAATAACTGGTATACTGGTAATACCATGCACCTTTCATTACTACAGATCCGGTTGGAACCACATCAGGTTATTCCAGTACTGGTATATTGGAATCACATTTGATGTGAATAATTCAGAATCTTTTGAAGAATGCCTGCAAATGAGATAAATCTAGAACAGTTTTGAACCCTAGGTGGGAGCCTTCCAGAAACTTATTGTATGATCTAATAGGCTATTAGTCTGCCTCAGAATGGTGTACAGTGGGCTTGCATAACATTTATTCTAGTTGCCCACTGAGCTGTCCAGCCCAGCCCAGCACAGTTGACTGAACTAGACTGGCATTCCACAGTTGACTCTGCTAGATACAACATGGACAGCTTTACTAAGTGTAGCCAAATGGTAGAACCTTGGCTACACATGGTTGTGACTCCTCTTCACTATTAACCTTATGGCAATGGTTGTTTATTTTGCACCTGCAGCCCACTTCTAGGTATTCATATATGGCTAAATTTTCCCATGAAGCAAGTCCTCAGCCTACCTGTGGACCATCAATCTTTGTCTTATTCAGAGCATACAGATGAGAAGGTCACCCGCTTTTCCCTAACAGATGAAGATAACTGATTCACTAGACCTTTTTGATCCCACTGTGGAGAAAACCAAATTTAGTTTCAAGACAGCAATTCAGGAGAGATATGTAAAATGTTGCCACCTTCATAAACCATCCTCCTGCACTTAGTAGCTCCTGTATGATCAAGACTTTGGTAGGCCCAGATGACAATGACAAAATTCTGTCATTTGAAATTTTACCTATATCACTGAAGATTGCAGAAATTGATAGAATTCATGACCCTGTTAATTCTATGGACTTCTCTGTTATTCAGTTACAGACTACAATTTCACTTTACTGGTACAAATTGCATTCTGACAGTTACTTTACATAGGTCCCTAGATTGGTAAGGATATAACTACATTCAGCATGTTCTATTCACTTTTCTGCATATTGGATAGATGGGTGTTTAATGCTATAACCAAGTTAATGAGGAATGTTGTCTTGCAGTGTTGAACAAGCAACATATCTTTTGAAACTCCACAACCACAAATCACAGTCTGTAGACACCAGTTTGCAGGGTTGGGGACTTGCTACTTTGTGATGGTTAATGCAAGTAGACATGTCAAAAGCAGGCTCTTCACATCAGCTTAATGGAGATAACAGCAATAATTAGTACATGTGTGGAACACATCCACAGCAAGAGTTTCCTGATAAAACTGAACAACTCAGTCTGGTGAACTGTCTCCTTAAACAATGTGGGCGAAAAACATACTGGATCTACACATTATTGTATGGGAATAGCTTCATTGCTGTTCCCAGCACCACATAAACATACCAATCTAACATATCCTGGGGAGGCTTAAAATCTTGGTTGACTCTTTATGAAGGATAGGCCAACTGCTTCATACAAAGTAGTCTCTCCATCCATCAGTCTTTCACTGAGTCAGCATCCTATGGGGCTGACCAATGCTAGACCTATTTAGATGAACAGCTAACTGCCCACCTTCGTATCCCAAATTGCAGACTCGCTAGTTTAGCTTTCCCAATAGCTGTTCTGATACCAGAAATATTATTAAAAATGAGGGACAGGATGATTCTGATGACCTCTGAATGATGTAGCAGCTATTATTTAACTGATCTCAACCTGACCATGGATGTACCCAGAAATATTGTAGCAAACCACTTGCATCTCAAACAGGAGAGGTTGCTTCCTTACCATCAATGTCTTAGAGACACTCCTTCATGTCAAGCTTTTTTTTAAGGAGGCCTTGCACAAAAAGTTCTGCTCTTTGATCATGGAGGGGATCATAACTAAATGGCTCTCCGCTTTGAGGGAAAGTACCGTATTTACATGAAATGGTGTCAAGTTAACAATATAACACCCAGTCAGTTTCCATTTCCTAGTGGCTAACTTCTTTCAGTTTCTCTACAAAGATAAGATAATGCCTGTCACAAACCAGGTGTACCATGTCATGTTCAGAAATCATGAAAGAGATAACATCAGCCACAACAAGGACCTGTCTGACCTGTTGACCATTTTAGACAAATTAGTCTCACTCCATCACCTTGTTCCTAAAATGGAACCTATCATGGGTATTGATATGGCACAATTTATCTAAGCTTGAGCTCCTGTCCTCCACCTCACTGAAGCATTTATCATACAAGACTTGCTTCCTGATAGCAATAGCTTTTAGGGTGAGTGAGCTATATGAGGTGTCCATGAACCCGAACTTCATGTAGTTACATTCTGATTGGTCAATTGTATGTTAATGGCTCAACCTGGTTCCATTTTAAAAAATAAAAGGTACTGATGATAGGCAATTGGCAGATAACTATGTGCCCTCTCTCCTCAATCATGTCATCAAGCGAGGTGAAACTGCAGGACTGGGTCCACATTCTCAGACTGTTTGAAGCACAAAGAAAATATCCCCTGAGGTTGCCATAGGCTGGAAAATTAGACATAATCCCACAATACTGGCCATTTGGCTAAAGATATAGATTGGCATACTTAGACAGAATCAGCTATGGCTTATGAAGATTTCAACTCTTGAAATACAAGCGGTTTCCACAAGCTTGGCCTACAGACATAATGTATACATGTCATTTTTGAGACATTTCCTTCTTCTCTTGCTTATTCTCCTACTGTTAATTTGATCAGGTGATATATTTGACATAAAATTTTGTAGTAAAATGTGCTCTTAGAAGATGCTTACCTGATCACATTACTTTCATTCCATTTCATGCAAATATGTACATCCAGTTAATGATGTAGTATAAGTTTAAACTAATGCCATTATAGATACGAGTGGTTCCAAGCCAGAATAAGGGGAGGTAATCTGTATGAGTTGTTTTTGTAGATGGAAACATTTCTTGTTGTTCAGGGAGGGCTGGATTCCTGAGGCAGAAGAAATAAATTCTAATTTTAACATGTACATTATTTTGAGAAAGAAGTTACTACAAAAATTTCCTGTTTATATGCCATTCAAGTTAAATACTCAATGTTTCATTGTAATGTTTATTTTTACTTTTGCTAATTAAATATTATCAGTTTGTTTTTTGCAGTTTGAGAGTTGCATCAGTACTAGCAATGTGCCATTTTAACTTTGACCCACATTTATGATTTATAAATTCAAAAACGTAATCTATCATTGTGCATTGTTGTTGGATTGGAAACTTTAATCTTTGTGATCAGAATTTTGCATCAGACATTCAATAAAGACTCGTGTCTGGTGCAAACTTCTGACTCTTTAGTGAAAAATTCTTATTCTAAGTCAGTGCAAATAAAGATTTCTTTTACTTTGATAGTTATTTATTGTGTGTATGGATCTGGATAGCATTGTAAGATTGTACTCATTCAACATCTCAAGTCATAATTTGTATTTTTGGTTTGGCATTGCAAAAGGGTTGCACCTTCAGGATTGGTGGTTTTCTTTGGCATCTGCAATTTCCTCCACCAAAAAGACAGATTCACAAAGACTAAATATTAGAAGTCAGAAAAGATGTTACTTAATCAAAATAAAAAAGTTGTTTAAACTTTGAACAAAAAAAGTTTAGAAATTACTTAAGGCCAAGGGTGCTGCAGTTCATTGTTATTTATTATGTAAGTTTATAAAGCAATTTAATTGGAAATATCCAATGAGTAAGAATTTGATAATTTTGGGGGGATAAACTTGCAGCAGAGATATATAGGATAGATGCAGCTACCTTGAAATAAAAAAAATTATATCATGTTGTGGTTGAAATTTTCTCACAACAATTTCTACAGATATATAAAAAGCCTTAGAAAGCAGCTGTTAAATATTCATAGGTAGAGACTCCATTTTTATTTAATTATTCTTTAAAATGCTGTCATTTGGTGGAACAGATCTTTTGCTCAGATTTGGTTTCTTCTGTCATAAATCTAATTGTTTTGGTTGCCAAAAATTTCTTTTTAATATAAAGGAACACAAATTATTCTTAATTTAAAAATCATAACCACAGATCGTTTTTTTCTTCAAAAAGTAATGATGGATTCTTCTAAAGAAAACTCTTATCATTTTAGCTGTAGATGGCCATGTAATTAACTGGATTGAGAGTAAGGCATCATTTGGAGATGAATACAGCCACAAGATGTACCTCAAGGACCAGTTCTGGAGTTATTGGAACAGGTAGAATTGGATGTCTGATCCATTTTTTGATCACCTGTTGATCCAAACAGTAATGGATTATATCTGTGATTCTGTTTGTTACAACTAAATAGTTTTACACAGATCTAATTTCAGAGCAAGTGTTTGGAATAGGTTGCAGAGGCAATGTATTTAGACATGAGAAACATAATATAATTTCAAAAAGTAGCCAGCAAAAAGATTGTAATTAACATCAGACTTTGCCAGCTGATAGTTCTTAACAAAAACTGATGTGTTGGTGTATTTTTTCAGATATTATCACTGTATATCTACTGTACTTTAATGAAATCACGTCCTCCAAAGCTTGCCATCATCAGATTGTTTCCATTTCTTCTACAACTTACATAAGTTTAATGAAATCAACTTCTCCAAAGCAAGCTATCATTGAATTGTTTCCACTTCTTCTAAATTAAACTTCTACAACTTGCTTTAGTTTAATGAAATCAACTCCTTGAAAGCTTTCCTTCATCAAATTGTTTCTGCTTATCTACCTGTTACTGAAGTTTAATGAAATAGACTCCTCGAAATCTTGCTTTCATTGAATTGTTTCCACTTCTACCTATTCTTAGTATCTATGGATCAGAAGTTTGCCATATTGACATAACTAATGTAATGCATATATATTGATCCATTAAAACATTAAATTATTATATTCATTAAAAAATTTAATTATTATAGCTATTAAACAGAACATTAAAGGTTTTATAGCTCCCATATGTGTATATTTTTATCTTTTAAAACATGAATAATATCCAGCAAAACAGTTTATTAATATAGACTTTTTTAAATCCCATATATGTATGTCTTTTTAAATGACTAATATTACATCATTTCCTATATGTTAACATTTGTTTCTTTGATGTAATATGTATATATTCCAGATTTAAATATTTTATGCATTTTAATTTTAGCTAAAGTCTTAATTATTTCTCGGGGCCCCGAGTGGCAGAGTGGTCTAAAGCACTGGCCATCACGGATCACTGCCATCTCACCTCTGTCTGCGTGGGTTCGAGTCTAGGATTCGGCGAATGTGGATATGTGAGAAAGCTTGCCAGTAACTTCTCATGGGTTGGTGGTTCTTTCGGGTTATTTCCCAGTTTCTTCCTCCACCATTAATACTGACTGCCATGTATAGCCTATCGTGTGCTGAAAAATGGCGTTAAGCCCCACAACAACAACAACAACAACAATTATTTCTCAAAACTATGAATATCATAGCATCTCATTAAACAGCTTGACTAATGTGTCTATTAGTAAATGAGATCCTGTGTCTCCATTTGACCAGACACATTTTTCTTTTGCTAGGTTTGGACCAGGTATGGTGATCTACTGGTTTGGATTTATTGAGGAACTCGATGTCAACAGAGATAAAGGTATTATCTTGCATGATGATTTCCCAGAGAACATTGTCAGGATGAATCCATCATTGAGATGACAGCCAAAAATGGATATTTATCAGGCAAAGCTGAAACCTAGATCAAGAGAGATGAACAAAAACACAATTCTAGTGCAGGTGTGCCGATCCACAAGTTAAACGATGAAGGAAACCTGCTTTACCATTATAGGTTCAGACTGATTAAAGAGATATTGTTCCAGCCTTTCTGGGGATAAGAGACAGAAGTTCTTGGAGATATCGGACAGTACCATTGCAAAGATGTGTACCTGTTACAAGATAGCATTCTTCATACTTAAATATTCTCATGGAAGTCCTAGCAGCCCTTGAAGAGAATGAAAACAATAAACTACATTACTACTACTGCTACTACTATTAAATACATTCAAACCTGTCCAAATGGTTACCTGTACATAGCAACCACTTGGTCACAATGTTCACACTAATCCCCCCAGCAGATTTCCTGTATAAATGTCCTGTGTGTGACAGTCAACTGCCTTCTGAAATTGCAGTCAAGTGTATACTAAAGTGGTTTCTTCCTGCTTTAGGTGATCACTGGAGCATATCAGCAGTGACCACTATAAGTAAGCAAATTAAACTTTTGTTTGATGAGCAAGGCTGTGTATATAAAGGCATATCATGTGAATTGATGTTTGAATATTTCATACCTTGCTTGTACTCACCAGTCACCACTGTCAGGCTCCCTCAATGATGTCAGTATGTTGGGTTTGAAAGCAAGGCATTTTATCTTTATAGGAGAGGAACAAAATAATTTGTCTCCTGGAGAGTGAAAAATGTTTCTGTGTTGTTGCAGCAGAAATGTGAGTTTGGCAAACTCAGAGTCAATGAGAGGTACAAGTTGCATTCCTTTAAATTAGGGTCAGGGGTCATTCAAGTAAACCACATTATGATTCATATTTATTGTAAATATCAGCACAAAGAAAGAAATATTTTAGTTTTAACTCTAGAAGAATAGATAGTTCAGGCATTATTTTAATAAGTACAAATCATGTTTGTAAAGGCAACATAATTTAGATGTGCACATTACTAACAGTACCCCAAGAAGCTTCTTTTCATTCCCAGTTCATTAAAGGACTCACAAAAGCTGACTGGTTTGTTTAATCTTGGTAAGTTACCTGAGTAGTTGATTAATACACAAGTTGTTCTATGTACATATATATTTCCATGTCTAGCTAGCAAAAAGTTAGTACTATGTCTAACAGTCATAGATAAGCTGACAGCTAGTATCATTAGTTTCTGTTATGGTGCATGATCTCCCCCACCCCATGCCCCTTATTAAAGCATAATTTTTTGTATTCAAATTTATTTAGAGAGAATTTTTTTAATGAAATCACCATTTGTACCAATAATGAGATTAAGGTGTTTTGTGTTGATAAGAGAGAGTTGTATATACTAGTCTATATACACAGAGTTTTATTGATTTGAAGGAGATGTTAAATTGGTACATCAGTTATTTAACCAATATGATGGATTAAAGCGAGGATACAGCAGTCTTTTGTTGATCTTTTATTATTTTTTTTTCCTGAATAGTGCTAAACCATATATCTTGATAACATAATACTACTTTTAATAATAATACATTAATGTTAATTAAAGTAATAATAACAATAATAATAATAATAATAGTATTGAGTGCATAGTATTTGTCATGAACCAAGTTTAATAGCTGAACCTCTTTAGGGAGATCTCCTGTAGACAAAGGCCATGTTAGCCTTTTCGTATGGGTGGTTACTGTAGACTAGTTTGACTACAAACTATTTGTTGAGGATAACACAGTTAATATATATTTTAAATAACACACAATACACCAGGTTCAATAGACACTTTATTGTACATATAAAATAATCTTTTTGGCATAATGGGGGCAAATCCTATCACTGCACACTGCACCAGCCCAGCTCTGAATTGTTTTAAAGGATACCTCAGGACAGGAAGCATGTTGGAGCTTGTAGGGTTGTTAAAATTGTCTGATACCTGCAAGTGTTGGGCCGCAAGGAAATATACTGACGATGGTATATACTGACGATGGTCTGATACCTGCATGTTGAACTGCCAGGGGCTGACAGGAGCGAAACATGACAAGTTCGATCCGAGGATGCTATGATACCAAACATCAGCCGATACTCCATACATGCACCACAGGAAGCAGGTATGAAGTATATGGGCATAATAGTGGAGTACATTTAAGTACTGACACAAATTGGGGTTCAAAGCAAAGTTTTTTGAATGAATGAAACTTAGCAATGACCAAAATGAGTGAAAGTAGCACTGTGACTTTGGAGAAGTGTGACTGTAATGAGGCCCCCAATTTGAAGTAAGGTAAGGATATATAAGGGGAGTAATGCCTGGAAATGCATGAAATATATATGAATTGCATGTTAAAGCCTTATGTATGGGAAGGTAAGAATATTAGATACATGTTTTCGATAGTCAGTTAGGAATTCACATGTGCACTAATAGATGATACCAGTGAAATGACAGTGTAGCATAGATACAGTATTACAGCAGCTCTAAAGCATAAAGAAATAATTAATAAAATTGTGTGATGGTTTCACAAAGTAAACAAATGAAAAATGTATGATATACACCAGCATGTAATGAACTAGTGAGGCAATTGATTTGACATCTATCTCTGTGCCAAGCTAATTCTGTCCAGGTGCACCTGAATATATCCACCATATGCATTAGAGGACATCGACCTAAGGTATGGATAAGATGGTCCGGAATTCCAGCTTTAGCGGCACTAGTAGATAGGCATACAGAATGTCACAGTACATAGAATAAATATGAATATCCCCCCCTTGATGGTAAACATCAGTCTTAGATGCTCAAAGATGCAGAATAAATATGCGCTTAACCATATGAAGAAAAAAAAATTGTCAGAATACGTAACCACATTGCATAAATCCAAGAAATGCTAACAAACACAATGCACTGCACAAACAAGTCCAGTCAGTGAACACCCTCTTGCAACATGGGTAAAAACTGCACCATCATCTTGTATGTAATAGGAAATTTGTGCATACTATATGTTTGCCCATGAAGTATACTCTGTAACATCTCTGCTCCTGAAAAGCATTACTATGACCAGCAAATAGGTAATGGAATCAATTCCTGCAAGATATAGCTTAATTGTTGAGTACTGCAGCTGCATCAGTGCATGACAGCATGTTACAAAATAAAACACAACATCTGAGAGTACTTGTAAAGTGTTTGAATGCGCAATAATACCTGACATTGCCGAAATTACACATACTCTTAATGGCAGCTCTGTATATCAACCTATTATGATCAGACGCAGAATACACAAATTTATGTGCAAGATGTTATCAAAATCGCATAATTCTAAAGTCAGAAGTCACACACAATATCCAGAAACATTTGTATTCCATGTCCCTGAATACCAGTTGGAGACGGAAGTGTTTGAAGACCATCATGTGATGAACCCATTTATCCACCCACAAGATGACTGAAATGTACACACAATATCCAGGAATGCTTATATTCCATGTAACAGAATTACAGTGGAAGAATGTGTTGAAAGATAGTCATGTCTACAGTGAACTCATATTAATTGAAGTGCTCTCCCAGGAAATCATATGAAGTGCAGTGCCCCTATGGTCTGGACGGCTGTATTGATCTGTGCACCCATCAAACCTAAAAGCAGAAAATATTGGAAAGCAGAACCAGGAAATGCGATGGCAATGTGTAGCCGTTACTCATGAAATTATGTGATATGCTTTAAACAGAATCATATGGCAAATTTATGAATCAGCCCCAATCATAATTTCATTGTCCTGGTTGTGGAGGAAAATCATGAATCAGCACTGATAATAATTTAATGACCTAGTTATCAAGAGAACTTTTGAAGTACAGATTGCTGTGTATAAAAATAAAGCAAATGGAAAAATTTTTTTTATCAGAATTATGTACTGTCAAGAGTGCAACTTTATCATGGGTAAACGTAAGTTCGATGTTGAGTGTTTATTGTCCTATCCTAATAGTAAGTGAACAAAATTAAGAGCATTTTGGATTCAGTGCAGATTAATCAAACAACACTACATAATCATGAACGGGTCAAAATTTCTTGACAGCTGGAAACTTGAGCATCCGTGAGATATGATACAAACTTAAAGCAGATGTTCTGTGATATATGTATCAAGGCACAAGTTGTCAATTCGTTTACAACTGCCTGTAATAATTTGAAGAAGGAGTGTCTCATCAAACATGAATCCAGGCAGGGTAAGTAATATAGGTTAATTTTGTTCATTTATCTTTTACTTTTGCCATCAAGTCCCATGTTACAATTCTAGGGACTTAAACTACATAAGAAAGAACAAAACAAACAAGTTTTACACAATTGAAAATAATTTATTTTGCAAAATACAGGAATGAAAGAATTAAATTAACTACAGCATGGTGAATGAATTCCTATTTCCTAAAAGTCTTTTCAATTCCAATAGTTCCAAGAACTCCGAATAAGTTCCAAAAAAATGCCCCTTCTCTGGTTAAGTTTGAAATGTACAGAAAGATTTTCAAAGAATTCAAAGAGTCACTGAATAAATTTATTTAATACTGTACATTTATTTTAGAAAATCATACAAAAATAATCTTTTCACAAACCAAACTGGGAGATTGAATCCGAAAACAATTTCTGAACTCCTGGCTGACAGATGTACTTTTTGAAGCTAGCCATAAAGGGAGGATGGCATTTAATTCCTAAATGCATGAAACCGACTGCTGCATTATACATCACTTATCTTACACTGCAAAGTACAATCATAGGCTTTTAGTATTAAAATGTCATTAGCTAAGGTTCTTTACAAAACTATTATTTGGAAAATAATATACATATTATAAATGTACTTTAATATCTGATGTTTCTATTAATGAAATCAGAGAGAGAAAGAGAGAGAGGTCAGGTAAGTATATATTTTACATTTGATAATGCATTTATTTAAGGTAACAGTCATACCTGTGCACAAACAGTGATGCTGGAATTATTTATTTTGTAATAGGATGGCTGTATTGCTTGTTTTCAATAATGTAATGACTATTGGATCTTTTTCAAATTTCATTGCCTATTACATTAATAGACTTGGAAAAATATTCACTTGTTCTGGCAACATTTTTTTAAAAACTGATGACAAAGTATTGAGGTTGGCGATTTGTTTGGCGACAACTTTTGGAAAGCGAGGACCATCCCTGGATGTATGCTGGATGAATGTATATTACAGAATTTAAAGTGATTTTTAATGCATGGATGAATGTTGCTGTTGCTGTTATAGGGTTTAACACCATTATTCAGCACAAGATAGGCTATACATGGTGGCCAGTATAAATGGTGGAGGAAAATCCCAGAAAGAACCACCAACCCATGAGAGGCTACTGGCAAGCTTTCTCACGTACCAACATTGGTCGAGCCTGAGACTCAAATGTATTGATTAAATATGTCACATAATTGTGTGTTTGTGTGATTTAGGCTTTTATCAAAACTCTAGAAACTCAAAGGCTGATGGTGTTTGTGACCGAACCTCATTAGGTTTATTTTTAGTTTTGCAATTGTGTCTTTAGGAACGGCCCTTGTGTGGGTATCCATTAGTAGGTCACAAAGTCACGATCTCATATCAGCTCGTGCTACATATTTTTGGATGGCACAACACATAACATATAATGATGATAATATGAAGAAATGCTGTCTTCACATTTGCACACCAACTCCCAATGATCAACCAATGGGTGATTGGCAAAAGTCAAATCCACCATGTGTTGACATGGTGGATTAGTGTGAAGATGGGGAGGGGGCAGAGCCCCATACTAAATAGATAATTTTTTGTGGGCATAAAATCGCCCTCAATAGACAAATATTGCTTTCACAGGAATCGAACTCAAACCGCGAGAATCACAACTTCCCACGTAACGGACGCACTTATGTGTTTAAGAAAAAATAGTTAATATATACTTACCTAAACCACAGTAGTCCTAAAAGTAACAAAAACCACAGTTTCTGGTATTTTATTTTTCCAGTTTCCAGAAAAATATATATAATTCCGCATAACACGAATAATACTGAATCCATGCGTATAAGCCATTTGATTTAGTCAAAGTGGATGTTAAGTGTTCTTAAAATAGATTTTAGTGTACCGACCTTGGCTTTTTGGACTGTGTAGATTTTCATATTTTGAAGAAAGAGCATCTGTTAAACTTTCGAGATACGGAAAATACTTGCAATCGTCTGTTCTAATAAGAGAATTTTTTATTCTATCAAATTTGCTAAAACAAATGCCTGAAACTTCGTCATCAAACTCAAATGACAATTGTTGGTTATTGACAATTATTTTTTTAATTTTATGATTAACTCCGTCTGCTAATGTTAAATTTTCAAACATTATTTCTAATGCTTAGACAATATTACTTAAATAATGTCCAAGAGCGAGAGTATTAATTCCTTCTTTGCAATACCTTTTATCATCAAAATTACTTAGTCCACGTTTTATAATTGTATTTGTTTCAAGCTTATGATAGTTCTAATGACACTGGTCTTAATAAAGTTGACGCTATTGTTAAGAGCAGCTTTGAAGTCCTCAAAATGCATCATCTTTTTCACATATCCTCTAGGGATGCCTTTTGCTTTCTTTGTCAGTTTATTGTCGTCTAATATAACAGCATACATTTTGCTTCTTAGTCCAACAAACTGTCTTACCGGTGCAAACATAATCTCATCTTTCATTTTTCCTATAACTTGTTAGAATTATCATGAAATCCACTACAAGTTGGGTAATCTGATAAATCGAACAGATCTTTATTATCGTAAATATCTTGATAGACATTTTCGCAATTTATGTTGTATACCAGAGAATCCGTATCAGTAAATAGCAATTCTGAATCTGGCCACATTTGTTGGGTAAAATTATAATGAAAATCGTAAATCAACCACTTTGATATATCAAGTACAGCTGCACCAACATAGATTGGCTTATTTAACTTTAACTTTGTCTTTCGTCGTTGTATTGCGGCAAGATTTTCATTAAATATTTTCATACTAACAAAACCATTGTTGCTAACTAACTTATTTCTGCGATTAATGTCAAGAACTATTTCAATCGAAACTCGACAGCGAACATTTTCCATAGTCTTTCCAAACACTGAGTTGTTCATTAACTTGAAAAATTTTTTCTCATAGCTACGGCACGACGTTTCGTATTTAGGTTAATATAATTCGCCATCCACTGCGATTGATTAAACTTTAGCACACGATGGACTTTTCTCAGAATTAGTCTAGCATCTACAGATTGCTTTAGGTTTTTGTAATACATGACGTAATTTCTTTTGTCTAACAAATTTGGAACTAACTTGCTAACGATAGAGCATTTTGCCGTTGTCATAGCTCGTTGTTCAGGTGATAACAAACTGTAATCAATCATTGATTCTGCGCAAAATGAATAGTCGTCATGTAGATCGTGTAACGAGCTGGGGTAGTCTAGATCAACTTTAACAAAATATGAAATATCTTTCGGAAGATTTTTTTTCAGTTTCTTTGAGAAATTGGTTTAAAGATATCCAATGACCCCCCCCTTCGCAAGGCATTGCCTGTTTCTTTGTATCCCCATACAAATTGACACAGTCTAAATAAATAATGTAACTCGACGGAAGATGTTTATCATAACTTTTTAATTATTTATTATTAGCAGCTGCATATTTTTTAGTTATGACGCTAATTCCGCCTCCGACACCTTTTTCAATAACGTTAAACATATCCTTATATGTTAAGAGTTCTAATTCTATCTCGCTAGTTTTAAGTAAAGCGTCCTAAGACAGCCCTGGAGCAGAATAATACCAACAGGGTCTAATCCGTAATTTACATAACTAACCTGACGAAAATTCTCGAAAACGTCTGCTAGCAGTAATACATCAGTTTTCAGATATAAATCGTGATAATCGCCAAATGTCTTACAGGCGAATTTAGTCCACATATCTTGCGCATATTTATACCCATCGTCGCTGATCTCGTTCTTGAGTTGCGAGTCAAATTTGTCTTTGTCAGGTAGAGAAGTTTCATTAAATCTGCTCCAATTGTCAAGATATTCGTAAGGAAAGATACTTTTTTTGTCAGATGGACATAGTTTTCACCGAAGTAGCTGCGCAGATTATTGAAAATACTGTAGCCTTTCACTAGCTCGTCTAATGATGCCGCCATAAATTACAAGTTGTCGATAAAGCGTAATTTTCCGAGGGTCACCGACGTATGCTTTTAAAATTATTTGGAATACATTTTATCACGTTATTTAGTTTTAGTTCAGCTTTAATGTTTTTATCACCAAAAGCTTGTACAATGATATGACTGGAATAGAATCTGGAGCATGAAATTTCAAATTGCAACTGTTATGAGCTGCTCCGCGATATTGGCCGGTCAATTGACAGTGATCTCGCACCTCGGAGTCCGCCAGAGGTTTTTCACAAATATGAGAATTAACTGCCTCATCAAAGTCGAGTTGTTGTTTAGACGTTATTCTGATCGGAGCTGTCCTAAGTAATCTGTTAGAAATTGTATTAACTTCGTCTATTAAATTTTTTAATAACCACACGGCAGGATTTTCACCTCTATATAACCTTATCGGAGACGAAAATCTATCGCTGGCGCAACAAACTACTTTATAAGCTACACCGCAAGGAGCATGCTGTTGTATCTTTCTTGTGCTTAATTTGTTCGGATTATTTTCTGCTCCAGCCACCGGAACGAGTAGACACTCGAAATCGGCGTAAATAACAAAGGGAATACTCAGCTTATGATTATAATTTTTAAATTTTAATATTTTTTTCTTTTTCGCTAGGCATAGTTATTTTTTGAACATTAACGCAGTATTTGAGATGGACCTGCAGTCTGTCATCACTAGTAAAACCGTGCAAACATCTGCAACAGAAATATTTCTTGTTTTTGTTTTTACTGTACTGTCCGCCAACTAAGCCATTAAAGTTCTTTATCCAACAGTATTGTGCCTGAAAAAAATTATTGTCATTTGCGAAGCACTTTCTGAGATGTATCTGGGGTAAACGTTTTCTCGTTCGTCTAGTCCGAAAACATTTACTGAGATACCGTTTTGTTTTTCGAACTTTGGTATATGACTTTCTGCTACTGGAAAGTTGATTCCATCAAAATTCAGTTCGTTCTTGTGCGGAAAATACTTGTTGACGCGATCGGAATTATATTCCTTGGGAAACATTGCGGGAAACATTTGTTATTGTTTTTGACATTTATACAGCACTTTTTGTTCCAAATTGTTTTAGAAAGGTCGACGTACCCAGCGCCGCGAAGTACGTTATATTTTGATATGTGAAATAAAACTGTTTTCATCATTTGGAATTGCCAATCTGAGCCCGAAGAGGTAAATTCTTCTAGTTTTTTTTTTTGTTGTTTATTTTCTAGTGTATTTCATCGGCGACTATAGCAATATTTGTTCCAGTTAATATTTTTCTCCATTTAGCTGTTAAATAGGGTTTCTGAGATTTCGCTTTCAAAAGTTTTTGTTTCTTCGACCGCGTGTAACTTTGATAAAATCGTATGATATTGGACTATGAGTTTGATACTTTTATGAACCGCTTGTTCTCGAGCTATAACGGGCTGTAAAAGATGATATAAATTTATAGAGATAAAATTAGCTAATATAATCCGATCATCAAGTTTATAACTGTTTTCATAACCTGAAAATGCTGAAGCAATTTTTTTCGGATTTGATAATGCTTTTTTAGCAATGTCGCGCATTTTCAGCATATATATTAAAATTGTTTATTTAATTGAAGTTTTTAATAAATTTATATATATATATATATATATATATATATATATATATATATATATATATATATATATATATATATATATATAATGACAGAAATCTTGAGATATCTACCACTGACAGCCGAAGAGCACGAAACGTACCATGTGCATCATAAATACAACTTATATGCTGGAAATGCCTTAGGTTCTGTTATTAACATAGCAACCAAACTAAATATTGGCGTACCAACTCCGGCTGGTATGTTAATTTCAGTAAAGGATGATAGCGCAGAAAGAATCAAAATGTTTTAAAAAAAATTATTTATACTTTGTTTTGCGGAGATATTCCAGAAGGACAGCGAGTATATAGAGCCAATGGCGCAGTTGCAGATGATAATATCGAAAATTTAGGATTTCAAAGCGAATATCATCCCCGCCCAGTATTTGATTTATATGAGGCAAATGATGAGGGAACTATTCGAAATATAAAAACTAAAAAACCATTAGGAAATTCAGATAATGTTGGTTATTTACGTGGGGTAAATACAGATGTTGCCTGTTATAGATCGCATAGATTTGTGTTCGAAACTTTTAACGGAATAATATCAGATAATTTAGTTATCGACCACATTAACAAAATTAAAACTGATAATCGTTTGGAACACTTAGACTTACTAACACATCAAGAAAATACTAGAAGAGGAGATGCCGTTAATATTAACAATTTAAAAAATCCAAAATCAGTTGTCTCAATAAATTTCGAAACGTCTGAGGAAGTGAAACTTAAATCAATAACATCTGCCGCAAAATATCATAAAATTTATCCACGTTTAGTAAAATACGTGGCCGATGATAAAAGAATATCGGCAGTGTCTATAATAACATTTGATAGATTTAAGTTTCAGATACGATACTTAATAATATTAATTATATCATTACGAGAAAGACAATTATGACCTAATTCCATTATATCGTCGCGATTTAATCATATTGTCATTATTGTATTTGTATCAAGTTTTATTTAATCGCTGCTGTTAACAAAAATTTATCAAATTCGCCTGATGATATATATCATAACGTCAATAAAATAAAAATTATATCCCAGCAAGCAATTTCGAACTGATTCGGCTAATTCTGTTTGCTTTAGAATATTAACTCGACGATGATATTTTATCTCCATATTATATATGAATTAGATGAAAGATTATTATGATAATGAGCCTAATCGAGAGATTGGCTCAGATATATTCGGAAGATTTTGTTCCAGTTACTAATAAAACATCCAACGATAGATTTGCTGATTTTATCGACCATACTGAAAATGATATATTGTATAACTATGACGATGAAGATGATGTTGTTGCTAGCAATAAATATTTAAGTAAACCAACAACTGGGCGATATGGTGTTAAGTACGACATTGCCCAAAAAATATTAAAATTTAATTTTAGCTTTGCCGAGCACCAAATATTTTGGTAGCTTATAAGACCCTTTCTAAACGTAAAAGTACCGGGATATCAACGAAACATAAAATACGCTTTTATGTTTGTTAAAATATTTAATTTAATGGCAGTCGAGGATGCCAGAAAATTGCGCTTAATTTCCTTATGTAAACAAGTAAAATGTAAGTCAGTACTAATAAAATACTAGCAAATTTATAATAATATTTTTCGATCGCAGTCGATGAAATCGACTTAGTTGGTCCCATACTATTAAATTTATCGCTATATCCGCGCCTTTTAACTAAACTTTTGTTGCCGCGCTTTCTAATAACCTTTTCGATAACAAATATATCCAGTTTTGTTTTTTGAAGTTTTTGTTCGTAAAAAACTGCCAGTTATAGGTTCACCTAATAAGTCTTTCAACGAGTACGTAAGTGGTATTGTTAAAGGTACTTTATCAACAACAAATACTTCTTTTCTTCAGTTCAGAGTAAATCCCTTTTCAAAAGTTTTCTTAGTCAAAGAAATTCTAACTTTATCGCCAATTCTAAATTTATGTCTGCGGTACATGTTTTCGTTTGCTAGTATTGGATTTGCAAGCGCGTCATTTGGCGACATTTTTCTTTTGCCAGAAAGGGTTCGGTGGTTCGTGTTATTATATTCGTCAACGACATATTGTAAGTTGTCAATGTATTTATTCGTGTTTATTGCTGTCAAATACTTATGAATTTTTTCGTTAAGCGTGCGATTAAATCGTTCGACGATGACGCTTTTTCCTTCATTTCCAGTTACGTATTTTTTAATGTTATTTTGTTCCAAAAACTGCTCGAACGTTTTGTTAAAAAGCTCTGCTCCGTGATCGGTCCCAGATTTTGTTTGGCTTTCTTTCTGTTCTTGTTTTTATGTCCTTTAGCGCGTCAATCATTGAGGTCCCCGTTTTATCCGAAACTGGTATACTAAATGCATATTTACTAAAAACATCGACAACATTAAAAAGATATCTCTTATTTTCGTTAAATTGAGCTAGATTTAACATATAAATTAAATCTATTGCCCAAATATCATCAACTGCATGTGCTACAACTTTACGTCGCGGAAACCTTTTTTTAGGTCTATGTAATTCGACTGCAATGTCATCGCATAAGTCTTTTCCAAGTCCAAGTTTATATTTTGCTCCAATAAAACCCTGTACCAACCGTCTAACAACATGCTCTCGCATATTTTCTGGTTTTATTTCACTAAGTTCGTCTAACATTACTTTGTCGCAGCTGTGTTTTGTTTCACCACTAGGAAGATCAATATCTCTGTAGCAGATATCATGACGCATCGCTATTGCATCATCTTGATTGTAGGGTTCTTGTCCTGGCAGCGGATTATCATTTTCGTCAAGTTGTTTATCAAGCGGATTCCATGGACCAGTATATTTATGACCTAGCATTGTCCATCCGCCTTTCGGTTTCGGTAGTTTGCCAATTAATTTATGTATATTTATTCCCGTTCTAATTATTTCTCTGTTGTTGCATTTCTGGCAATATGTAACAATTTTATTTTGTTCGAGACATAAATCTCTAGAAGCACCACAGTTGCACTTCATTATTTACTTGGTCGTCTACTAAAATAACATCCCTGATAACATCAGAAGGGGGGGGGACAACACGCCCAGGACTTTGCTCCTGGCAAAAACATACGTTTTCTTTTTCCACAAATTACGTAAATACTTTTAAGCATTATTCTATTATTCTTTGTCTTTTCAGTTTTGTCATCTTTTTTTTGTTTTAGTTTTACACTTGAGACAATATGTTGACATTGTTATATCTAGGAGTTTAGATAAAATTAATGGTGATCTCATCATTAATGCGAGAGGGTTGTTTATCAAATTGCAAAATAAACTTTAAAAATCTGGATTTTTGGTCATCTGTTGAATGAACATGACGCAATAATAACCGCAAGCGGAAGTTCCAAATGGTTGAATATGACTAGAAGAATAATTTATTATTTTGTATTTTCTCATGTATCGTTTTATCTCATCACTTGATGGAATTCCGAACGAGTCGGAATAATTGTTATAAAAACAGCTACCCAATGTGTACTAGATTTGTCATTAAAGTATTGTATATTTATAACGTAAGAACCCAGCAATGCTGGAGGTGTACGTTCATCTTTGGAATAAATTCCGCGAAAAGTTTTAACTTTTTGTAATTTATCAAGTATATCAAAGTTACATAACGCCTTGTTCCCGGCAGCATTAGTCCTCGTCCTCGTCCTAACAAACCCGCAGTAGACTTCCCGATAATCCTGCCAGTAATGGGGCAATTGGAAGAAATCCACCTTGTGTCTTTTTTTTCGTCGTTCTTTTTCTTTTCGTCGTTGTCTTTTTTCGTTTAGGCATTATATTTAATCTTTAGACAAAAATTTTCTTTATACCACCACCAAAGACAATACCACTACCTTTAACTGCCTTTTCTGATGCGCCATGTATTGCTTCTGAAGCCGCTTATAGCCCTAATGTTCCAAGTACTGGCAAAATTTTAGGCAGTCATGTTTTGGCTATTACTGATAGTGCCGGACCGAAGAAACCGCCGTCCACCGCAATGCGGTTGGACATCGCAGTTATTTGTGCAGCGCTGAAATTTAAAACGAAAGTTTTTTTTTTTTTTGCGATCGTATTTAAATACTCGCTTGATTTTTGGTGAACAATAATTTTGTTAAAGTCCCCAAAGCACTCAGGTTGATCTTCAGTGAAACGGACCTTCGCTTCGCAACAGAAGTTGTTAATTTTCTAACTTGGCCATCGGTTAAATGTATTTCTTTTACGATATATTTTGTCATCTTATATAACAATCACAGATTAAACTTGTATTGTCATTTTACCTCCAATGGAGTCGATTGTCACAGATCTGTCGCTTATCACTAATGCATATACATTTAAGTCTGCTGCTGGAACGGCTCAGAGCGTCCAAGTAACCTCAATATCAGCTTTACTGTCCACAGCTCGTTCGCTGTGTTTACTGAAATCAAAGTAAAATATCGGATAAAGTGTACGAAATTCTTCTACTGATATCTGAGTTCCGTCTCCAATATCTTGATATTTTTGCATTGAATCGAGCAGACACATGAACGGTTTAGTATCGTTTTTATTAGCGTCATCCCCAAAATTGCAGTCGATCGCAATTTCTGTATATTGCCTTGAATTTATTGTAGCATAAATTCGTCTAACATCAGCGTTATCAAATATTCCATTATTTTGTTGTTGGTTTCCACGTCGATTTTGTTGCTTGAATACAACGAATAAATGACGCGGCAGCTGTTCACTTGATGTTTGTGTAACTCGCCATGTGTAGTCTTTGGTATTTGGAACCCCTGTTTGATATATTTTATGTTGTTGAAAATTAATTTTTTGGTGCGTTTTTCCAGCATACTATCTAATTCTAATGCTTTAGTAACCGACGGAGTTATTCGTAGCATCCACAGAGCAAGTTTGTTTAGGACAAATTGCACATCAGCACCACCAGATCTAAAGGGCAATCATTTTGTTCTGCTCGATCTAAAATATGCGTATGCGTAACTCCACGAAATACTTTATTTTAGTCTCTACAAAAGCCAAATATGTTACTTAGCGGTAACATCATTGTAATTTGACGTGATCTTTCTCCTAGCAAAACCTTCATTGTAATGTCTACTTCGAGGGTCATTTGTGTTAATAATTAAATCTAACATTGCAACGCCGTCTGCTGATACATCTGGTGTGGTTATACTAAGATAAGTACAAGCAGCAGTAAGTGATACTCTTGTAGCATCTGCATTAGCGCCTGCAGCTGGCTCAGCTATACCTAGATCTGCAGCATTAACAAGAAGAAAATTTCTTACGATTGCAACATCTGCAGAAACATCAGCTCCGTGTAACAAAATACCTTTTTGAATAAATTCCGTAGATTCTACTACACCACGTCCAGTATCTTTAAACCACATCATATTAGTTGCAGTTAATTTGGAGTAATCATCAGAAAACAAAATAATATTTAAGGCTGTACTTGCAACTTGCAAGTGATTTGACATATTTTCTACAGTTTGATTGGCCAGCTGATATCGAGGATTTCTAAATAAAAACTAACCATTATTTATAAGAGCTGCTTCTATTCAAGCTGCAATTGCAACAGGCGGATTAACTATTGTCATAATTTGACCACGTACTTCCAACCTTGCTTTGTGAGGCAATAAAATACATTCTCGTCTCGTGTATTAAATGTTCTAACGCCAGCCTTGTTTAGTTTCATTAGGACTTTCATCGAGATATTCAAGATGCTCAAATTCCGTTGCTGTATTATTTGTGTCAGAAATTTCTGCAAAATCAAGATAATTTTTACAGACATTTTCTTATTTTATTAGGTTATATAAAATTATTGCGGGGCTGTTACTTTAGATATTAAATTTTGTATAATCTGTTAGCCTTTTGGTGATAAAAGTTTTTTCGTTGTTGTTATCATCGCTCGTTGCGTTTCTTTTTATGGTGCAATTTTTGCAATGGCTTGTTTGATTGACGGTGTTGCTTTAGGTTCGCCTTTTATTTTATCAGATTTTTTTTTGTCCCACAGCAGTTCCAGCAGCAGATGCAGCTCCAGTTGGAAAAGCTTTATCAGCGTCAACAATTTTAGTAAATAAATTTCCGAAAAATCCGCCTACTCTTTTTTTTAGCTAAACTTTTTTTTCTATTTCATCATATATCTGCGGTTGTATAATTTTGTTGTCAAATCTTGCAATATATATATATATATATATATATATATATATATATATATATATATATATATATATATATATATATATATATATATATATATATATACTGTTCGCCCACGCAACGCGTAGGTGCACGTAATAAGTAAAAACTTCGTTATTTAAATCCAACTGTCTTCCAGATTGGTCTGTCAGTTGCATATTTACTTCTGTTATTTGATTTTCAACATTTAGCGGGTAATAAATAATATGACGTGAATTTATTTGCATGAGAGAACCAGGTGGAACTTCTGGTGAGAAACTATATATAGTCTGACCTGTGCTGAACCAGACGCGATTGAGCAATTTACAAGTATCGTATTAACTTCAGTTATATCTACTGGATTTTTACCGTCATGTGTTATTGGAGTATCAAAAGGACCAGGATAATTTTGATGCTTAAATCCTATCAATGATACAATGCTTGTTGGTTATATAAAGCTAACTGTAAAACCAATTTGTTACTTTTATTATAGCTCGCAATGTATTATAATTCGGTGCTAGCTCAAAATCGTCTGCATTTCCTTTTTTTTCGTTATAAGTTCTTTTATTGTTTTATTTAGGTCGGTTATATTGTAGGCGCCTTGCGGAATTTTAAATGTTGTCCAAGGCTGAGTTTTAGGTGGATATCTAATATCAAAAACAAATGCAGATCATTGGCTTGCTGCGCAAATTTTTTTTTTTATTAACATCTTCAACATTCACCTTAGCAACTTCAACACCGTTATTCAGAATTCTGGCTTTTCTCCAAGTGTAGTCGAGGGTATTTACAAATGAAAACTCATCATTTACTCCTATCTTAACGTTCGCCATAGGATTCCAACAAGTGCAGGAAATTAATCTAATTTCGTATTGTTTTTCACGATTTAGTTCTATTGGCGGAATATACTTTACTGAAAAGTTTGTGCTATCTTTATCAGATTGGCTTGAGTCGAGTAATAATGTTGCTGACATTTATTATATTTTTATAAAATTAAGTCGCGGTGCAAAGTATCGTATTCGTCAGATGCTAATAAGTTTCTCGATCTCAAATTATCAAGTATATCGATAATTTCATTATCAATTTCAGCACCAACATTACCTGCTTCTTTTGATAATATTAATAATATTAATCTGCCGATCATTTCAGTAACTGATGCGAATATTCTGACTCTAGTTCCTGTTTTTTTTTCTTCTCTATATCCTTCTACACGTTTTTTTATTAAATAAATCGGTGGTGTAATATATAGAGATCTCAACATGAGCAATCATAATATTATTAATCTCGGAATACCAGCAAAAGATCATGATGCAGCAACAAACAAAAAAACAAAACAAAAAAAAAAAAAAAAACCAAAAAAAAAAAAACCCAAAACAATACGTTGACGATATCAACATTTCAGCGGTAACAGCAGGGATTTCTGAATCGCGTCTTAATTTGTATATGTTTCGTCCGAGACGTGGAAAACACACACACACACACACACACACACACACACACACACACACACACACACACACAACGTTGTCGGTGAATATTAACGCAGAATCTACAAACAATGTGTTAGAATCAGCAGTGAACTAGAGACCTTAATGTGCTCCCGACCTCATTCATAACAAGTTTGAGATTGATAAGTTACAATTTTTAGATACAAGAACAATTTATGCTGGGGTTTACCGACTAGAACCTAAATATTCTTTATACGCCTGTTCGGTTGATAGACCTGTTCGGTTCCTGAAATGAACTAGAGGGAAGACCTACTCAACTGTTACTTTTTGACATTTACATGAAAGATAAAAAGAGAATACTCCAGTAGGACAATATCACCTGTTCAGATGGAAGACTTTTTGTTTTAAAACCAAACAAGACTAAATGAGTGGCATCGAAAACGGGGCTTAAATGAAAAAAGTGTACATTTTTTTTTTATTTTACATCCCTCCTGAAACAAAACAAACAAAACTTAAGTACTGATACATTTCGGTATTGTGATGCTTATATTTTAAAACCATTATGTATATGTGTAAAAATATAAAACAATACTTAAAAAAGAGTTAAAGATGAATGATTTCTTCACTACTGTCAATGCACATAAATTAATAAAGTAAACATATCTGATTTATGAATTAAATCGTTATTTGTATATTACACACGACTATATTAGATACATGGGTCGTGCAAGAACAAATAATATAAACACTATATAATCAATTAATACTGCACTGCTTTATCAATGTTCTGGTAATACACAATTGCATACTGGGGTTTGGTTAATTAGTACTTGCCAGGAAGATATAATCTAATTACCTGCAATTCAAATTGTCACAGTGAGCAGCTCAAAGTGTTACAACGATAAGAGCATATATATGCGTGTGAGTGTGTGTTTTATGGTATGTAACAACAATGACTTTAACAAACTTTACAACTAAAAATTCACTCAGTGCTTTGAAAGAAAGAAAAAAATATCTGCAAATCCTCTAAGTACATGGCTTTATAAGTTATAGTGCTTTCATGTTACCAATTTTACAAGACACTCGATTATTAAAAGGGCGACTTGTTTGCTTGTGATATATTTTTAAAACTGCCGCTAGAATATATTGAAATTTACGTTTTTAAACATATAAATGGTTATAACTTGCAAATGATTACGTTTGTGTGCCAATGGGGAAAAGCTTCCAGTTAAGAAGAATTTTTATCAAGGGAACTAACTATACCGACTGAAATACTGGCGAAATCTTCGAATTTGTAGAGAATCCTCTTTGCTCTAAGGTCTCTAGTATTGAGTCTTTTAAAGTAGAAAAAATGTAATAGTAACGTAGACTAGGTCTACTTAAAAAATATGGAGCTTTCCTAATAAATGGTGTGAACATACTTACGAAACTACCATTACTGTTTAATAAACAACATGGCGTTTAAGGTGCCCAAGATAAAACGAACAAGGTGTAATTATAGCGATTTTTACTAGAAAGGAAATGCTGTTTTACAAGTTCTTCTTCATAAATATGTATATACGCGAGATAAAAGTAAGTGACACTTCCAGATTAATTTTTAAGAGGAACATTTCAATGTAACTAGCAAAAACAATTTGGTATAACATGTTTTCGACGTATAGCCATTATGGTAGTAAAAAAAAAAAAAAATCATAAAAGCTTTAAAGTTTAGATTTTGGCACATGAATAAGCTGCCTACCCATCTTTATGGCATTTATATTTTCCTAAATTTTTTGGCTTATTCAAAAGTATATACAGTAGATAATTTTAATAGCAGTTATTCACTTTATTTTGATCCTCATAAATTCATATTCCTTATGAATGTCTTTATTTACAATCCTAGGAAATATATATGACAATCAATGTTGAATGTCATCAACATATTTAGATGAAAGTGAACCTAAAAGTGTAATCCAGTACAAACCGGATTGAATGTCATGTGCTGTGATGTCATGAATGCAGCAAGGGTTGAAAACAAATTCATATTACTCTGTTATTTGTTATGATAGACTGGATGTCCTATTTCTTGACATAGATTACTACCTGGCCAACATTATCAAAGTCTGTAGCGATTGATATTTTTCATCTGGAAGTATTTTTTTTATGACCTTTAAGATGCAGTGCATTCAACAATCAGAATTGAATAGCATTTGGTTGAGCTATTTTGATATTATGTTTAAAACAACAATTAATATGTCACTTAATATCAGTAAATGCACCTATTATGTGACCACATGGATATAGACTTTATGAAGTGTACATCTGCATAGTCCTGTTGGCATCTTTATTTATCTTAAATGTAACATTGTTATCAAATTTAATGCTAATGAACTTTTACCAAATTACTGAGTGATCTGTTCTTTGTATCTCTAAACGTTTAGATGAAATTTATCAATCACATCAATGGTGGCAAGGCATTAAAATGAGTAATGTAAAGCAGACATTGTGTTTGTATTCATTACTAACACTGGAGGTCATACAAATTGTTCCAATATGAGGTGCTTTTATTGTGACATATAGTATGTGATATTTTATTAAGTTTGCACTGGATACCATCTTTTGGTTGGCCACATCTAAATATCTCTGGGAACTCATAATTGGAAAATGAAGTGGCTCCATTTTCACCAGCATCTGAAAATTTCTTCCTGATTGAGATTTGTGAATATCTTTTGGATGGTTTGGTTGATAATAGTGATTTTTTCTTCCTCATAACATTCAGCATCGATTCAAATATGCTAATAAAGCTTGAATTTTTTGCAAAATAGTCATCCTGTGTCTTAGAGGAAACTGGGAGGATTTCATTATGTTATATGAATTTCCCAACTCTTTTTTTTTTAATATTGAAGGGGTTTCCATGCATTAAAATTAAAAACTAAAAAGTAATGCATCCTTTACGCTATCTTTACCTCTGAGGAAAATGTTTATATTATCTGAAGTATAAATAAGGAAAGTAATGTAAAGACTGAATTGAAGAGAAATTTTGAGAATTTTAGCATTACTGGGACTAGATTTTGTTCTTGTCAGAACTGAAAAATATTCATGCTGTTTATAAAAGTTTGATGATGGACTTATTTTTAGGATCAGCTAAACCCCATCTTCCATTTGCTATGTATATCCTCATTTGTCACCTTGCTGTCCACCATTGTTAAAGAAATTGGCCAGGGCACTGAGTGGTCTAAAGCATTCATTGTAATGGATCATTGCCATCTCACCTCTATCTGTGTGGGTTCGAGTCTAGGGTTTAGCTTATGTGGGTATGTGAGAAGGCTTGCCAGTAACTTCTCATGGGTCAGAGCTTCTTTCTGGGATATTCCTCTACCTTTTATACTGCCTGCTATGCATAGCCTATCTTGTGCTGAAAACTGGCATTAAACCCAACAACAACAACAACAACAACAAATATGATCACCAAATGTACAGCACAGCTTAATAAATATTTTACTGAGTTTTTTACTTCTTTTTTTTAGTGACTACTTATTTCTAATGAAAAGCAGTTAAGTAATTTGCTTGATCAAGGGAAGGAATTTGTTTTGAATCATCATTGGTTGCAAAATCAACCAAACAGCCAGTCAATGTTAATAAAATCTATGAACAAATCAGTAAATATCATTGGCAATTCATACTATGTGTATCTGTCTAGTTCATTTCTAAATTATCAAGACGGTTTTTGAAAATTCTCATTCCTTTTCTTTAGCAGAATACCAGCAACCTTTAAAAGAAGAAAAGCAGTATTCAGAGACTTGGATGTTCAGTTACAGAGTATTAGACTGTAGAAATGGTGACCTGCCTGACAGAAGTCTTCATTTGGTCTATGAAGAATAATTTCAACATTTCAGGCAAGTATTAACTCTTTCATAGGCTGGACCTGCATGCAACAGGAATTTAACACATGTGGATATATATTATGATGCAATGCATCTGAGTCCATTTAACATGGTTCTGGCAGATTTCAAAATTAGATGGTATATTCTTGGGCTACAGTAAAAAAAAATCTTTTAAATTCATTAACTAAGCAATAAAGTCACCTGTATATTAGGCTGCTAACTTCAAAGATTATCCATTTAGATTTATATTTGTTTTAAACAGTTGCTATCCCTTGGATAGTTTGTAGGTATGTTCTGAAAAAATATAGCACCATTCAAGATGTCATTTAGCTGCCTTTTTGTCTACCTGACATCTCTATATGGTAGCCCAGACACATCATTCAGCAATCAAATGCCTAGTATTCTGTTAGCCCAGACCCAGCATTCTGTTTGTGCAGATTAAGTATTCTGTTAGCCCAGACCTATTCAGAGTTTCCACTGACCCTTGCCACCCCATTTTTGATATTTGAACACTTGTGTTGGGGTGTAGGGTCAGAGCCCACTGCTTATCGAAAGTTGGAATTCACCTACACCATTTGGTGTCAGAATAGGGTAATCGATTACTAGCCGGTCTAGCAAATGTGAATGACCTTTCGTGGAGATATACCTGCATGAGATCAATAGAAATATGATTTATTTTCTCAGAAATAGCAAGTGTTATCATTAAATCGACTGACAGATGAGATGAAACTACAACATTGCTAAAATTTAACCTGGATCTCGCAATTATCATTCCTAGTCACATGATTACAGAAATCTCACAACCTGCATGTCAGTGATATAAATAATAAACCATTTCTAGTGTTGTTGTAGGAAAACAAATTGAACATATCAATGAAAGCCATTTAATCTTGATAGAAAAATGAAAGAACACAAACTTCTCAAAATATTTATTCTGAAAACGACGACTAGAAATCTGTAAATTTTGCAGCAAGTTGAAGAAAACCGGATTCACTAAGTAGATAGCACATGTCAATGCAGTAGTCACATGATACCAACAAAAACATCACTGACATATGCTCAGTACTTGTTGAAAATGGTTTTCTCCACCCTGCTGCAATACTGACAGGTTTCTGGTGTTTGTTCTCAGAATATATTGAGAATTAAGTGTGTATTATATTTATTTGCAAACATTACATAGCTTCTATATAATATTTTCAAATTTTATGTACAACAATTTTGGAAATTTGTTTATTGTCAATATCACATGAGTATTTGACCTCTGATGTCATTGACATGTAGGTTGCAAGATTTGTATAGTCATGTAACTCTGAATGCAAATGGCTAAATCCAGGTCAAATTTCAGCAACAATATCCTTTCATCTTGTTTGTCAGCAGATTAAAGACATGACAAATGCTATGTTCACAATTTTTGAGAAAATATATCATATTTCTATCGATTTCATGCAGGTATATCTCGATGAAAAGTCATTCAAGTTTTGCTAGTTAGCTGCTACTCTATGCTGACACCAAATGGTGTAGGCAATTTCCAACTTTTCGATAAGCAGTGGACTCTGACCCTACACCCCCAACACAATTGTCCAGATATCAAAAATAGGGTGGCAAGGTTCAGATGAAACTCAGACCAGTCCAGACCCAGTTTAATTCTAGTCCTTACTCAGCATTCTGTTAGCTGAGACCCAGCATACTGGTAGCCTATACACAGAATTCTGATCGCCCTGACCCAGCATTCTGTTGGCTTTGATCCAGCATACTGGTAGCCTATACACAGAATTCTGATCGCCCTGACCCAGCATTCTGTTGGCTTTGACCCAGCATACTGGTAGCCTATACACAGAATTCTGATCGACCTGACCCAGCATTCTGTTGGCTTAAACCCAGAACTATGATAGTCCAGACCCAGCATTGTGATAGCTCAGCCCTAACCTTCTTGTAGCCCCTAGGATCTTGACACTGGATAGGTCAGACACTATAATTATGTCTTCCAAGGAGAGAATGGTTCCACTCTACAGTTTTGCACTATGCACAGGGTTTGGTTTTTAAAGCAAAAGAATTTCCATGGTTTTTCTTATTGGTTATTCTGGTCATTTAAATTAGACCTTGCATATCTTAAATATTGTTAAAGTAACTTTTAATTCCCATTTTTTTGGCATATTATTGATGGGTTTAATTTGGATTATAGTACATAACAACTTGGCTTTACTATAGATGTGCAGCTTTCAAATACTGCTAGGTTCACTTGGTCATTTTCACTTAGAGGATTTCAAAGGTGAATTGAAAAAAAATGAGGATATAACTTGTTTTTATATATGCTTTTTATATATATTTTACAATTCATTTCCAGCACTTTCTAAACTTTTTTTTCCTATTTTAATAATTGCTAAAGCTTGTGTATTTTAAACTAATTCAGATTCAAATTTTGATTTGAGCACATAGGAACAGCTGGTTTGATAGCTGTCTGCTTAAGATAGTTCATTGTTTCCATAATATTACATGTAAAGAAATTTTACTCACAGTAAATGAAAATAGCATAAAGGTATGCCAACATTCTGTCTTCTGTGCTTGTTGCCAGTGCAAACATTTTCTCCTTCAACGTCTAGTGGCTCCTAGTGGTAGAGTGGTCTAAGGTACTCGGCTTTATAGATCACTGACATCTCACCTCTCTCCGTGTGGGTTCAGGTCATGGTTTGGCCATTGTTGGTATGTGAGAAAACTTGCCAGTAGCTTCCTGTGGGCTGGTAGTTCTTAAAGGGTTTTTCTCTGTTGCTTGCCCACTAAATATCCTGGCTGTTATGTATAGCTTATCATATGCTGAAAAATGGCATGAAACCTGCAAAATCAACAAAACCAAACTGATTCCTGTGTTAGAAGTATATAATAACTGTAGAGTAGGTTATTTTTCTCTGACCTATAAACTGTTCATTAGAGATCTATAAACTATGCTGATTCCAAATTCTTGAAAGAATATGTGAATATTTCTTAATTTGCATAATTCAAAACAACCTTTTTCAATCAAGATTGTCAGTTACATCAATCGATGTCAACAGTTATGCAGATAAAGTCTCCAGACAAATAGAAAATACAACTTTTCCTAAAAATATTATTTCATAGTACTGGATATTTTAGCTCATAAATTATTCTTAAGAGAACAGTATTGAAAGAAATATTGAGAGACAATAAAAATGTCACACCATAACTTAAGAATCAGTATTTGAGGTCAGCTGGGAAACTTCTTAAATTCCTATAAACACATGATTTCTGACTCCACCAGGTGGGATTTTTCAGCACCACAATTGTGTATGTAACTTGTCTTTTGTATTAATACTTATATGAAATAATTTGTTTATTGGTTTTAATGGCAATTTTAACTCCATTAAGACACACCAAAGAAGCTGACCTAGGTTCCCCTGAATATGTATTGAACCAGCAGCCTTGAGTTACGAGTCCAACACTTTACCAATGAGTTATGATGGCTTTGTATGAATAAGAATTGGTTTTAACCAAAACAGTGTTTTTTCAATAACTTGGGACAAATAATAAAGCATGTTCCCATGTAGAGGTTAATGTATAAAGTTTTTGTGTGTGTCCTTGTGTGAGTATGTTTACATGGGAAGACATAGATGGGTCTTTTGACCATAGTGTTATGGTGTACCAAATCTTGCCAGTGATATGCCCATTTTCAAAAATAAGCCTCTACACCCTAATTTGAGAAACTTGAAGCAGAGATTGTCTTTATAATTAAGACCCAGGAGTGAATAAAAACATTCATAGTTTAGCATGTCTTTGTCTCATTTAGTGTTAAAGGCATCCCAATCCCGCAACATATTGTACCACAGGTTTTGTGTTGAAACAGCAACTAACCAGATGATGATGATAATAATGGTGATGGAGAAGGAGACGATGGTTATGTTGACATTGTCTAACTTTAACCACTTAAGAAGTATTTGTCTAATCATGGATTGAAAATGTATGAAAAAGTACAGGGTGGTTTTGTTTGATGGCTTATGCTGCTCAACCAAATACGGATCATCTATAATAATAATTCTTTTGTTGATTTATCATTTATCTTTTACAGATCATATTATTGGATGCCACATCTACCATGATAAAAATGACACAGGTGAGTACAAAAAGTGTTTGAAAAACTGATTGAGTGTGGAGAATTTTACTTGGGAGAAAATGAAACTGGTGCAGGCTGATTAGATTTGTTTGAAGAACTAATCTCTCTTGCTAAAAATCTTAAGGGATTCATTTTTTTGCCCTTTGAGTATTGCTTACGATAATAAGTTAAAATAGCTGGATATGCTAATTTCAGAAGTGGAATAAATATTTAAGTGCACCAATTCCAATTATATGTTAAATTCTTAATTACTTTTCAGTGTTTATGCCCCCATAATTCATTGGAATTACTAAGGGTTCATTGACTTGGTACATTATTTTGGAATTATTGGGAACCCATTGAAAGACATTTTGGATTGCATCATTGTGGTATGTAAGAACATTCAAAGCTGTTGGAATTGATTTGAAACATTCTATATTTTTAGACTTGTTATTTGACATAAAGAATTATTAGGAATTTTATTTACACTTCAGTGTCTTGAATTTTCATTTTGTACTGTTGGGAAATTAATTGTTTGTTGATTTTACTTAAATTGTTGGCTTCATTTTCTTTCTTGACATATTTTAAGACATAGAGTAAAACAATTTAGAACATAATATATGTGTATAATCCATTTCTCTCAGTACCACTCCTCTGGAGTTTTGTCCTTGGGTGAAACAGTGGGGTCAAGATATGCTTTGAAGACTTAGGTTTATTGACCAAAGTTTATATACAGTCACAAAAAGGCAGAAAACATACAATGTTATGATGCTTTACATCTGTACTTTTTTCATTTCAAGAGAATAAATTTTTATCTACCATTACCAAAATTATAATTAACTTTCAAAAGTCCAGGTAACAGTGGCTGTAAGGAGAGAAACTTCTTCAACAGTCACATGACTTGTATAGCTGATATCTTGACCAAATGTTTTAAATTCCTTGCATTTAAGACAAAAAAGACACATTAATTTGGGATATTAAAGGTCAGAGGTCAGGGTCACATGAGCACTAAGAAGAAAAATCATGATGTATGATATGTTGAATTTTTGTATTAGCTACTTTGACCAGAAATAGATGGCTTGCATTTGAGACAAAAATGATGTCTTTTTATATTTTGGCATGGGAAGGTGAAAGCTCAGTGCCACATGGACTGAAAGGAAAAGTAATTTATACAGAACTACTTAAGTTCATTACTACATATTATGACTAAATTTTGTGGATGGCTTGCATATGAGACAAAGAAAACATCAGCTAATTTGGGTGAAAGATCAAGAGTCAAAGTCAGAGAGACTTCAAAATAGCAAATAGTTTCACAAGTTCTTTTGTGGATGGCTGCATTTGAGGCAAGAAGGGCACATTTTGTTTTTTTTGGGTGAAAGGTCAAGGCCACAGAAACTGAAAGAAAAAAAAACGGTTTGCACAAAAAACTATATGGTTTATAATGTACTTTTATTATTGTTTTGTTGGTTACACTTTTTCCCACATTTATATTTTGTTTATGTTCACCCCAACATGCTGTTCATGTTATATTATTAGATTAATTTCATTTGCAGATTCCCATCATACCAGTACCATTCCTGCTCATTGTTTCTGTCCCTAGGTGATGACATGATGTCAGTAATGACATTGTAGACATTTTAGTAACAGTTTGTTCATCACTTAGTTTCACAACCTTTTGACCAATTCTCTTTTCTTCTCTTAGAATGTCTCATTGTCATCATCATATAATGATCTTATCTATTTCATCACTTCTGTCCCTGGGTGAGGCTATTGGGTCAAGAAGCACATTGATGACATATTTTGTTAAAGTTTTTGTTTTTCATTCATATTTAAAAGGGATTTGCCCAGTTCACATATTTTGGGAACAGAACATAATTACACACTTCCCTTTCTAACTTTATTATCTGTGCTTTTGGGTCAAGCCCTTGTGAGGTCCATGGGGTTGATATTCAATTCACTGTTTGGATTCAGGCAGCTCTTTCGTTTTATAAACCATTTCAGTTCATATTTATTTTAATCATTAAAATTTCCTTTCCTCCCTTACCATTGTTTCCCCTGGATTATGTCCTAGAATGGGTCCATGGGGTCAAGAAGTACAAAGAAGTAATAATAAAATTAACAAAAGTAGACAATAATTGTATTTTTTTTAAAACAATGAGATTCTACTGTTTAATTTTTCAGGATCAACCCAGTTTTATCATGAAGAAAGACAGAAGTTTGCAGAAAGTAAGAACTGTTTGGCTTAGAGAATTTTGACTCTTATGGACAAAAGTGGAGTCATCCTTAATTTTTATAATTATTTTAACAAGGCATAACAATCCCACTTAGTTGTAGGTCATAGGAAACTTGGAAAATACTATTTTATGTATGATTTTGCTAATATTATTTTCAGTTGTTAATTTTTCAAAAGAAAACTGCATCTACTATTTATTGATTTCCTGAATAAGAAAATTTTGTAAGTGACACTGCCTTGTACATAACTCCAGTTTTTATACATGCATATATCTTTTCCAATGATCATATACATGCTTGTTAATGTGTATGTTATGTTGTATATATAACTCCTCATTCAATGTAAGACACAATTTTAAAAACTCGAGACATGGTTGAGATGTGCGGCATAGTTTTCCATTATGTTTTTAGTCTTCCAGAGACTGTTCTTTATGGAGCATATATGTGAATGAACAGGATAGAAGTGGTGGTGGGGCAATAAGTTAAGAAAATCCAAGGGAACTGTTTCTTTCCAAATTCTCCAGAGCTGTCAGCAGAATTTTGTTAGAGAAGGCTAGAAATTTTAATCCATGCACATTCATACAATGCAAGTTAATTGTAGAAAATGCCAGTTGAGATTTCAAGCATTTCCACCTGTTTATGAGTTCTAAATGCTTCAGTAATAAACACAAATCATTTGTAAAACTCTTAGGTTCTTAAATTCAGAAAAATACACTTCATTATTCCAAAATGTAAACTATGGTTTGCTTTGGCATTGATTCATTTACTGTTACATAAACCGCTTTGCATGTAGCTTGATAATGTAACCATATGTGTGTCTACTGGTAATACACAGTGGACTAGGGTAATGAGGCGTTTCCTCTGCACAACCCCAGAATAATGTATTTCAGAAACTTTATTTGAATTCACTAACTTTGACATTGCATTAATTTAATTTTGTGAAGATTAAGCAGTTGTTACTGTCAGATATAAAAGATCCAGTCTTTGATTGTTCTTGGCAAAGTAACAATTTTTGTAAATGAATATTTTAATTTTCTGTTAGTTTCTATAAAACAATATTATTGGGCTTTCTGTGCCAAATTGTTTAAACCTTTAAAAATAATCATTGATTGATGGTTTAAAAGCTTCAGAGACTACATATTTTGTATTAAACTTATACTTCCTAATGTGTAGTTTTAAACGGATATAACAAATCTAACAGCTGTGTTTTGATTTTTTCCAGTAATACTTAGAGTCAAAAGCTGTTTATGCATATTCCAAATTAGGTCTAACTTAACCATTGAAAAATAATTATTTGAAAACCTAATTACTTGTTAATGTGAAGTTTTGAATTCAGATTGCAAGTAATAGTGATGCCAAAATATTTTATTTGGGTGAAAATTTCTAAAGTTCTTTATCAGAAATATAGCATTTTAGTTTTTAGTTTTTTTTAATATTGTAATTTGCATTAAGGTGGAACTGAAGTTTATAAATAAAATCAAAAATATGGAAGACAGTTTAACATAAATAAGGTTTTAAAAAAGTCCACCAAAATCAGTCCAAAACTTCTTGAGATATTAAAACTAGCAAATTGTAGGGGAGATAAGTTAATCTCATTAATATTCATGAGTTTTAGTAAGGTTGTGGAAGAGATAGTTAAAGATTTATAAAAAATATTAATGATATCTTCTGACAAAAATTGACAGCATTTTGAAGCAGTTTTAAGAAGAAAGCTGTAGGAGATGGTGCTACACAGTTGAATAAATTTAGCAGCACTAAGAATTGAAATTTAAACATGTTAAATAATGTAAATAAACTTTTAAAAATTCTTCCAATCTCAGCAATGTATATGTTAAGAGAGAAGATATTTAAATTTAGTTTTTTTCCATGTATTTCTCCAGAAACATCAAATTTAATATTCTATTTTTAACAGTAATACAAATAATATTTATTCCTTCCAATATATAGAAGTATTTATCAAAAGATGAATGTTAATTTAAAAGCATTTTATTGAACAAAACCAACAGAAAAAAGTGCTTTTTAAAAAAGTTCAAATTGTTTTAAATTAGCACTTCTCAACTGTCATCAGTCAGGATAAAGTGTAATGTTTTCAGTGAGTTATCTCCCTTAAAATCTGTAAGTCTCAAAACTCAAAAGCTTTACAACAGATATTGGAAAATTTTCACTATTATTTAAATAAACAAAAAAGCTTTACAACAGATATTGGAAAATTTTCACTATTATTTATGTTAAGTTGCCATTTTTTTATGTTTATCATGTATATTTCAACACTTAAGTGTTGCCCATTTTTGTGCCTACTAATAATCAGACCAGTAATAATCAAGAAAAAAAGTTTAGTTGTATTTGTAGTTTTTGTTGATTTTTGTGGGGCTTAACACCATTTTTCAGCACACGATAGGCTATACATGGTGGCCAATATTAATGGTGGAGGAAGAACCCTGGAAAACTCAGGGAAGAACCACCGACCCATGAGAAGCTACTGGCAGGCTTTCTCACTTACCCACGTTATCCGAGTCTGGACTCGAACTCACGCAGAGGTGAGATGGCAGTGATCCGTAATGGGCAGCACTTTAGACCACTTGGGGCCCCCTATTGAATTTAGTATTTTCTATATTACTTTGTTTCTGTATAAGGAATGGCCAGTTAAGTACAATTGCCAATCATTATTTTAAGTATACCATTTAAATATAGCTCAGAATAATATAATGTTTAAAGTCAGCTCAGACCATTCTGCTATTATCTTTGTTTTTTTTAAAAAGTAGTTTTCCAAAGGAATTGTGTAAGTGTTTACTGGAGACACTTTATCCAACCAATTTTTTCCTTTTGTAATCTCTTTGCCATAGACAAGGATAGCTTATGTGAGAGTCTCTTGTTTAGAAACCATCCTTCCATCCTTCTTTCTGTTAGTGCAAGTTTGTAATCACTACTGATCCTAAACCACAAGGAGTATTGCCATACATTTTCATTCCATGTCCTTGTTGGTCCAAAATAAAAATGGTGAAACTCAGACGTCTGATATGGCCATCACAGCAGTCATCATCAAAATCTTTTTATTGCTACCCCTGAACAGAAAACCATATTGACATGTTGTTTTCACCAAAAGACTTTATATGATGCCTTGTTGATTCTAAATAAAAATGGTGCTAATCAATGTCCAGTATGTCTGTTACAGCAACCATCTAGAAAATCTTGTTATAGCCTCTTCTAATCAATAAAAAGTAATAATGCCATGGTGTTCATACAGGAAGACTTTTTATGTCTAGTCGATCCTCAATTAAAATGGTGCTGCTTGCACATTCAATATGGCCACTACAGCAGCCATCTTGAAAATAGTTATTACTACTCCTACTGAAGAGATTGTCATATCAACATGGAGTGTTACTAAATATCTAATTATGATATCTAGTTGTTCCTGATTGAAAATGGTGCCACTCAGACATCTAGTATGGCTCCCACATTGGCCATCTTAAAAATAATGTTATCAATTCTTCTTCTGAAATTGTTTTCTCAGCATGAGGTTTCCACTGAAAGACAACTTATGATGTCCAATTGGTCATAATTGAAATTGAAGCCAGTCTGAATTTAGCCACTACAATGGTGTCAGTGGTGGGGGGAATGTGTGATCTCCCACTCTTTATAGTGCTTTGGTTTGCCTGATTGGATACACAATATAATATGATATAAAATTAATGGATGGAATAACAGAGATCTGAGAAAAGATATAGAATTAAACATGTGCTCCCATATATAAATATAACAATTTAATCAATTACATGAACAAAATGAATTGGACATAACATTTGAATGATTCATTTTCTATTAGAAATAGAGTTTCCAATCTTATGTAAAATTCAGTTACATTGAAAAACAAATTTTATCATATAATTAAGTGACTAATCAAAATCAAAATCAGATTGCTGGCATGTCAGCTGTATTTTTCTGGTCTGTTCCATTATTTCCCAAATCACTGTTGGTGATAGGATGGCGATGCAGTATTTCTTTTCTTTCTCTCTTTCTTCTTCTAGCCTCTTCAGTAGGGGCCCCGAGTGGCCAAGTGGTCTATAGCGCTTTCCGTTATGGATCACTGCCATCTCACTTCTGTCTTTGTGGGTTCGAGTCTAATATTCGGCGGATGTGGATATGTGATAAAGCTTGCCAGTAGCTTCTCGTGGGTCAGTGGTTCTTTCCGTGGATTTCCTGGTTTCTTCCTCCATCATTAATACTGGTGGCCATGTTTAGCTTATCGTGTGCTGAAAATGGCGTTAAGCCTCAGAACAACAACAACAACAAAAGCCTCTTCAGGTCATCAATTGTCTTGGTTGTAGACTTCTCTCTTTTCCACTGTACTGTACAGGTATGAAGCTATTTTCTTTCAAACAAAATATAATACCCAACCTAAATACATGTCAGATTTTTTTTTGTTCTGGGATCATACACTATTTCCTCTCTTTTTTACATCATTTCAAAGTTCAGCAGAACCAAGTTATTGTCAATTTACAATCTGATTTGATATACAAACAGCCTATTAACATGAATTTATGTCTTTTCTAGGGGCTGCTTACATTCTTACTGGGACTATGACATTATTAGACCTCTTTGTTAAATCATTACACATTGCTGTTAGCTCTAAATTACTAGCTATGTCAGTCAACACACATTCCTGATGCTAACACTATTGATTTTCAGTTGAAAAGAATTCACAGCTTATTTAA
Source organism: Potamilus streckersoni (assembly GCA_016746295.1). Lineage (NCBI taxonomy): Eukaryota > Metazoa > Mollusca > Bivalvia > Unionida > Unionidae > Potamilus > Potamilus streckersoni. The sequence goes on from JAEAOA010002356.1 coordinate 4,285,720, forward strand.
ACAAACAAATTAATGGACTAAACTCCTTATCCTAACTACATTCTTTGCTAATTAGCAATTCATTGATATGCACATGGTAAAATCAATCCTTAACATGCATGATCCATATCATTTAATTCCTGCAAGACAGGGTTTTTGTTACAGGCAAAACCAATAAATCCAAACACGTATCAGTAAATATTGTATGACATTTTAGAATGCATGAGTCCAATAATCTTCATGACAAATGCATGCAAACATATAACTTTCGAACTCAAGGAAAATTGAAGCATGAATTGAAAATGAATAAATTCAGCAAATGATTACCAACTTACATCAGTGCATATTGTATTTGATTGAGGCCACACGATGTATTTTCCGAGCCCTTGCTTGCATATTATTAGAGAATTCCCTCTGTCTCTTCTTTGGTTCTTGATCTTTCAAATATTCTAGACCCACTGTCCCTTGGACAATTTATAATGAAAAAACACTTTCTACTACCCTGGAGTCAAGAAGTTCTTGCTCTTTCAGAATAACTTGGGTTGCCTAAAAATTTGTTGTATGATACTTAAACCTTGAAACTTCATCTGGAAAGCAGACCCCCTCGTTCAGTTAGCCTATCTGGATTGACTTATTCTAAATGCCCAAAATTATAACACTCCCATTAAAATCAGAATGGTTCTCTCTGTACTCCCTTTATTTATAACTATTTAGTAAAATATCATTTTATGACACCTGCAAGGGTCACACTAACAGGCGAAGTGGGCAACAAAGTCGCCTAAGAACTTTAAACTTCGCCTTCTTCTGTTAGGAAAACGAAAATGACTTCGCCCTCGATTTTTTGGATGTAAATGGCTTTATATTATGACTTTTGAGATGCCCTCTTGCAGTAGCCAGCAAGTTCAGGCACTGTTTTAATCCAAGGTGAAATGGATCAATATATAAGTAGTAATTTGTGATCGATGAAGAGTGTTTTCTTATGTATTTTTTGTTTTTATAAATGGAGATTCTAATGGCCATATTTGCGAATTTTCTTGATAAAATCAGTTTGAAACCGTAAACAAAGTTGTAACGGTGGACATCGCTATGTATACAATATACCACATAATTAAACTGTCTGTATTCGTAAATAATTGGGCAAATAGATTCAGGAAAATATATAATATAATGAAAACAAAGTTTAAATATTATGTCATAGGAGATTTAGCCTAAATATTTAATAATGTAGGTCAAAAACACGTGACAGTCTGTTGTGAATTCGAAACAAATCTGCAAGGTCAAGGTTGTTTCTGACCTATCGTAATTTCGCAAAATTACAAAAGAGATATATAGTAGTGTAGCAAATACTATTCAACCAACTTATATCAATAATACCAGTAGACAAATAATTCAACCATAAATATGCAGTCTCAATAATGAATTTGTTGTAATAAAGCAAGAAAGCGAATAGCTTTATTAAGAAAAACTCTCTTTCTAAAAATAGACACACTAACTTGGTGCAATATGTGTTCTTGAATATTTTGGTTGGGGGGGGAAAGGGTCCGGTTTAGTTATTTATTTACTTTAGTGCTTCTGTGTGTTTTCTATGAATAGTTACAGTAATATTTTATTGGGAACAAGGAAATCAGGACAAAGGGTATGTTTTGATGTCGCTAGTGCATTTAATCCTATGTTGTTTCAAAGAATGCTACAAAAAATTTTTTGGCTGCAATTTTACACAAAACTTGTCCAAAATAAAATAAAATAATTAGTTGTTTATTAAGCAATTTTTACCAACTTGAAATTACAAGACTCTAATCTTGTTACTGATTTCAGTTAAAATAATTACAACGTATAGCTTCTGCTGTGCCTTTTAAGTCATCTCTCCAGTTTGCCTGTATAACAATCCAAACACATACTACAAGTATGATGAATGTAATGGGTATGAATATAATAATTTGTGTACATGTACAAAATGAGTTGATAATAAAAATATGGCATATTTTTAAACTTGAAAATAAGGCATTGTTTAAAACTGTTAAAAGCATACTAAAAATGGAACACATAAATAAGATAATACATTAATGCATGTATATATACATACATATATATATATATATATATATATATATATATATATATATATATATATATATATATATATATATATATATATATATATTTCTCATTTCTTGTTTCGGTCTCACAGTTTAGCTTCCACTTCCCCCTGTTTAGCTCCCACTTCTCCCTGTTCTGATCAAAAGGAGAAGTCACTTCTCCCTACAATTTAAGTCTAGCTTGATGCCTGCACCTGTTTAAAATAGCCCAAAATTTCCCCAAATTTAGGCTCTGGTTTGTCTTTGCTTTGTCATATCCCACTATATTACCTTATGCTAATATCTCTCTTCACCCTATTGAGTGGACTCTAAACTAAATTCACTTATGATTCCAAACAGGAGAGGTTAACTATTGCAATTTGCCCAGTTATGATGAGTATATCAGTCTTAATGGTTATGTGTCATGCTGAGCACAACAGAATGTACTGTGATATTATCTTCAGTATTTTTGCACCAATACCATGGTCATGTTGAAAACTTGTTATCACAACTTCTTGGTGATGAAAATCTTGTTATCACTAAAGAAAATCAGAAATATTGGAATGTAAAATGAATTTTGTATACTGTTCAGTAACAAATTCCAGTGTATGCAGAGGCCTGGAAGCCAAATGCAGTTTGTAAGGATATGAAATATTTCTAAATACTTATTGGATTGGATCCCTTGGTATAAATCTTTTGAAAATCCATGAGAAAAAAAGAACTTCTGTCAAAACAGTTACATCATAATTTAGTTGTTACATAAATAGAATGCACAAAAAGAATGAAAAGCTTATATTGCATAGTCATATTGTTGCTCTAGAACTAAGAACAACTCTAAACAATACTAGCTTGGTCAGCCTCCTCTGTGTCATGTATATGTAATATTTATGTTTGCCGTTCATGCTTCAGATATTTTGGGTAAAGATAGCTGCTATTTTATAAATTAAAATGATTTCCAGGCAGGGACATATTATGGACACCAAGAAACAAAAGACCAGAGAAGCTTAGAGACACACTGAAAGAAGTAGAGGTAGGAAATATTTTTTTTTTACTTAGGACATGTGCCTCCTATATGTATGCATCTTTTATAAGAAATTGAAGAAAGAAAGTGACACTAGCCTTTACATGCTGGCAGGTTTATGTGGAATGGATATATTCTGCCTTATCAACTATTGCGAGAAAAGATTTTGTCTGCAGACACCTATTATACTGGCATATTTCTTGACAGTTAGCTAAGGTTAAAGTTACATTGTTAGATAGTTGCTATAAATACTTTCAGAGTCCTTTCAAAGTCAAACATTTTTTATTTACCTATACAAAGAAGTCCAGGTAAGATGTAAAAATGCAAAAACCTAACCCAAAGTGACTGCCATTGTTTATCTGGCATCGGCTTGTTTGGTAATTAAAATGTTATATTAAGCAATTTTTTTTTCTGAGGTGTTCTACAGAGCAAACTCTCCAACCAATTAAACATGTAATAAAAGAAAAACATTGTTATAACAAATCTATTGGAATTTTAAAAACTTTCTTATAATGTTCTTTTGTTACACATTTAATTGGTTGTAGTGTTTTGTGTAGTCTGCTGAGAAAATTAGCTTAATTGACGTGTTGAACAGACAGATGAAGAGTGGTGATTGTTGAAATATTTAAGCTGCTATAATCACACATCATTCATAATTAATAAATAACAAAATCCTAACAAAACTACCGGGTCACATAGTCATGATAATTTCACCTCATTCATATTTAGTAATTTTGAATCACCGGTTGCCACTCAGTGCAATTAGAGCATGAAAAGAGCTGTGTTTATTTAGTGTTGTTTTTACTAAATAATTTAGAATTTTCCTTTAGCTGTTGTTCTTAGTTTAATAAAAATGTGATTGTTGACAAATAAATAAAGGGGTAATTTGTTTAAATGGTTAAATTATGAATAAAGGTGTTATGAAAAAAATTATTATTCGCCTATTAATACATGTACATGTATGTTGACACTTTCCTTGGATGATAAAACTTAGTAATGTATTTTTAAAAAATATGATAACTTGTGTTAATACAAATGTATATTATTTAAAATTTTTATCAGTATTACATTTGAGTTCAGATTGTAATCACACCAGTATAAATTGTTTGCTATATGAATGTCAAACATCAGTGACACTGACAAGTACATGAACAGTTTGAAAAATAAGTGATGGATTTTGGATATAACGTTTTTGAGTTACAACATCCTGATAATGCCAGTCCACTGTGATTTGTTACAAACAATGTCAACTGCATAAAAGATAAAAAAAAAATCTCATTATTTTGAAAAGGGTCAAGATCACTTTAGTCTGAATTTACTTTCTGCATGATAATGTTGACAATGACTACTGGAGACCAGTGAAAGTAGGGGTGAGCTCTGTGATCGGTTACTCTTTGGTTCATTTGGTATGTTGAATAGAATCAGAGATCAGAGTTAAGTTGAAATGAGGTAGTTTAGATAACAGTCTTTGGTCAGCTTTGCATTAATATTTGGTCTCTCATCAAATCAGTTAAGAACTATGATTAAGAAAATGAATGAATCATAACTATTTTATTTAATCTTTGAATCATGATATAAAGTCTAACAGTTTAATGTATTTATGAGATTGTAGACTAGCACCATATTTAAAATGTTTATTTGATTTAGTTGCAATTTGTTATATGTAATTTTTATTGATAGATGGTATCATATTTTGATTGAATATACAGTACTAGAATCTTGCAAAACATCTGTATATTTAGCCATCTAAAATTATTGTTGTAGGAACTCCTGTCTCAATATAAGGTCATACAGTGCAGATGGAGAAGTAGGGGAATATATCAGGTAAATTTTGTAGTTTAAATTAATTAAATTGTTTACATTTAGTAGCGTTCACCTTTACGAATCACTGCCATCCCATCTTTGTCAGTGTGTGTTCGAGTCTTAGGATCAGCCAGTGTAGGTAAGTTGGAAAGTTGCCAGTTCTTACTGGAGTTTTCCCATTTTCTTCCTCCACTGGATATACTGGTTGCTACATATAGCCTGTCGTGCACAGAGAAGTGGCATTGCCAGTGGGAGGGCGTGGATTTGTGGGTGGCCCTTTTGGGGCCCTTGGCCGGCTGCTGGGTTGGGTGGCTTTCTTTTCTGTCGTGGTGTGGTAAGTCAGGGTCTTAAGGTCAAGTTTGAAGCGAAAAGATCCAGCTCGGGATCAAGTCCCCTTACGCGGGTCCGGGCTGATGACCAACCTCGTAGGTGGGTATTGGAGGCCCACCCTTTGGGTGGGTCCTCTGGTCTCTTACGAAAGTGGGAGACTCCAAAAGTTGTCAAGCAAACGTCCATGCACATACGACTATAATTGCTATCATTGCATCGAGAAGTGGCATTAAAGCCGAAATCAACAGCAAAAACATTTACTTTTTTATTTCTGCAATTTATTTTCATGTAGTTCATGGGAAGATGTAATTGGGAAATTAAATATTTTGTGTGGTATTGTTAGAGTCCTTCTCAATCAAGTTTGCAATCTTATTTTAAGAGCTGGGACTGGGATATCTGTGTTACATGAACTTATTTCTAGTTCAGATGTGGATATCAAAAATTGATACACTGTAATGAAGTATCCCAGGGAGTAAAATGTCTTTATTTGTTCATATTTGGCCACACTTATTCATCATACTAACAGTTCCCATCCCCTAAACTCCTTTTGTACTGCAGAAAAAGAAATCAACTATATAGTATGCAAGAAAGATAAAGTAATGGTCATATTGCTATACAATTAAGGGCAGTGAACATGCATTTTAGTGGGAGTTTTGACCTACGTTGAAAATAATAATTCTCCTTGCAAAAAGGTGAAAGCAAAACCCCAAATTTGGGTAGTTTGTAGAAGGTTGTAAATATGATTGATCCTTCATAACTGTGGACATGATATAAAATCTTGTGTTATTCATAATTAATAATAATTAATAATTTATTAATAATGTCTTGTGGGAAGGGTCAAATTAAAATTATACTAATAAGGAAAAATAATACTGTTCCCACCACCATTAAGTTTTACTTTGTCATGTACAGTGTTTTAAATCATTTGAGAACTTTTAATTTTAAACAAGTTGACCTTTTTATCAGTAAATTTGCCAGTATATTTTACAAAAATATGTTTTCATCTTTATTTCAGATAGTTTTGAGTAATGGTTGTGTCATGACATTTTCTATGACTGGACACTCAGGAGATGTAGACAGGATCTTAGTTGACAAAACACTTGTAGGAAAACTGAGTGGGGACACCTTATCAGATGGTATGACTAACTCATTTTCATGTAGTTAACATATTTTGTTATTATGTCCCCCATTCAGTTGGGTATAGCATCGGTTAACAACATCAACATTTGTCAGAAGGTTTTCAAATGAACATGCCTATATTCGAGTACATTATTTCTGAAATGTATATACTATAATTGTGTGCATTATTGCTAAAATATATATACTATAATTGTATGCATTTTTGCTAAAATGTATGGCAAGTGTTATACCACTCATTGAGAGATCTGATTTTAAATTGTGTTGCTGTAGACTACATTGGTCATGAGCAATGATAATTTCCACATTAGAGAGTAGGGATGCAATAAAGAAAGGTTAAGTTTGTGAGATAGAGGGATTATGTTACTGAGGCAAGCTTTCTGAGATGCAGAGTTTAGTGGTTGTAGTTGGGTAAGGTGCACTTTTGTTTCATTTCTATCATCATCTCATCGGTCTATGCTGACATTTCCTGTAACACTATAACTGTGTTGTTTACAAAACATGTGGCAGATTCTCTTGCAGTGGGGAGGGTGTATGTATTTCTTTGTTTCGGAATCAAAAGACTAAATTGACAAGGTGACCTCATTCTTAATGACTGAGGATGTTGGAAGGGTGTCAGTGAAACCAAGAGACAATTTTAACCTCTAAAATATGAATATAAGCTTTTTGAGAAGGACTTTTGATTCGTAGTAATTTGTATCATTAGACAAGTAATTATGGGTTAAAATTGCATGGAGGGGTTCAGAGTCCAAATTTTAGCTGTTCACAAGAATTGATCCTTTTTAATGTTTGTAAGAAGATGATTATTGAAATAATTAACACATATACCTGTATACTATAGTGACATTAAGTTGTTTATTTTGCTAGTGAAGAAATGTTAACTCATGAAATGATCCTAACAAAATAATGAAAACATACTAACAAAACCTTTAGTAAATGTCTTAAAACTTGTTATTTTTCCTTCAAATTCTTTCTGGTCACTACTTTTATAGCTCCACTGATATACATTGTAAAAACTCGTGTGCATATAGGTTGTAGAATTTTATCATCAGAACATTTAACTAATATGCAAATATTTTCCTTAGTTACCAAGATAATCTTTCTTAACCTCAGTTATTGTACTGTGCATCCATCTATCTCTCAATAACTGAGGTTCTGCAGGTTAACTTTAGTGTGAATATTTGGATTTCAACATGGTTTGCAGCTTTGTGCTGGTGAATGAGTTCAATTGCCAGCTGTACATGTCATCATTAAAACATTTACAGCCAGTGACTGCCTTACCTTATAATTTTGCTTTCTCCACAGCATAGCCACACCAAGCATTTTTGGATTTTTACTGGAATTGTCATGCACCCTTTTTTATTAGACCAGTTCCCAGCATTCCATGACAGTATTTACAGGAGTTATGGACCATGAATGCTCATGATCCTAAGTTCAATTGCCAGAGCATAAATTCATGAAAACTTATTTAATTTCAGTAAGATTCAGGGTGTGACAATATGTTGAGGACGTCTCGAATTAAGTTTATTTTCAGCATCAATATTCCTTATTCCTAGGAGTTATGGCCCCTTCCAGTTATTCTAATTTAGTTTTCAGCAGCATTACTTTACTAATAATTGTTGACTTTCAACAAAATCATTGATGGAGTTTTAGATAGCTGAGATCCTGATTAAATTTGATTTCTAGCATGCCATGTCATTTATAAGACCTGATTACCCATTCTCTTAACATTGGTAGCTTGCCATAACTTCACAAAGGATTGTTGGATTTTAACTAGATATACTTTGCAACTCCATATTGATGAGGCTTGGATTAAATCTTTTCCCAGCATTTTCACAACTATTTACCCAATGATTGCTTTTATTTGTTTATGTAATATATCATTGCCTAAAATTGCTATCTCTCAAGCAAATTTAGTATATTGATGAAATCTCTGACAGGTTTACTTTTGGACCTCTATTTTCCATGAGATTAAATGTAAGACATCAATATACTTAATTAGTTGAGTGATAATCCATTTTTTTCAGATTTTTTTTTTGCACCAGGACCATCCAGGATTTTAAATACTGCTATAAATTGTTGAACTCTAGTATGAGTTTGATTTTCAGCATTTTACATAATAATTTGACCAGAATTGGTATGGCCTTGTATCTGTTATCATTGCAGCAGCACGAGTATGTTATCACTACACCTCATAAACTACTTGGAGAATTTCCATGAAAATTTATACACTCATTCATTCCAAGGCCTTGTGATCAGTAATTAAAATTACTTACAATATAGCCACTACAGCAGTCATCATGAAGCACTGATTGTTGCTACACTTCTTGAATGGAAGGTCATACCAGCATGTGGGTTTCACTGAAAAATTTGATATGATATCTAGTTGGTCCAGAAGACTTCTTTATATCTGATTGGCACTAAATCGAAATGGTGCAGTTATGATATCCAGTTTGACCACCATGACAGCCATCTTGGGAAGTCTTGTTATTGCTACTTTTCAATGGAAGGTCATATCAGCATCAGATTTCAAGCTGAAGACTAATTATGATATCCAGTTGTCTAATGGTGTCTAATTTGGTCCAGATGAAAATGGAGATGATGATTTTTTTATGTTGTTCTGAGGCTTGACACCATTTTTCAGCACACAATAGGCTATACGTGGCGGCCAGTATTAATGGTGGAGGAAGAAACCGGGAAATCTTCGGAAAGAACCACCAACCCACAAGAAGCTACTGGCAAGCTTTCACACATATCCACATTCACAGAATCTTGGACTTGAACCCACCCAGACAGAGGTGAGATGGCAGTGATCCATAACGGAGAGTACTTTGGACAACTCTGCCACTTGTGGCCTCTCTATCCAGCATGGTTGTGACAATTGCTAATTTTGAAAATCTTATTGCTCAGCAATATCAGAGATGGTTTCAAGACACATCAGTTATTTCTTGAATTCCATGAAATTCTTTTCAGACAGTAGAACATTTGTCTTTTTAGGGACTGTTGTTTGTGGGGTATATCCCATTATTGGTCTGTACACCTATACACCATACACCATATACCATAAAGTTCTTCTGTTTAATGCAGAAAATGTTTTTGCAGGTGGAACCTTTGTAATGCACCCATCATTAATAGCTCAAGTCTATTAATTCTACTATTAATATTTTCAGCATATTTAACAGACCAGTTCATGGTTGCAGCTTTCCCTGACAAGCCAAAATTAGATTTTGTGTACTTTGTCAAGAGGCCTCCACTAGGGGAAGCAATCAAGCGGATTGAGAAACTATCTGTCTGGGAACCAAAGGTAAAAGTATATGTAAAAGTCATTTAAAGTTTTTTTTTGTTTGTTTGTTTGAAAATAAAGACAGTACTGTATTTTCAGCTCACCTGACATGAATAATAAGTCAACTTAGAGTATGGCCCTGCATCAGTCATTCATTGTGCATTATGTGTCTCTGAGCAGTTGTTATTATTAGCTTCTCAAGACCCACTGAACTTAGTACACCTTTGGACTTAATATAAATGCTGCTGCTCTGTCATTAAGTATGGCTGCCATTACTTGACATGACGTTTTAAAAATGCTGGACAAATTGGACAAAAAACTTTCTGGCTTAGACGGTTTCCAGATTTTTTTGTATAAAAGATAAAATATGGCCAACATTTTTAAAAACAATAAAACCTTGAGGCAATTCTTCTCTAAAATCACACAAGAGATTTTAAGGCCCTTGCATGATTGGTTTTAAAATTTACACAGATGGTGCTGATTTGCTAATATTAATAAAATTAAAAGAGACGTTGATAACATCTCAACAACTTCTCATCAAAATTTTGTCAAACTTGACAATGTTTTTTGGCATAAATTACTTTAAAGTTTGATTACTAAAGATATTAAAATCTGTAGATGACTTTTTTTAAAAATATGTTCAGGAGAATCGACCAAATGCACCCTGGCTTGAATAACTTTTTTTTTAAATAAATGATGCTGATTAATAAAATGTGACCATTATGACAGAAAACATTTAAGTGATCTGTCAACAGAATTTGACCAATTTCAATAGAAGGGTGCTTGGCATGACAGGATTTCAGATTTTTACCAGTAAATGATGATCCACCGTCAGGTATGGTCACTGTTACTAAAAATAGAAAACACTGAAACAGCTTTATCTATAATAAAAACTGCTCGGTTGAATGTGACTAACTTTGATGGAAAGCAGCATGGCATCAGAGTTGTTCAATATTAAATAGATAATGCTGCTATGTTTTAAGATATGTATGATATGCTAAAAATGGAGAAACCTTATCAGAACTATTTTCGTAACATAAGCAATCAACAGTATTCAAAGTAATCAGCACAAAAAGTATCCTACAGACCGACATCTTGCACGGTGCTGAGTGACCATGGATCCCCTTGGTACTATTCATTTATCTTTTAGCACACTGCACTAGTTGGGACAACCTGAATTGTTTATAAGAATTAGTATCATTTCTTTTCAAAGTTTTGGAGTATTTTAGTTCAGTAATTTTATTCCATGATGTGAGTTTCTGAAAACTTGTTCCAATGGCATCTTCAATGGGTTTATAGGGTTGATTTCCACTTGTTCAGCTAGAATGACTTGTTAATGATACCAGTTGTGACCCCAAATTTCATATCAGGTTGCTTTAATAATTTCAGGTGGTTGCAGAAAAGGTCCACTTTTAACGATTGAATGAATTAGGTTTTATCTTTATCCAAACACACAACTGATGTAATGACACTTATTCATAGCAGTAATAGCCATACTGATAGGACCAATCTCCAACTCTTTAATGCATATATACTTGTATTTACTTTTGAGAGAAAAATCTGCAACAAAATATAAAATCATTGCATTGCTTGGTATTTAGCAAGGCTGCTTATTTCATTACAAAGAGTAAATTATCAGTTGACATTAACTACTGTGCCCAGATGAATATTTGCTGTTATAAGCATAAATATGAAGTACAGTTCAGTAGCCTTTCTAATTAACTAAATGATAATAACTTAAAAAATTGTTTCAGAGGAGCCATTTTGAAAGGACATTAGTGATATCTTCAGTCACTGTGGTCTGCATATGCAAATTATTTTAATCTGTCTTTGAATGTATGCATACAAAGGAGGAAAACAATGAAGAAATGTTGTTTATGATGTCTTGATCGAAGACTATACTGCTCTCATTCTTAGAACACTTTGTTGTAAAGAGATTCTGAATATAATGTGGTACCAGTATTCACCACATTAACAAAATCATACCAATATATAACAATATGTATTCAAAGAAAACAAGGTGAAGTTAGCATTGTATCTTTATTTCAATTTCAAAAGACCAATTTTTTGAAAAGTTTGGTGGTTCCCAATACACTGCAGTTCTTTATATTACACTATTCTCAATATATCATGGTTCTGTATATTTCATGATTTTCACTATAATACAGTTTGCTACAGAATGTGATATTGGTTATAGACACTAACTACTGCATTATAACATGGGATAGCTGTGTGTATTTGGAGGACAGGTAGATGATAATTTCTTACTTTTAAAAGTTAATTGATAGTTTTAGTCTATAAGTTTTGGGAAAGAAATCATTTTTTCCTGTCCCAAAATATATGGTATTGCAGTCCATGTTTTGAAGTTTTATATGTTTATAATCACATTTGAATGATGATATCTCATTCTTTTCACATTTTTCCTCTCTTGACTCAGGAAATTTTCAATAAGAAACATCTTACAAGTTATATGTTCACCACATGCAACAAGTTTTATATAAGTTGTGATTAAAAATAAGGGCATAGAGTATTCATAAAGTAACCAAAATGACAAAAGAAGCAATCTAGTTAACAAGAATTTATATGTAAGACATTCAAAATAAATTACCCGAATAATGGTTAGAAATAATAACTTATTGAAAAAATGTTTATATATGTATATTTATTATTGGAAGCTAACTAAAATTCTATTACACATGAAAAGTATATTGTTGCACAATTTAAAACAATACAAGTGGAATCAAGTCTAATTCAACCACTTTTCTAGGGTCCAGTTTGGGTAAAACGTGGTCACAATATTCTAATATTTGCATTAATTTCTCAGTGCAAAATATTACAAAATGACATACCACTCCAGTGGTGTATGTGGTTTTAGAGCATTTGCCTCAGAATTGGGAGGTTGCTGGTTTGAACCCTGGCAGAGTCATACCAAAGACTTATGAAAATGGTACTAGCAGCTGCCTTGCTGGTGCTCAGCATTAAGAGGTTAATTTTATGACTGGTTGGTCTCATGTCAGGATTATGTAACTGGTTGGGACATGATGCAACATGTCTACAACTTGATGCTCTAGTGCTCGACATCACTACAAAACTGCCACACTGCAGACATCATAGCAATATGACAAAAAATTGTTAAAGCTACATCAAAAATCCAAATCACATGAAGAGACAAAATATGTCAATTTCTCAATTTTGATAAATACCTTCAAATTTCATTCTCATTATGTCTTTTTTTGTTAAAAATGATGGACAAAAATCATCAGTTTTTAATCCATAGAAGAGACCTTGCTATTTGTTTGCTATAATGGCAATACTTTGGTCTGGTCCAATGTTTTGTCTGCATTATATGTTGTAGGTTGTGCGTCCATCAATGATTGCTATTTTAAACTACTCAAAACACACTGTATAAGATTTTAGCTTATTCCACAAGGAGCACCTTGGCATGAAAAGGTTTTCAGATTGATGCAGATTATGCCAATATTACTAAAATAGTTTTGAAAAAATAATTTGAAACCTGCTGAACCAATTTTTTCAGAGTTCACAAAAAGCTCTCTGGCAGAAATACTGCACAGGTTTATACAAAATAGGTATTACCCAACTTCAAAATTTAACCACCATTGCTAAACACAGAAAAATCACTGTTTCGAAAGATAGAAAACAGCTTTATCTCCAAAACCAAGAATAGAACTTGATCAATTTTGACAGAAACTATCCTGGCATTGAGAACTTTCAGCTTTATAAAGATGATGCCAATCTGGCTGCCATTGCTAAAACTAAAATCTTTATATGCCATTTGGATAATCACTTAACAGAAATCATCCAGATTTTGAAGAAATCATTATGGCATAGATAGCTTCCAAGAACGCTCATCACCTATAAGATATGGTAATCATTACTAAAAATATAAAAACACTTTACATGACATCTCTCAAATAGCAATTGATCCTATCCGACAGAAACCATTCTGGTATGAAGAGCTGTAAAACTTATTCAAAAAGGTAATGATTTGTAATCAAATGACCAGTGTTAAAACAGAAAAATCATTTTTAAAAACTTTTCTCAAGAACCACTGAACAGATTTTGACCAAATTTGACAGAAAGCTTGTTGGCATGATGGGTATAATTTATGCTGATTTGCAATACAGTATGACCACTATTACTAAAAACAGAACAACCTTGAAATGGCAGCTTAACCAAATTATTGGAATTTGACCACACTGGATTGAAAGCACTCTGCCACTAAAACCTTTAATGCCTATGAAAATGATTATGATCCACTATCTTACATGGTTGTTAGATGGTTATTACTAAAAAGGAATACCTTTAAATAACTTCTTTACTAAAGCTGGTATAGAATTTGACCAACCTTTATAGAAAAGACCATTTAAATTTATGTTAATGATGTCAATCCATCATCAAATATGTTGAAGATTTAAAAAAAACATCTAAAAATGACTGAACTGAATTTTACCAATTTTTTAAAAAATAATCTTGGAATAGAGAGCTTTTCAGTTTGTACAAATAATTTTATCGAAAATTAACTACTGTACAGAAATTAACTAACTTTGACACAAAACATTAAGGCATAATGGCCTCTAAATACTTGACAAATCACATTGATGTATCATGAAATATGGATAAAGATAGAAAAGCTGGAGACAGTTGTTTTCATAACATTGTTGGTAGAAATGTTTCAGCATGCTACTGAATCAGATTTTTTGGCCACCTGCTCTTAGCCATGAGGCAGTTATCAGCCAGGTGATTAATATCAAGCCCACTTGGTTCTTTTGTAAAGGCCATTCATTAGTTCATTGTCAATTTAGTAACACTTTAGGTTTATTTCAACTATCAGTATTTTGTTTCCTTGATATCTCAATTCCTTTCTTATTTACAGATCAGCCAGCTAGATTTGCCAGGGCCTGTAGGCAGGAGACTAGAAAGAACTCTTTCTGCAAATATTCATCAAGACATGGTGAGTATTCTTTCTGTTAACCTTTAATGCTGCACTTACTTTAAATTTGTGATAAACTGAGGCAATATAATAATATGAATTTATGGATTTTTTAATGAAGAATAATGCCTTATATATATATATATATATATATATATATATATATATATATATATATATATATATATATATATATATATATATATAGACCACACATATATATATATATATATATATATATATATATATATATATATATATATATATATATATATATATAGACCACTCTATATATATATATATATATATCTATATCTATATATATATATATATATAGACCACACACATATATATATATATATAGACCACACACACACACACACACACATATATATATATATATATATATATATATATATATATATATATATATATATATATATATATATATATATACCACATACATTTGTAATAATGTAAACCAATTGACATAATGTCAGCATTGTACACACAACTATAACAACCTGCCAATAAATTGCCATCTTGTAAGTATTGTAAATGTATTGTGTATTTCAAATACTTTGTATTACTGTTGGGGTGTTCTAACAATTATAGAAAAAAAATGTCAATTTGAACTTAAAGGTGAAATTCAATTGCTGGTTAAAAGATCCCAATATGACTGCAGAGTTATGTTTATAAAAAAAATGATGGATAAAATAATTAGCACTTTTATGGGTTTGATGGAATTGTAAAGAATTGTGCTTTCTTTATTCCATTGCCTATTTGC
Organism: Potamilus streckersoni; assembly: GCA_016746295.1. Lineage (NCBI taxonomy): Eukaryota > Metazoa > Mollusca > Bivalvia > Unionida > Unionidae > Potamilus > Potamilus streckersoni. The sequence continues at coordinate 4,301,086 of JAEAOA010002356.1, forward strand.
TTCATTGCCATGCAAGATGACAGACCTCTTCTGCCTATATTATACAATGGACGCAATCAAATGTCAGTCACTATAGACCATTTCATGGAGACTTCGTCGAACTTCGTAATTTGCTCGGAATTTTGATCACGTGGTGGGTGGTCAACTGATCGCAATATACAATCGATAGCTGGTAGGCAAATAGTCTGGTCCCCTGCTTAGTATGCTCCCTAGTATAGTATAGCAGAGTGCATTGCAGGGAGCATACTGAGCAGGGGACCAGACTAGTGGTCAAACAAGGCGGACAATTCAGCATTAGCATCAACTGTTCCAACTACTTCAGCTTCGTTTATAGAGTTGAAAAATGCCTATTCAACAGCGATGATGCCACATATATTGACGAAATTTAATATTGGAACCATCCTGTCTTGTTTTCTGGATTTTATAGCGATACGAGAGAGTAGCTATGAGCTGTTTTACATCTGGACATGTACATGTGAGTATGGAAATGGTGTCGATGTTAAAAATTTAATTCTTTTTTTTACCATAACACCGCATTTCAAAAATTGAGTTTCGTTTACCAATAAAAGGAATTTTTCATATTAATCCGCAGTATAACAAACCTGGAATATTTTTCGACGGTAAAGCTGCAGAAGTCCCAGGCATTTAGCGGGCAGGTAGCGGGCATTTCTTAATTTGTTTTAATCTGATACGTCTAAACAACAATGTATGCCATTTTGTTATGTACAGATGCCTACCAGCGTTTGATTGGCTGGAGTATAAAGTGACTTGGGCGGTATTTCTGATAATTATGGAGCAACTCGGTTAAATCCGGTATGAAATGGGCTATGTTAATATGAATACAATGTATGCATAAAGTCTAGGACTTGTACATGAAAAAATCCTTATCATCAAAACTGCTGTGTCACTAATTGTAATCAATACTGTTATTAGTCCAAAAAAGTAAACAAACTGAATTCAACAATTTTTATGGATTTTCATGGTTAGATAATGATTTTAATTGTCAACACAAATTTGTTGCATCAGTTTTAGATTAGTTGAAGGAGAGAATGCAGCTTTAGAAATGTTACCTGTGATCTCCTGAGCACATTAAAATGAATCCAGTAAAGAGAAAGAGTTGATTTGGGGCCATTTTGCACATGGTCTGACACACTGATCTGATTTTCTCTCTATTTTATATTGTAAATTCAAATCATTGCTATTATATTATTATCATTGTCTTATTTGCTTTTTGTATTTGCCACATTGATTTATAAAGTTTATTTATAAATTATTAAGTCATTTATATTTTTCCTAACATTACTAGATATAGAAATTAACTGGTTGTAAGAAAGAGATACTTGATACATTCAGTGAAAGGTATTGACAATAGCACCATTCTTTGATGTGTTGAACTGTCAAAGCATACCTTTTGTGTTTTTCTTTTAAAAACTTTCTCAACTAGAAAATTGCTTGCTATATATATTTGCTGGTAACTCAGATCCAAGTATAAGCTGCACAGATCTGGAACTTCCATCATGTAATGCTCCAGCAGCTCTGGATCTGTGAAGTTTGTTGGGAGTAATGAGTAGAACAAATAACATGGACCCTGATCTGCAGGCACATTATGTGATAATAATAATAATAATAATAATAATAATAATAATAATAATAATAATAATAATAATAATAATGAGGCGTTTGTATAGCACCTAATCTTTAGAAGCTCTAAGCACTTTACAACATTAGACAACACCTAAAACATAAAAAACATATATAATGATATGATTACATAAAAACAAATACCATAAAATTAGAAAACATAAAACCTGCTGAAAATATTTAAGGTAGGAAACATTATTAAGTCTTTAAATTTGTTCTTGCAGTGAAAATTTTGAGTATGCTCTTGAAAGAGATCGCTGTGTCTTTGTTTCTAAGTTCAATGGGCAATTTGTTCCATGTTGCTGAGCCCTGGTATGCAAAAGAACGTTGTCCATATGACTTTGTTTTCAAAGTGGGAATATTGTATGATTTTCAGAAGAGGAATATAATTATCTTTCTAGTGTGTACATATGGGTGAGGTTGAATAGGTATGTTGGACTGGAGCCCGTCAGTGAAATGTAGCACAGAGAACAAATTTTGTGTTTGATTCTGGATCGAATGGATAGCCAATGTAGGATAGAGAGCAGGGGGAAGGTGTGCTCAGATCGTGGTATTCCTAGAATGATCTGAGCAGCTGTATTTTGAACTTTGTGAAATTTCTGGAGTAAATATTGAGATGAACCAGACAGAATTGAGTTACAATAGTCCAGTCTTGAAAGTACTAAAGAACACACACATATTTTACTAGCATGAACTGAAAGGTTCTTGTGAATGGAGCTGATGCGTCTCAGCTCAATATATGCAGCATTGCATATGTTTATTACATATTGGTGTAATGAGAAAGTACTGTCGAGAGTAACACCTCCTGACTGTGTGAATTTAATGTTTGTGTTGCTGATATTTATTGCTTGAGGTAAAGGATGTGAATGATAGAGTATATGTGTTGTAATCAGAATGACTTCAGTTTTATCATCATTCCTATTCAGCTTGTTACATGTCATCCGTTATTTCACATCAGAAATGCACCTCTCTACACCTTGGATGGTAGCATCAGCTTTAGTTGGGTTGCTAGATTTGTGTATTTGGGTGTCATTAGCATACAATTGATGAGACACTGGATGATGATCTATAACGCTTGAGACCGGGTCCAATAACAGACCCATGTTTAACACCGCAATATAGATCAACTGGGCTGGAGTGTATTCCATTTGCGGACACAATTTAGGGTATGACGCAGAGGGGAGGTGTGCTCTGATCGTGGTACTCTAAGGATGATCCTACCAGTTGTATTTTGAAGTTTTTTTTAAGTTTCTGGAGTAGATATTGAGACGAACCAGACAGAATTGAGTTACAATAGTGAGAGTACTGTTTAGAATAACACTGTTGTTTCGTACTGACAGTGAATTTAATGTTGGTGTTGCTGACAGTTATTGTTTGAGGTAAAGGATGTGAATGAAAATGTCTTTGTGTTGTAATTAGAATGGCTTCAGTTTTATCATCATTCATCTGCAGCTTGGTATATGTCATCCATGGTTTCTTTTCAGAAATACACCTCCTTACACCTTGGATGTTAGCATTGTCTAGATTTGTATATTTGGATGTCAATTTGTGTAACACTGGATAATGATCTATGATAATTGAGAGCGGCTGAGTGTAATGAAAAAAGAGAACATGTCCAAGAAGAGACCCCTAATGGAACACCACAGCATAGATCAACTGGCCTGGAGTGTTTTCCATTGGCAGACACAATTTGTGTCCTGTAGACTAAGTAGGACTTGAACCTCAGTAAGGCTGTATCATGAATGCCAAATACTGCTGGAGATGGTGAAGTAATATATCATGGTCTATAGTGTCAAATGCTGCAGACCAATCAAGGAGGGTGAGGACTGTAATTTTTCCTCTATCCAAAGCAGAGAGAAGGTTATTAACTATTTTCAGAAGAGCAGGTTCAGTACTGTTGCAAGGGCGGCATTGCTAATAAGACTGTTTGAATTCAGATGAAATAAAAGTTGGGATAGAACAAATTTTTTGTATGATTTTTGACATGAGTGGGAGATTAGAAACTGGGCAGTAGTTCTTTAAATCATTATGGTCGAGTGTTGGTTTGTTCAGCAGAGGCTTTATAATGGAAGTTTTGAAAAGTGATGGGAATTCCCCAGATGGGATAGAGGTATTAATAACATCAGTTAGCGAAAGCAGTATTGGATTTAATCATTCAGACAGCAGAGAAGTTGTAATTAGATCAAGTTCACACAACTTTGGTATACCCTTCATTGTACGTACTAAATCCATAGAGATAGGTTCAAATGCTTCTAACGGTTGCCACTGAAATCATGTATCACAACTGTATTCTGATGATGCATCACTTGAAATTGTCAAGCTTATCTTGAATGGTTTGTACTTTGTCACGGAAGAAATTTGAAAACAGGTCTGGAAGGTTGACTGGAGAGAAGGTAGTGGGAACTGGTGTACATTTGTTTCTTGACATTAGTTTGTTAGTAATCTCAAAGAGCCCTTTGCAGCTGGAACTTTCAGTGATCTTAGTACTGTAGTGGGCTAATTTTGCTGCATTGACTATGTGATGTTCATCTTAGCTGCTTCATAGATTTGCTTCTGAATAATGATCCATCTTGTTAGCAGTTGGACCAGGTTTATAATGGTATTCAATCTTATAAAATAGCTATTAATAAAAATTTTCAAGATTTTAATTTGGAGGTACTAACATCAGCTGATTTCAGTTTCAGATGTTGAAAAAGAAGATGCAATTGTTTAGCTGTAATTAAGAAGTAGACTATTCATGTTTTATTTTATGGACAAATATATTACTATTAATCCTAGATTTAGGTGGGGATGGTTATTGTTGTTGTTACTATTATTATTATTATTATTATTATTATTATTATTATTATTATTATTATTATTATTATTATTATTATTATTATTGTAGTAATATTTTATCAGTCAACTTACAGATGATTTTTATAATTTTGTTTCTGTTCCTAAAACATGGTATTGGGTACAGTTGCCTAATCTTTTTGTTACCTATTACAGTATCTATAGAATGACCATTAACCTTTTAAATCTTTGTTGATCAAAAGTATTCAGTTTAAGAATCGATAAAAGACTTTGTAGCATTTGTTGCAGTTAGGCAGAAAGTTCTTGCAATGGAACATATTTATTTGAAGGAAGTTTGAGCACATGCATGTACATGTACATACTCAGGGGTGTGTGTGTGTGTTTTTTTAACACAGCTTTTACAATTTTCAGTCAAATCACTTGATGTCTGTAGTGTGGCTTTTTATAGTGATGTCTACTACTGGGGCATCATACTGCAGACATGTAGCATCATGTCCCACCCAGTCACATTATCCTGACATCAAACTAAACAGTCCTAACACTAACCTCTTAATGCTGGGAGCCAAGCAAGGCAGCAGTTAGTACCATTTCTATAAGTCTAACCACTTGGCCCCCGGAGCAGTTCCAATATTAATAGTAACTGTAAGCAGACATTACATATCATGTAGTCCTGCTTTATGTTGAAATAAGACTGTATAAACCTTCATTTAAAAAATACAAAGACAAAATATGTTACTCCAAAATGTAATCATGATTAAATTGTTAATGTTTAGATCAGAATGATTAAACATGGATTTTTATTCTACATCATGTTCACTTGTTTTATTCTCATTAGATTTCTTCCTTTTTCTCTGAAGACTTTATTTTTTCCTTTTCCTTAAATTTCTTCTTTTTGTGTTGCCTGTGTCTCTCTGACCTCTCTTGTTGAGTCTCTGAGACTCCAGGAAAATCATAGACTAGGTATCGTAGGTAATCTTTAATGTCTGTAAGCTGTTGCAGTTGCCTCCCTTTAATACGCCTGAATGTGATTGCTAAATTGTTTATATTGAGGTCATTATCAGTTATCAATGCTTTTAGGCTGGATGGAAGGCAGTACTCATACAAAATTAACTCCTGTTTCTCCACCAGGGGACCAAGATGACCGACTAAAAGGAAAAGGCCACTGACAGAATGAAGCTGGTGGAGAATAAGTTGTTTGAATATATCTGAAACTGGCACATATGCTCTGGGGGTGATAATAAAAGAAATGAATGCACTATACTGTGCTTTTTCATTTGATGTGACATTTTCATTATCAGACAAAATCTTTTCCTCTGTGATTTTAGTTGCACAGAGTTTCTTTGACATTTTCATTGTATCGCTCAGGTCATTGTCCTTTAAAAGTTCCATGTCTTTGCTATTCCAACTTTTCACAAGGAGATGGTCTTGTTTAGAGAGATCAGATCCAGTCCTTTGTCTCCTCTTCCATTGTCTGTAATTCTTTTCCCTTTCTCTTTCCAAATCCTTTTCCCTTAGACATAGACAGTCAAACATCCCCATTATCCTGATTTTAATGTCTCCATCCAGGGCAACTCCACATCTTTCAGCATCCAGTTCAACACCTTCTTCCAAAAACTTGCATTCTTTCAACAATTTGTGTCCCTCAGCACTCAACTCCTTCATGAAAGTTTTCATTTCATCTGTAAGTTGGATCTCCTTGAGTTGAGCCTTCAACCCAAGTAGGGTGTTACATGGCATATAGTGGACAGGAGGTCCATCTGACATTATCCATTTTCTCATATAAATGTGGAACACATCTCTACAGAGTTGGTGCTTTGTCATCAATTCCTTACTTAGTTCTTCAGGACAAGTGGTCACTTTCGAGTTCAACCTCTCCAGATAATTTTGTTCTTCATCAATCAGCACCTCGTTCCTGTGAAAATGCTTTTCACACAATTTGGATACTGGTATCAGTTCTTTGACACTTTTTGCCTCCATTTACAGCCTAAATAAATAAGAGGAAAAATCACATATTATTATGTGCATTGTGTTTTTGTATATACAGCATAAAGCATCAAGGGAAATTATCATACAAGTGACCTTTCAGAATGGCCCTTTGTCCATCATAAGTCATTCATCATCCATTTTCTGTGACTAAATTGCCATTTTAGACATCTCAGAAATTTACCAAATCAGTTTCACCTAGGCAAGAAGCCTATCAGTTTTACAAAAATGATATGGATCTGCAATCAAATATGGCCATGATTGCTAAAAAGATAATAACCATTTTAGAAATTTTCAAAAACTGACCAGGTTTGACGGAAATCATCCTGGCATGAAGACTTTTCAGTTTTATACAAGTGTTGCTAATTTGCCGTCAAAGATATTCAAAATTATTTAAAATGGACAAACCTTTCAATAGATAAATCTGTCAGTGACTGTTACCCCATAACAACTCAACAGAATTTGACAAAATCTGACAGAATGCATATTTGCTTAAAGACCTTGCACATTTCTTTTACAAAGAATCAATCAGTCAATAGATATGGTCAGTGTTACTAAGGATAGAAAAACTTTTAAATTACTTTTTCTGTAATACAGCTGAACAGAATTTAACCGATTTTGAGAAAGCATTTTTTTTACAGGAACCAATAAAATATATACAGTCATCTAGATGTGCCATAAAATATAGCTACCTTTACTAAATATTTTTGACAAAATTTGACCAAATATGACAGAAAGTACTTGGGCTTTATGAAAAATACTTTTTCAACTTCAAATATGGACAGTATTTAAAAAAAATGGTAAAACTTTTAGACAATATTTCTGGAATTGGTGAACAGAATTTGACTGGATTTGACAGAAAGTTTTTGAGCTTATATGCCATTAAAATATATACACATGATGTCAATCCACCATCAGATATGGCTACTGTTACTAAAATTAGTAATAACCTTGAAATGACTTTCTCACAAAAACTCTTAGGTTAAATTTGACAGAAATCATTCAGGCTTAAAAGCCTTTTTAATGTACATTAGTGAAGCCAACCTACCATTAAATATGACAGAATTGGGATCAAAAACAACATAACTGCTGATAATTGTGTGCAACTTGTATCACATTTACTGTATGCTTCTTCAGCCACAAAATGTTTTGAAAGAAACAGATGATCTCTTTATATGTTGCATATCTTTTAAAAAAATTAAATGTATGTATGACTGTTTGTCTGTTTTAATTTTTTATTAAATATGACAGGAATTATTAAAAAAAGAACAATGTTAAAGCAACTTTTTCTCATTCAGTGATCAACAAAATTTGACCAAATCTGACAGAATTATTTTGGCATGAAAGCCATTTTTAATTTTTATATAAATGCTGATCCACAGTCAGATATGATCACCAGCACTAAAAAAGTAAAGCATCATACTGCTGGTAACCATTATTACTTGGCCAGCTGCTGTTGTATTTGGCTTTTATATAGATTTCAGCAAGCTGAGTGATTTTAAGGCCACTTTGGCCTCTTGTTATGTATTTTATATAGTTCATTATAAACCACAAAATTTCAAATATGTTAAACGAAATTTAACTGTTCCCAAGTGATTTTATACATTGGGTTGCAGTAGTTTAGTAGTTTACCTATTCTTAATTTTTGAAACATATTTTGATATAAATATATAACAGGCCCAATAATATAAATATATACGATGTTTCCCATGAATTTAGGATTAACATGAATATACATGTGCAAGTAAATTGTGAATCTACTAACAGCTTTGCAAGGGATATATGTGGAGAGGTAAGATAATAAAGATCAGGCTTGAACTCGGATATTAGCACAAGTTTTATTTTGTTGTATTACTTTTCTAGCACTGGCAGTGTTAAGATTTTGTGTAAAATTAAACCGTATATATCATTTCCATCAGCTGCTGTATTGAAATGAAACTTTGGTGATGATTACTACATGTATTGTGTGTAAAAAGTCAGATCCAACTGCAGACTGCACAGACCCAATCTTCCATTCCATAATGCATTGACAGATCTGCACTCATACAGTTTGCTGGGACTGATTATTAGAGCAAACTAGCATGTGTTGGCATATCAGGTTTTGTGTTGTTTGAAGTTGGACTTAATAAGTGAGTATATATGGTATATACCTGATGTTTGTTTCAAGATGTGCTTAGATAATTTATGTCTTGTCTGTTTCACATCATTATAATGAATTTATATTCACAGTCAAAACACTACAATCTGTTTAACCCAGGTTTCCTTTTTAACAAAAAGATGAAAATTAAGAGTGTTAGACAGTCATGGTAAAGCTAATTAGAAATGCTAACCAAGGAAATGGTCTTTGTTAATGATGCTTTGAATGAAAAGTAATATACTGTACCTTGGAATGTCCTTCAAGCTGCCTGATTCACTGAGAAAAGCTATTGGCAAAATGAAGAATTCCTGATTAGGCTATCCTGGTAACTTTGCTTTTAATATTATCTGGCCTTAGTTCTACCCTCTCATCTACTCAACACACCAGATGTAATTAAATATTTATCAGCAGTCTTTGTTTACCTGGCTACCTTTTCTAATTAATTTACCATATATACTTGCTTATAAGTCATGTCAAACTGAAAACAACCAAGATCCTGATCTGCTTAAGTAGAATGTGCATGCTGATAAGGGTCTGTGTTGTTTGTTATACTGATTACTCCTAACAGCTGCACAAAGCCAAATCTTCTGGTGTATTATGTGACTGCAGATCTTGGTCTGTGCAGTTTGCAGTTGGACTTGGCTTATAAGTGATTTGTCCTTATTGATTTTTTTTAATTACCAGAGATAGAGATTCCATGATACATACATTGTTTTAGTGTAGAATACCCATAGTTAAAATTACATTTCCTGATGCTGTTGTTTTCAGATTGATGATGGGTATCTTTTAGCTTGAAAGGTGATAAACCAGAAAAGCTTATCAGATAGTATGTTGTCCATCTTCTATTCATTCATTAGCACAGGTTTCTTATCATTACTGTTCCTAAACTACTTGAATGATTGCCTTGAAATTATACATACACATTCATCTTTTGGTCCCTTTAGTCCTGAATGAAAACGGTGTTCCTTGGACAACTAATATCACCACCACAGTGATCATCTTCATTTTTATTGCTAATCCTCCTGAATTGATGATCCTATCAACATTGGGTTTTGACTGAAAGATTTAATATGATGTCTAGTTGGTCGTCTGAAAATGGGCCCAATCTGATGTCCAATATAGCTACCACAATGGCCATTTTGAAAATCTTGTTATTGTTACTCAATCTGAATGTATGTCATGTGGTTTTTGCTAAAAGACTGCTTATTAAGTCTAGTTGATCCTCAATGAAAATGGAGTGATCTGATATTCAGTATGACCATTACAGTGGCTATTTTGAAAATCTTGTTTTTGCCACTCCATCTTAATAGAAAATCATATTGACATTTTTATGTCTGCTTGGTCTTAAATGAATATGGTGCTAGTCACCCCAGTAATATGGCTGCTACAGTGGCCATCTTGAAAATCTTACTATCACTACTTTTGAGAGGATGGTATTATCAAAATGGGTTTTTTATTATGTTTTGATTAGTCATAGATGAAAAGATCACTGATTTGATGTTCAATATGATATCTTGGAAACCTTGATATCAATACTCCTTCTGAATGGAATGTCATATTGCATTGGAGCTTTCACAAGGGGACATCTTATGATGTCTAGTTAGTATTAAATGAAAATGGTGCAGATCTGATATTCAAAATGGCTACTACAGTAGCCATCATGGAAATTTTGTTATTTCTAGTCCTCCTGAATAAAAAATTCATATGGATTTCACCAGATGACTTATTTAGTAGATCTGGACAATATTGTTATCACTACTACTCCAGATTTGATGATCATATCAACATGGGACTTTTACTAAACAAATGGGGGCCCCAAGTGGCCAAGTGGTCTAAAGTGCTGTCTGTTACGGATCACTGCCATCTCACCTCTGCATGGGTTCGAGTCTAGGATTCATCGAATGTGGATATGTGAGAAAACTTGCCAATAGCTTCTCGTGGTTTCTTCTTCCACCACTAATACTGGCTGCCATGTATAGCCTATTGTGTGCTGAAAAATGGCGTTAAGCCCAAATACAACAACAACAACAACTAAACAAATTCATGTTGGCCCTAATAGTTTCATTTAGACATTCTATATACCTACTACAGTAGCCATTTTGAAAATTTTGTTATCACTATTTCTTTTGAATTAATGGTCATATTAGCATGGGCTTTTCAGTGAAACTTTTTATATGTATTATTGGTGATGAACCAAAATGGTGTGAATTCTGCTTTTAATATGACTACCACAAGAGCCAACTTAAAAATCTTGTTATCCTTACTTCTTGATGGCTGGTCATATCTACATTATGCTTTCTTCAAAGGCTTTTTATGATGTCTGGTTTGTTTAGTTGGTGTTGAATAGAAATGTACCAATCTGAATATGGCCACCATGGCATCCATCTTGAAAATCTTGTTAATGTTATCCATCCAAAGCAGAAAGTCATATCAGCAGGGGCTTTCCACCAGAAGACTTCTTGGTTGCAAATGAAAAGGTGCCAAGCTGGCATAGTGTGTGACTACCACAGCAGCTGATTTCAGAATCATGTTATTGAAGAATATCTAACATGGTTTCAGCACTTGGTAGTCACAAGGAAGAAATGGTCTTATCTTGAAATTTAGACATTTTTTTCAGTCAATAGAGTGTCAGTCCCATCAAGGGATTCTTGTTATATTATTCTTGTACTTGGGTAGAATATTTTGATACCTTGTTGCCATCCATGTCCAAATGTCAAAAATCTCTTCCTTGGATGGAAAGTCACCAAGATGTTCGGATATTAGGTTGCCCATGTGATGACTATCAATAGAAGGGGTATGTTTTTTTTTGTTCACTCCTGACCTGGAGTGCTTGAGAAGGAGTCAAAAGTTAAATATAAAAAAAAAATGCAGATACAGTGTGGGTGACATTTTGGGGTATGTATTTTTTGCAAAATTTTACATGAATTTGTTGTTGGAAGACACGATATAGGTAATAAAGTTAAGATTACAACCCCATGGTCACAGTTGTGGGGGATGTGAGAACATGTAGTACAAAGTATGTTTTTTTTTCAGTTATGCTAAGCCATGGCAGCAGCTCTTGTCCTGTGATTTTTTAGTTTGCTGGCAAAATATTGAATACATACAAACAAAAAGGTTTTACAATACAAATTCAGATCTATTAATGGATATATACTGTACAGTTTACTGTGAACAGCACTGACCCAGATTATCATCAGATAATGTCTTTGAAGGTCTGTGAGGGTCTATGCTATTTGTGTGGAAACATTAATCTCATTCAGCCAGACTCTTACATTTCTTCTTGAAATCACTATCATATGGGTGTATGGCAAATGCTTTATTGATCACGGTGATAGAGTGAATGTTTTTCAGGCAAAATTAGGACAATGTTACAAAGATATTTCTCATGATCTCCAATTTATCTACACTTACTTTTGATGATCTTTTAAATAAAAATCTGTTTTATTGTCAGTTCAGAAAGATATTAAACATATATTTTGTATATTTTGTTATGATGCTGTCTCTCCAATCATTTGTCCATTTGTTCCTCATTTTGTTTGAGTTTTCTACCATGTACAATTACCAGATATTGTGGTGGCTTCCAAACGATAGCCTTAGTTTTGCATCACAGATGTGTACCAACCCTTTTGGATGGCTAGCACTTGGAGTAGGGAAAAAGCCTATCAATTTAGTGGTCAAAAAGTCAATAGATCAGACTCACTGTGATTGAAAAAGAAAATAATTGTGCATAACAAACTTGTACCAAAACTTTATAAATGGCTTTTAACTTAGATAAGGAAGACTCCTGGAAGTGTGAAGAATTGATCATTATAGAAAGATATTGGAAATAATGGTCAACAATGTTTCACCAGTCAATATTGGAATACCTGTAGTTTTAATTTTAATGTTATTCCAGCAAAATATTTTAAATGCAAAATTTGAAGAAATTATTCACTTTCCATAGCCTAAAACTGTTGCAGACATTTCCATTAGTGGTGACACATCATCAAGTCATTGTCACTTCAATGAAGTTATGATATAATAACAATATTGGACTTGAGACAGTCATTATTTCTATCGGAGATCATTTTCTAATGCATGACAGAGAAGGCAGAGAGATGTTTTCATCAGTTAGCAATTGCATTGTACTTAGCTGAATACATTACATATAGAAAAACATGTTCATCCATGAGCCTGTGAAATGTATAAAGTTCAACCAAAATAATATACTGTTGAATTATTTTGTAATTTAAAGGAAATCAAAAATACAGTATTTTATGGAATCCAGACCAATATATGCATTATTATTGTTTTTTCTTAGAATTTCAGTTCTTAAAGAAGTCCAAGTGCATAATTGTGACCTCTTATGCATGCAGTCCCGATAAGGTCCATGTATTCCTCATAAAGTCCATGTCTTATTTAGATGAGTATTGATACCAAAAGGAAAAGTAAAGGCATGTTCATATACATGTAGGAGCCTCATTAACGAAAACCAATTATCATATACTTTGTAGCAAACTTTATGACAAACAATTATCATAACATTAGTTCATAAAAAGCATGTTTCGTTGTGACAGAGCAAAACAATTTCTCAGTACTATTGAGTTACTCAAGCTTTTTATCTTTGGAAGAAAGAAAAAATCTGATCTGTTGCATGTTTGAATGATAGAGAGAGTCCATAGGAAAGAGTTACATAATCAAAAAACCCAGAAATAATTGAAAACAATGGTTTTAAAATTAATATTTTGTTGTCAGATTAGTATAATTTTACAAAAGAATTCAGAGATGGGGTGATCTGTGCAGTCATGTGTTTATCATACAGAGAACAGCTGCTCCATTGGCCAAAGTGGTTAGAATGTCTGCATTGGATGTGGGAGTTTGCAGATTCCAACACTGGCCCAATCATGCCAAAAACTTATAAATTAGTACTAGCAGCTTCCTCACTTTAAGATATTAGTGTTAGGACTGGTCAATCTGGTGTCAGGACAATATGTCTGGATGGGACATCAAGCTACATTTATGCAGCATTATGCCCAAGTGCTAGACATTGCTATCAACTGCCATATTGCGGACAATGTAGCGTTATGACTGAAATTTTTTTAAAGCTAATATTAAAAATCCACATTACACACACACTCATTCAAAGAATCATATTGTTTTACAATTTGTGCAGTTTTTAACATTTTTTGTAGGTTTTTAATTTTATTGGTTTTAACTTTTATGTCTATTGAAGGGATATGTAGTTTACCAATACAAGTTTCCGACGGTTTTAAATTTTAAATTGATCTACATTATTTTTTTTGTCACCAGGTGTTGCTATGGTGGCCAATTTTGAGTGAAGAGGCCATGCCCTGGTCACCAATGACAACAGACAAAGAAAGGGCCAACCTAGTCATAATCTCTGTACATGGGTTAGTACACTGTAAATATCATTTATGATTTAATTTGCAGGTGTGAGATTCATCATAACATAATTTCTAGATTTTGGTTGTGTATGTAGCATTAGTAGATATTTACTTTTTAATTGCAGACTGTAACCTGTCAATAATAGTTTTACAAGAAATACAATGAAATGGGCTTTCTGTATCAAAATATAATTTCTGTATCACAACTCTTTTAATACACATGATGAATATCCATTTTAGTTGTTGGTCATTTTTATTGGAGAAGCAGTGTGACCATGTTAATAGACTTGGGCAGACAGTTGTCTGTAATTGTTGTACACAATGTACTTGAGAATCCCCCACTACTTTATTTCACTTATTTCTTGGTTGACTATATTGAATGATCAGTGTGAGTATGTGATCACTGAAAAAACTGTGGCATGTCACAAATGTTTTCAGGAAAACAAGTGAATGCTTTAAAAATATAATTTCCTAAAAAATTATTATGTACATTTCATTTTCAGTTAAAAAGTTGTGGACCTCTTTAAGTTAATATGAAAAGAGTTAAGGATGCCTTCCAAGTGACCTGTCTTTGACACTTACTTTGTGGCATTTGTGCATATGAGTGAAAGTCTAAGGGTCAGACATTGCATTTCAAATAAAAAAAAGGGCAAGTTTCCTTAACAAATGGAACACACCTACCTGGTTTCCAAGCATCATGGGTGCACTATCCAATTCCATGCCATAGATATTTGTTATATGTAATCCATTAAATATGCAAAGAGTTTTGATGTAATGATAAAAGCAGTTGCTGTTAAATTGATAAATTTTGTGTACGAAGTATGCATTTTTCCTTCTATCACATGTGGAAGGTGTAGAATCAAGTACTTCTCTGTTGCAAGTATTAGTATATTTGTCAGCATCTATTCCTATGGTATGCCTTGCTCTTATCTCAACAAAATTATTTTCGCCAGCATTGCAGACATAATGCTTACGAATTCAGAACAGTCATTAACCTCCAGATACAACTTTATGATGATGAAAGTGCCATTTAACTGTGTAAGCTTGATAATTGAATTAAATTTATCATGAATCAAGTTCTCTTTTGCAGTGTGGTCATTAATTCTGAACAAGCTACACATTGCTTCATCAGCATTTTCTGACACTTTGTCAAGTAATGTCACCAGTTTGTTATCCTTAGTTTTAGCTTTCACCAATATTTCATAGTCATCATATGCAGCATGCTCCACAAATGTTAGCTCATTGAAATCTTCCACATGATTATTCGATAAAGGGTTTAATTGTCTGTGTCTACTCCCTTTGAATAGTTAACTGTAAGCAGTATATAACTGAGACAGTTGAACCATAACTATCTTAGTTGTTGATACCTCTCTTAAGTGTTCAACAGAGAAAATGTTTTAACTAGACCTAGTCACCTTTAAACGAGCTTACTCGGTGGCATGTTTGTTGATTGTCTGGCAAAGAAATGACCTATAAACTTGACATAGTGACTTTAAAATTTTACTTTGTTAAGGGTTTGTTTGACAGTAAGAAATCAAAGACAGTGTAATATAATGATATATGGAATATCCTATGACATTTTCCAGTTGCTCAGAGTTTGGGTAATCAAATGCAGGAATTTTAGGAACTCTGATACACACACTACATACAGTTTGTATCAGGTTTCTTGAAGAAGAACATTATATGTAACATTATGTTTGTAGTAACATAGTAATTGAGTAACAGTGTACATATCATTTTGTTTTTTAATAATGTAGTAATTTAGTAACATTGTACATATTATTTTGTTGTAATAACAGTAATTGAGTAACTTTGTATGTAGCATAACGTTTGTTGTAATAACATGCTAATTGAGTAACATTGTAGATATTATTTTCTTTGTAATAATATAGTAATTGGGTATCATTATACATAACATTTTTTTTGTAATAACAAAGTAGTTTAGTAACATTGTACATATCATTTTGTTGTTTGGAATAATTTTAGTATTTTAGTAGTATTGTACATAACATTTGTTTGTAATAACAGTAATTAAGTAACATTATACATATCATTTTGTTTATATTATAGTAATTGAGTAACATTGTAAATATAATTTTGTTTGTAATAATGTAATAACTGTGTAACATTGTACATGTAATTTTGTTTGTAATAATGCAGTAATTGAATAACATTGTATGTATAATTTTGTTTTGTAATAATGTTGTTATTGAGTAACATTGTTCATATCATTTTGTTTGTAATTGTGTAGTAATTGAGTAGTATTGTAAATAATAATCTTGTTTTAGATTTTGCCCATCATAATATGCAGAATATTATATAAGACATTGTTTTATGCATTTGTTTTGATTTTAAGATCGTACATTTATCATTGATTTCTCATTTTAGTCCCAATATAGATATTCTTACCTTCACAAGAACAGAATGTGATCCTTTATTCGCAGAGTTCAGGTAATCATCTGTAAACATAATTCACTTTGTGCTTTCGTTTATTGCATCATATTTCAACAGTAAAGTTGGCAACACTATATGCTTTTGAACATATTTGAGATTTATATTTTCTCTCCCATGCGACAGAGAAATTGTGCTTTTTAGATAGCCTTTTCTTATCTCCATCTGGTCATCTTAGTCCGGTCATCTCAGTCAGGTTGTCTTGGTCATGTGCTAGGATGTTACCATTGTTGTCTCTTTGTGGTAAATATTTATTGTTAATTTCATATAACTTTCTGCTGTTGAATTTGATAATACCTCAATACTATCAAACATTTTAGGTTTAGTTATTCTCTGATGAGTAAATATTTTGTACTTTGGACATACAGGTCATACCACAACCCTCATTAACATATTTGTATTAAAGTGCCATATGTAAACAACATTTGAACAAGGCTTTAGACCCCTTTGCACAATATTTACAGTACTGAACAATTGTAACTGTTGTTTCTGTGTGTGGGTGAGGGTGTGTAAGCAGTAAATATAGTTGAATTCAGCTGAGATGATTATTCAGACTTTCATAAGACTGAATGACTTACAGATAAATGTGCAGAATAATGGAGAATGATGATTACTGTATGGGTTGAATGTGAAAAGCTATATCACAAACATGGAAAGTTCCTTTAACTATTAAGGAAAGTATTGGATGGGAAAAATAATCAACATTGAGGTTTGTACTGAGGCAAAGAAATCACAGTCATGGTGTTATATTGTTTGTTTTTCAACTTGGCAGAGCCTCATGGAGAGACAAATAATGAATCATATGACTGGAATTTCCTTGTCTCAGCACAAACCCCACCATAGATTCTGTTAATCTACAGAAACATTGCTAACAGAGTGTCATTAATCCTGCTGTGCTTTGCTGTCAAATAGAAGTCAGGGTAATAAAGTTTTTGATGTTAAGATTGAGAATTCTGCTCTCAGTTACATGTTAATGCAGATAAATTTGTTTGATGTAAGTTTGAGAATTAAACTCTCAGAAGTCAATTTAAATAAATATTTTTGATATAAGATTGAGAATTCAACTCTCAGAAGTTAGTGTAGATAAACTTGTTTGATGTAAGACTGCGAATTCAACTCTTGGTTGGAAGTCAGTGTAAATAAATTTGTTTGATATATGATTGAGACTTCAGCTCTCAGAATTTAGTGTAATAGATTTGTTTGATGTAAGGTTGAGAATTCAATTCTCAAAAGTCATTGTAAACAATTTTGTTTGTTATAAGATTGATAAATCAATTCCCAATTAGAAGTCAGTGTGAAATAATTTGTTTGATGTAAGATTGAGAATTCAACCTTTTTCAATGTAGAACTACACTTGCCATGCACATCATTGAGGTAATGTATATAAACATAAATCTAGAGCACTCAAGGAATGTACTGGGTTACATCTAATTGTCCAGAAATAGTGGCCAATGCAAGTTTTTTTTTTTTTTTATATTTTCCGTGCATATCAGTCTTAGTTAACATCATTTTTTAGTGACTTATCCATCTTATTGCTCTCAAATAAAAATGAATATACAATTTAAACAACCTTATTTAATGGTAACATGTATTCAGTGACCACCTGTGTTAAACAGCTAGTGCTTCAGTGTCCTGAATACCAAGATATTAAAGGCATAATAGTAAATTTGGATGAAAATGAACTTAGGTTTTCTTTTTCAAATATGGTTATTTATTTTAGACAGTTATCTTTTTAATTTACTAAAATTAAATTTGTTATATAAATACAAATATGATTAAACACTGTATAAGTAGACTTGTTCTATATATTGTAATTTCAGTAATCTGTACCCAGAGAGGCTGTATACAGTTGAGAAAGCCCTAGTGTCAGGTGGGGAAATGACTGCTAAAGCTTGTGTATATGACATTATTCATGGAAAGGTATGAATAATACTGGAAGTAGTTTTCATTGTCTGATATTTTGAAAAATTCATTTGTCCAAGCATATGCTTATTAGTAGTTAAGATTAATTCATCTTCTGTTGCTTTCAAGTGAGCTAAAGTAGTTTAGTTGGTAGATTGATGGACTTGTAATCTTGGAGTTACAGGTTTGATACCCACACATTCCAGCCCAAGTCAGATGCCTTAGTGAGTCCATAGGAAAAGAACTTAACTCTTGCTTCCTTGGTATGAAATAGCCAGTATTGTGCTGAGAGTGCCATTAAAAAACTACCAACCAAGATATGTCCCCTTTCAGCTTTATTTCTTTAATTAATCATCACAACTAATTGTGAATGTTCTTGATTCCTAACATATAAACAAGAGTTAAATTGTTTCGATAAAAAGTTTTAACTCCTTAAATTTTAAAACCGCTTGCTTGATTGTTTATAGATATTGATATCTATTTTATATGCTTGTTTGTGTTAATGAGGATCATTAAGTTTGACTTAGTTAAATATGTCAGTTTAAAAGGTTTGTTATAAATTTAAGTGAACAATATTTTGTGTCATTTTTCAGATTAAGAGAACAGCTGTTACTAACATACCACTTAAGAGTAAGTACTATTCATTTATTATTTTAACAGTTAAATTTATCAATTATGATGATGCAGTGAGCTGTTTTTAGTTCAGAACTTCCCATATCAAAAAATCGTAAATTGCATCATGATGATAATTGAATTTTAAAAAATAAGAGCAATCTGTTCAGAATGGTATCTATTTGAATATAATTGTTTTAAGTGCATGCAAAAGTTAATATCAATTGTATTTACATTACTCATCTTTTTTCACCTGAAGTATTCAAAGTCATGTGATTTTTAGAAAGTTTCTTGTAAAGTAGATCACAATAAAATTTTTAACTGAGATCAGTTGATTAGCTTTGTTGTAGATTTACAGATCACTTTCTATTTAAAGCAGTTTGTGATAATTCTCTGTATTACGTATTTGTAATATCCAGATAGGTTACTACTACTACTACTACTACTAATAATAATAATAATAATAAAATTAATAATAATAATAATAATAATAATAATAATAATAAATTATTATTATTATTATTATTATTATTATTATTATTATTATTATTATTATTATTATTATTATTATTATTATTATTATTTATCTGCAGAGTTATTATAACATACTTTAAACAGAAAGTACTCTGAAAAACTAGGACAAAATTTAATCAGTTGATTTCAGTTAAAACTTATACTGTGGCCTGCTTTTCATTAAACTCCATCATCAGCATCAGCAACAGCATAATCATCGGAAAAATGAGTATTACTCTGAATCGCAAATGAGAAATTTTTTAAAAATTTACTTTTACAGGTCATTTGTGCTGTCAGCGTTGGAGCCCAAGTGAAGATAAACTGTTATTAGGCTGTGCTGATGGCACCTTGGTAAAAATAAATCAATGTTATTTCCATTTCACATCAGTGAACAAATTATGTTTTACCTCTATCAACATAAAATCGTTTACATGAATCTGAATATTTTTTGTTTTTTTTTTTTAAATCAAAAGCTATCTATACTTCCTCAGATATCCAATATTGAGAATTTTTTTTTGAAAAACTCATTGTGCCGCAGTTGTCTGTTGGGTGAAGTGAATCATGGCACTCAGTAAGAATATGGGCAAACACTTAAAAATCTTTAAAGTGTGATGGATTAGATATTGAGAAACTGAGGAACTCGTATATGCAGCGTGCAAACTTAAACAACCAGGTTAGGGTCCTGATGTAACTTTCAGTGGGGCCCCGAGTGGCCGAGTGGTCTAAAGCACTCACTGTTACAGATCACTGCCATCTCACCTCTGTCTGTGGGGATTTGAATCTTGGGCTCAGCCAGTGTGGGCATGTGAGAAAGCTTGCCAGTAGCTTCTTGATGGTTGGTGGTTCTTTCCAGGGTTTTCCCAGGTTCTTCCTCCACCATTAATGCTGGCTGCTATGTATAGTCTATCTTGTGCAGAAAAATGGCATTAAACCCAATAACAACAACAACAGCAACTTCTAAATAATATTAAATAATGGAAAATTTTAATTTTTTTTACAGACTTGCTTCGACTTCTGAAAGTTAATATATAATTGAACATCTGCTTTCATAGATATCTAAATAATAATAGTTTTAGGTTTCAAGACTTTTATGTTTCTTCTACTGATGTGTCAGAGGTACATACACTGGTGTGATTTTACTTAGAGAAATAAATACATGTATATTGAAATGTATTTCAACTTAATAATGGCCATTTACAAAGGTTAATCTGTAACTTGTATGTAAACTCTTTTCAAATATATGAAAACTCTAACCAGGAAACCCATGGGTTAAAAGTCACTCTGATGTGTACATCCAGCCACCAAACATGTACAGAATTAGTTGTTTTGCATGGCCAATCCATTTGAATGAAAATCACTGATGTAGAAACCAAGGAGACTGCTGTTTATTCATGGGTAACCATTTATTGATGTATATACAGGAATATTGTTTCAAATCTTGGACCATATAGGTGCAAAGTATGTTTAGTTTTTTGTTTTAAAGTAAATTTATACATCATTATGTATGTTTAAAAGTATTTTATATTTGTTATCCAGATGATTTATGGATGATATAATTTTATAGGAATTTTCTGTCTTTAGTGGAAGATTTATACTTAAATGTTTAGTCTCTTCCATGTAGTGTCACAATTTGTTTTATAAAACTCTTGAGAGAACCTTTAGGTCATGAATAGAAGGATCAAGAATGCATACAGCACAGAAGGTTGTCAAATTAAAATATATGTATTTCTTTTTTTATGTTTGAGATTTCATGTAACAGCATTATTGGACCCATTTATCATATCTCTTGTGTGATCTTTGAAACAAAATTCCATATGTCATACATGATAAATAATATTGGTTGTATATCTAATAAAGGTCATATTTAGTGGAATGTGCATAAGAATTTAAGTACTATATATTTATACTGGTTTGTTACCTCTCATGCATTTTTTTCCAAATATGACTCAAATCACAAGAAATGGCTGTGCCAAATTTGAACCTTCAGGATAATTTTTCAGAAGGAGCACAAGATAAATAATTACTGGCTCAAATTACATTCTTAGATTTTAAAAAAAAATTGTGATGCCTGAGAAGAGACAATGTCCATCATAATTGTTGTCTCACATTAAAAAATATCAAGGTCCCAACCCAGTAACTTGTAGAAACACTGGTTGACCATTGGTTACTGTATCAGTTCTAAGAGCTAGAGGTTTAAGCCTTGGTATTTAGATGTGGACATTAATGTTATTTTCACATGATCACTTTAACTTTTATTTTCATTTGCTTAACATGAAAATTGAGTGACCTATGCTTATAACATACTGTGCCAGGTCTAAAAGAAGAGAATAAAAAAATGATGGTGCCATTCTAAGGATGTGCCAGGTGTGATGCTGATTTGATGTAGATTTGTGCTTTTGTTGCATTCATCAGTATAATGCATTTTTGTGCATAACAAGTTGGCTTATGCAATCAAGATCTGTAATGATTTTCATATTTCTATTCATAATTTGTTAAAATCTTCTATTCTGAAAAGTTAGGGGTATTTAGATGCCTTTTGTGAGCGTTTGATGCCAAATTTGAGCTCCATTCCTAATCGCAATAATGTATTAGTTTTTTTTTAATTCTGACCTGACAATTCCTTCATAAGAGAAGCTGGGTTGAAGATATAAAATAAAAATAGCAAAAGTCTTTGTTTTTTTTAATTTTTTATTTAGCCTGCTTTATGACAGTACTTTCTGACTCTTTATTGGCTCAAAACTTCTCATTAATACACATCCTTCATTTTTCATTCATTCCAATAGTCATAATTTAGCTTGTTTAGATATAAACTTTGTGATTTACTCAATTTTAGACATAGTAGGAAAATCCCAGATAACATAATTTAATTAAAAGATCTGTTGGCTTATTCTAAAGAAATCCTTCACATTTTTGTCACAGGTCATGTATGATGAACAGAAGAAAACAACACAGATAGCACGTTCTGCAGTGGTTAGTCTCAGAGGTTGCTGCTATGAAATCCAAGTTTATGTTGATGTGTAAATTTCTCACTTCAGAATGCTGGATTTTTTTCTTTAGTTGAATACATTAGCCAGTCAATTAGGAAATAAACTCTGCTACCTCCAGATAGGATGACAAATTCATCTTTTCATTTGCATATTATATAAATATAACTGGAGATAAAACCTAGTCTGCTTACAGTCCTTCCAGTACCTGACAATGGCTCTTTTACCAGCTAGTACACTGTGGGCACCAGTCAATGTCTTAGTAGATTTTGGATGAATTTCTTGCTGTACAACATTTGACTAATCCAAGTCATTTCAAAGGGGCTACAGCTCCCACCCCTGTCATCTCCCTCTTTAATGACACATATTCAGAAGAATATGTCCAGAAGAATCACGTGAAGGGGATGTTAAAAAAGGACTTAGAATTATAACACTCAGAACAGGCAGGGGTGCCATTTCAAAAGCTAGATTTCCCAGGCTTTTACTCCAACTCTTTCTGGTCACAAAAGCAAATGAGGCCAGTTATGGACTGAGCCAGCTCAGTTATTTTATTGCTGCTCCAATGTTCAAACTAGAGAGGGCAATATGACTGTCACTACAGCACAGCGATTATGAAGTCAACCTCAATAAGGACGATGTGTATTTTGAAGACTTCTAATTAAGTAGAGTTTCTTCAGTTTTCTGCCTTCTCACTACAGAGAGGACTTGCTTAGTCTTTGCTGTCTATATATGTGCCCCTTGCAGAAGGCAATGCTGACAGCTTTGCCCTATGAAGGATTGTTTAGATCATGACATCATAGGGCAATCCTGACAGTGTTGCCCTATGAAGGATTGTTTAGATCATGACATCATAGGGCAATCCTGACAGCTTTGCCCTATGAAGGATTGTTTAGATCATGACATCATTGGGCAATCCTGACAGTTTTGCCCTATGAAGGATTGTTTAGATCATGACATCATAGGGCAATCCTGACAGTTTTGCCCTATGAAGGATTGTTTAGATCATGACATCATTGGGCAATCCTGACAGTTTTGCCCTATGAAGGATTGTTTAGATCATGACATCATAGGGCAATCCTGACAGTTTTGCCCTATGAAGGATTGTTTAGATCATGACATCATAGGGCAATCCTGACAGTTTTGCCCTATGAAGGATTGTTTAGATCATGACATCATAGGGCAATCCTGACAGTTTTGCCCTATGAAGGATTGTTTAGATCATGACATCATAGGGCAATCCAGTGGGGCCCCGAGTGGCCGAGTGGTCTAAAGCGCTGTCCGTTACGGATCACTGCCATCTCACCTCTGTCTGCGTGTGTTCGAGTCTAGGATTCGGCGAATGTGGATATGTGAGAAAGCTTGCCAGTAGCTTCTCGTGGGTCGGTGGTTCTTTCCGGTGATTTCCTGGTTTCTTCCTCCACCATTAATACTGGCCGCCATGAATAGCCTATCGTGTGCTGAAAAATGGCATTAAGCAAAACAACAACAACAACAACAACATAGGGCAATCCTGACAGTTTTGCCCTATGAAGGATTGTTTAGATCATGACATCATAGGGCAATCCTGACAGTTTTGCCCTATGAAGGATTGTTTAGATCATGACATCATAGGGCAATCCTGACAGTTTTGCCCTATGAAGGATTGTTTAAATCATGACATCATGATCTTGATTCAAATCAGCTGCTTCCTTCTCCAGTTTCAAGACGAGGAGTGGTTTGGTTAGCTTCCAACCAGAAGTCATTCTGTACAGATACCAGTTTGTCAAGTGGGGTGGCTTTCTTGCTGCCCTGTATCATGACAATAACTGGTGAATGGATGGTACAAAAAAGCACTTCATATTAGTCACTTGGAATGACTGTTTCTCTCTGCTTTCTGCTCTTGGAAAGATTGGATACACATGAAGAGGTTTGATAAGGTTAAACAGCTCAGTGGGGTGAAATACACAAGGGTTACTAAATCATCATAACTTTCTATTATAGTATGGGAGTTCCTTCACAATTGTGCAAAACTATATGTCTGTACAAGTCTGACAGATATGGGCAGACTTAACATCCTGGTTGGATTGTTATGAAAGAGAGGCCATCTGATTCATACAGAGTGTCCTCATTGTCTGTATTCATTGAGTTTATGCTATGTGGGATAACTAGATGATAAACCACTTTGCAACAAGTGGAACTACTAACTGCACATCCTTTTTAATCCATTCCTGAGAACAAGAACCTGGCCATCAATGCTGTGTCGATCAAATTGGAGAAATGTGCGCTTATGCCTTCCACCACCAGCAGTTCCAATTTCAGAAGTAGTTCAGAAAGTGAGTGGCCAGACTTGCAGCTAGTTATGATTGCTTCTTTGTGAAAGGACAAGATCTGGGCCATTGATCAACCAGGTTTCATGGTAGACATTCCAAGGAAAAGTATGGTAATTCCCATGTTACTAAGATTGCCAGTGTTGCAGAATCTCCCCCTTCATGAAAGCTTTTTCTTCATGCCTGGCTCTTGCTGGAGAGTCTCGCATAAAAAGAGATGATCATTTCAGTCATGAAGAGGACCTCAAAAGCTACAAGGCAGTACACTTTAATTGCATATGAGGAAAAGTAGCATATTTTTATCAACTTGTGTAGAACCTGATGGGGTTGGGTTTCATAATAACTGTATTTAGGGTTGCCAGACTTTCTCTTTTTCAGGACATATCTTCCTTTTTGGTCATTAAAATCTCCAGCCAGCTTAGTTTTTTTTTAAGTATCTAAAAATTTTAAGGATTTTGCACTGCTTATTTTATATCAAACAAATTTAGATATATTTATATAGACTGCTGTAGTGTGTGTGTATATATATATATATATATATATATATATATATATATATATATATATATATATATATATATATATAACACAACAATAATACAGTATGAGTTGGTAGGTACTGATACAGATACACCCACTTTCTGAAGTGTTCTTATTTTGAAAGTTGAAATATGGCAACCCCAACTGTGTTCATACTTGTTGTGTATTCTTCACATTAGGAACATAGCTGGTCCTGTTGAATTGGATGCTCTGCATTTGCATCTCCCCTTATCTAACCAATTCTCATAATGTTATATAACATAATGTATTCAATTGATAATAAAAGTGTTTTAGTAAGGTATGGTTCTGCTCAGCTGGTGAATATCTGGCATGATGGCAACCAAATACCTGGGGCATGGGAGGTGATCTGTAAGAGTTACTTCCCTTAGCTATCCTAGATCTTGTAAAGACAAATTTTTTATCTCTGGATGAGCTGGATTTGGAGGTAGTTGAGTTTATTTTCAAATGATAACATGACTGGATAAGTTTTCTCTGAGAAATTTGATTCTGCTCTTTATGAGTGGACTTATTGCAAGATGGTTTGTGTAGAAACACAGGTATTTGGTATTTATATGGAGATTTTACAAGTAGATTTATTTTGTGGAATTGAAGCAAATAGTAACATGTTTTAAAGAATTTTAAATATTATAATACAGCATATATGAAATAATCTTTGCAGAGATGTGTTAATATGATACTCGTCTAATTCAGATATATCATTTGTTTTATTGTTTTAAAATGTTTCTTATTAGTACAGTTTCAATTTAAAAAACTGTACTAGCCTCTTTCAAATTGGGTAATTTTAGGCATCTAAAGTAATATCAGTAAAATTTTGATCATCGTTTTTAACAGAAACATCTGCTGAAAATATATGCAACTCTTTGGGAATAGAGTATATTTGTGTTTGCATGTTTGTGTATGCAACTGTATGTTGTGTGGTGGGTTGTGGGGTGTGTGTATTTGGAAATGAGTATAATGAGTAATTACATTTTTTTGTTCAACTGTTGTTATAGATATTACATAAAATTCTGAAAATTTTATGAGATACAGGCCTTGAAGTTTGTACAAGCTTTCATTAGTTCTAGTTTTCAAGTTTGCAGACAAAGTTCTGTTTTACAGAACGACTGAGCAATAAATTTGTGTGATGGCAAGTACTTGAATGGTTGATGTTGGAAATTATTATTATTATTATTATTATTATTATTATTATTATTATTATTATTATTATAGATTCCCTCTGTAATTGGCTGGCATCCAACAGGCACTATTTTCTTTGTTGGCAGTGTCAGAGGTGACTTTCAGGTAAGAACTCATTGATATCTTACTGATATCCAATGAGGTACCATCTGTTTCAACTGCAGAAAATTATCAACAAAAGTTTCACATCTTCTGACCTTTAATGCTAGAGGAAAACTGAGACCAAAGAATATGATAAAAAGTATCTTGTATAATTGTGTTTAACTATTCTTTTATATTTTCCTATCTCATGAAGGTTTACATCCGGTGGTTAATGTCATGTAAAAGTACATGATTATTTTTTATACTTGCATAAAACAGTGTTATTTCAGTAGCATTATCCTTTGATGTATATAATAGTTTTGTGATTGTGCTTCCAGAAATAATCATCATAGTCCAAAGTACTATTTATAGTTTAATTGTCATTCCTCCTGGTATGTTCATCAGAAAGACTGCATTCTGACAGAATTAATAAAGTAGCTGGGTATTAATGTTTTACCATTGTTCATCTAGCTGTTAGACTGAGTTGGCATCCATTTTGGTTTTTGAATAATAACTTTAGTTCTTGTAAACAGATTTAATTGCAGTTTTGTACAGCTCTCCAGTATTATAATGCTGCAGTTGGGGTCCATAACAGCTGATGCATTATATATCACAACCATATTATAGCAAAAACAAATTTGATGAATACTATTATATGGGTTGGGGGTTGGGTGGGGTGGGATAATAAACAAAATGCTGGTAAAAACTGCTGACCTGCAGGAAAAATGAAAATCAAATTGATGAATATGTGTATGTGTGTCTATGATGAATAAACAAAATACAAGTTAAAACTGCTAACCATATTTTACCACTTAAGTATAGTGAGAATGGATAGTGGGAAAAAATAAACATAATACTAGTAATGATTTTAGTTTATATTAATAAAAATATTTTTTCACTTTATAGTATTTGTTGATTTAATTTTGTGAAATAATTAAAAGGAAATAAAGATGTAAAAATAAACTTCATGCTGATTTCTTTCAATAAATATTGTCCTACCATTTGGATTACAATAGTTTTCACATAAATGTTTTTGCTAAGTCATGTTGAAAATTCTACAGTTTTTAAGTATTATTTTTTATCTAAGTTTGGTTGCAATGCTCATGGTGGAAATGCATTGTATTCACAATTGCCATATAAAAATAATTTCCCCTTACAATAATCACAAATGAATTTGGAATTAATAGTTGAAAGGCCAAGGTCATTTTTGCAAAAATAGATTTTTTTATGCCTATGCATTTTTGTTTGATGCAAACAACTTAAGTTCTTGATTACAGATTTTTACACAGTATTTTGCAAGAGTATCCATTAACCTTTTGAAAAATCATTATTGATTTGGGATTCAATAGCTCAAAGATCAAGGTCACTATTGCAAAAAAATTAATTTTGTGTCTGCATTTCATTTCCACACAATTATTTCAGCATCATTGCACAAGATATTTCTTTGAAGCTTTGTACAAGTGTTTTTCTCTTCCTTAGAAAACCATGTTGGTTTAGATGAGGAAAGGTTACCTTCAGGGTTAGTGTTGTTGTTAATATAAAGTGCAACTTTAATCCATGTCTACCAGACAATGAGGTTATATGTCGTGACATGTAATGTCTACTTCAGCTGTAACAACAGACAGGATAATATCCTGGGAAATTTTAGGCCAGGAACAAATCTCAAACAGGTGAAGATTGTCCTAGTGTACTTGTTGGACATATTTCTTTACATGTCATTTCTGGTGTAGTTAAAGATTAACGAAAAGATACAGTTAAAAATTAACCTTGTGTCAGCAAGGTTTGATGCTGTTCACAGTACTCTTGCTTGCAGAGTGAACAAAGGAGTGAAAAAACAGTCTTTCAGATTTTTTTGAGAATTTGCAAGAAAGTTGAATTTTATTTCTTTGTCATTTTAGTATCCTTCTTACATCAAATTAAATTCAGCAGGTCTTGTTTGGTGTGAATGAGATAGAGTAATTTTTGATCAAAGCAAAGTTAAGT
The DNA here is from genome assembly GCA_016746295.1 of Potamilus streckersoni. Taxonomy (NCBI): domain Eukaryota; kingdom Metazoa; phylum Mollusca; class Bivalvia; order Unionida; family Unionidae; genus Potamilus; species Potamilus streckersoni. The sequence goes on from JAEAOA010002356.1 coordinate 4,329,596, forward strand.
CCATAAGTATTTTTTAGTGTCATGATATACTGGTCCACATAATGCCTTAAATTTATGTGGCTCATTGCAGTTTATTTGTTGTTAAATGAGTTAATTTTATCCCTTTGTTACAACTGTTTATATTTATGTAGGATTCTCAGATGGATGATAATGATGATTGTTGGTGATGATGATGGATAGATGAATGTAATATTGAATGTAATGTAATTGAAATTTAAGGAATTTATTATTCTTAAGTTTTTACAAACTTATCAATGAATAATTTTTTGAATGTCTATAGTTTTTTCTGGCATAATTGCATCAATTCTTTACAGAACAACAAATTGTATTTAGCACAACATGACTATTGTACAGAAAAGTTCTAGGCTTGATCACATGACCTAATTTGGCATACTGATTTTGATGTGACCACATGACCTAATTTGGCATGCTGATTTTGATGTGACCACATGACCTAATTTGGCATACTGATTTAGATCATTATATGGACTGGTTGAGTTAAAATGAAAGAATGAAAATGCACACATTTTAGTATCTTAGTAAATATGAAAACATCTTGTAGACTTTTGTGGTTACTAACATTATAATTTTTTACAGATACTTGATATGGCACTGACCCCATTGAGAGTCCAGGTACTTACAGAAGAACCTGACCCACACAGAGTGCTTCAGATAAGCAAATTCTTCAAGTAAGATACTTGCACTAGTGCTAGTAGAGAGTGAAATGTAGGTTTCACATTTTTCAGTACAGTCCTACCCGCTTATGTCGCTTATGTCGACATCCTGGGGTCTGTTGAAATATTGTTGACATAGGCAGATGTCAAGATGGGGGTGGGGGCAGAAAAAAGATACAAGTTAAATAGATAGATTCTTCAGTAAGGGGTGACCTGTTGTCAGTGAGTAACAGTTACACTGTTGAGAAAAAAACAATGGAAATTATGAGTACATGAAGATAAAACCAATGTGAAAGACACTTGTATATTTACAGATTATATTTGGTTACCTTTGTGTAATAAAATCCACAAAAAAATATTGCATTGGTCACATCCTGATATGAAAAACATTATGTGACATGCATTCAGTGTCCCCATTATCACATAGTTATTGACATGCTTCAAGTACATGTACATATACTTAAATTGGCCCAGATTTATGGTCAATCTGTTCCCCTCTTATTGAGGCTACCAATGGGATGGGGCTGTTCATAGGGAAATGAAAACCTGTCAACAAGTTGATTTAAACAGTAAATGTATTTAGTTACAGAATTCATCCTGAAAAGTACAGAAAATCGAGCAAGCAATATGCGGCTGATATGAATAATGAATGCATAAAATTGTATATATTAACACATGCTAATCAGGTATTAAAAGAAAATGATTCTTACAATGCAATACTGAAACAATGTCAGCTCTAGTGGTAGAATTGGGATTAAAAAAACAACACAAATTCCTTGCAACTAGTTTCGCATATAATATATGCTTCTTCAGGCACAAAATGTTTTGAAATAAACGGATGATGTCTTTACAGGCTAAAATAACAATTACGTCATTACGTAACTTCATAAGAAATTATGTCATTAAGTAACGTCATAAAAAACAATGCATAATCACAACAACTATATATATGACAGGATCTAAAAGATACACGAGTCTCTAATGAAACCTGAATCAGTAAAATAATAATATAAGAACAGATCTAGTGGTATACATTTAAATTACAAGTTGGGAATTCTCTCAAAATACAAATACACTGTACATGTAGCAGTGAAAGATTTTAATTACAAATACAATAACCTTTAATTGAGCTTATTTATAGCATAATTAGTGCATAAAATTACAATAAAATTTAACTATTTTAATTTTAATTTAAATTAAATGTTGTTAGCACATTAAGTGGGTACAGGAGATAACGAGAGTGCATGCAATTCTGAACTTCATGCAAACTTCTTGTGTTTGAGACTTGATAATTATTCTCTCTGGAGAAGACACTTCAACTCTTCCAAGTGACCATGTGCTTCTTCTAATATTGCCAATGAGTTTGATTGTGCAAAAAAGCCTTTAGGCAAGATCAGCTAATTGTTGAACAAAGTATGGGTCATAAATGGCAGCTGGTGGACATAAAAGAGTACCTGGGTAGATTAAAGCCTGGCAGCAAGATCAACTAATTGTTAAACAAAGATTGGGTCAGAACTGTCAGCTTGTGGACATAAATGATTAGAAAACAAAGGATTTGTTCAAGCTGGGACCAAGGGATTTTGTCAGCATGTATGTTTATTTTTTATCTGGAAGTCAACATAAGCAATGACAATTTTGGTAGTAATAGTAGTCCAAGAGACCAGGACTTTGCTTTTTTGTCAACATAGGTGGCTTGTCAACATAAGTGATATCAGCATAAGTGGGTAAGACTGTATAACCTTGATTGTCACTTTCATAAAATTTGTTATTATTTTGTGTTAAAGTTTTTGAAAGTTATGTAAAATTCATCACAAGTCTGCAGGTGAGGGACAGTATTATACAGAATTCTTATTTCATTACCGTTACACATTTTTACCAAGCTTTTGTAACAAGTATATGGATTTGTCTTAATTGTATCATGTGATGCAGAAAACTATAAGTTATTAGTTAATGAAACTACTTCATGTATTCATGTGCTCTTCTTGGATTCTTTGGCAGCATTTGTAAATAGTGGTTAAAATATAGTTCTGCTATTTATTTCTTAAGATTCATTATTATTTTTTATAAGTATTTTTAATTATAAGAATTGTACTTTATATTTTACCCAATTCATCATATAATAAAACATGAACATTTTTAACACATGATGCAGCCCTGGCTTCTCTTATGCCATTCATGAATTGTGTAACTACTTTTTCAGCTTCATGACTTCATGATTTTTCCTTCAGATACATTCCTCAATCACATTAATGTTATGAATGTAATCTTCGCTGCCCCTCAAATCCAGCAGTACAAGAAAGATGAACATTTTTTTCTTTTCCGTGTACAATATTGAAAAAGGGAAGAAACTCTTACCCATCACTACCCCATACAACTACTATGTAGCACCAGTAGTCAGCCTGTTTAAGTTTTTGCTTTGGGATGAGTACCTTTTTGAATTTTTTTTGACCTTTTGATTTCTAACTGTCCATCTATATTTTAGAAAGTAACCTTTATTGGGATTTTGTGGCAATATTTTTCGTTTATTTTTCTGGTTTGTGGACTTCATTTTTCTTCAAAATGGCAAATCACATGTCATATCATCATATATGTGTGTTGTATTATTTAGTTGCTAAGACAATTTAAATTAGATATTTTGGGTGTTACTGATATATTAATGTTTCAGTTGATATTTCCCATTTTTGTCAAGGATTGTTTTCTTTTCAAGAGCAGTGGTTACAAAAATTTAATAAATGTTTAAAGTACGAGGTCAGTATGGACAAAAATCATGACCCTTGCCTTACATGTATGGAACAAGCTTTTACAACAACATATAATGTTTGCAGGTCTTGTTGAAGGGGACATGGTCTTCCATTGTAAGAAAGAAATATTAGGGCAAAAGAGAAACAAACTTAAAGCATGATGTAAAATTTCTGGGGTGTGACCTGTTGAATCTTCACTTGAAATTGTCTTTCATCAGTGGTGTAGTGGGGTTGTTTTGTTGACACTCTTCACACCCCCACCCATCCAAAAATACCTTGGAAAGGGCTGTTAGTTACTATCTCATCCAGTCATCTAGAGATGGATAACATAGTGTTCTGGATATTTCCAAATGACACTGGTGAATATCTTCATTTAGTCCCACATGTATCGATTGATTATAGAGGCAACAGAGCAGTTGCTTTTGTTGGGGGTATTACTGCCCCCTCCTTGGAACCCTGGTTGGCCTGGTGGTCTAAGGCACTCATCTTTACCAATCACTGACATCTAACCTCCTCTCATTGTGAATTAGAATCTCAGGCTCAGCCAATGAGATTATGTAAGAAAGATTTGCCATTAGCTTCCCTTTGGTTGTTGGTTCTTCCTTTGGCTTTACCAGGTTCATCCTCCACCAGGTATACTTGCCACCTTGTATAGTCCATCATGTGCTGAGAATGGCATTAAACCCACAAAACCAAAACAATTTACCTATACATCTAATGCTGCTTTTGTTTTGTCAAGATTGTGCTGTTCTAGTATTTGGCAGACCTCCAGTAGTGGCTTGGCAGACCTCCAGTAGTTTACAGGTGAGTATCAACCTTATATAGATTGCCCAGTGGATGCAAGTCCACCTGCATGTCCAAGCTTTGGGTTTGTAAGACTGGATATTTGGGGTATGATTCCGATTTGGCTGATTGGTGTTTCTAGCTGTCAAGACAAACAATGGCTTTCAGCATGAATTTCTCTCAAGAAGGCCTAAGTAGATGTCACACTCTTTACACTTCACCATGATAAGTAGCAATTGGAGCCCATAGGAGAAAGCTCTTCATATAATCCATTTGGAAATGATAGGTCTTTTTGTGACATGGTGGAATCACAGACTGACAACTTTCAGCTCTATCCTGGGTTTGGAAATTTGGACATAGATGCTCTGTTAGTAAGTTCAGAGCAATGATCTTAATGATGCAGCTGGATTTCATAGCTAGCAACCAGTTGCTGTCCATTGACAATCAAAAGTTAGTCATTCGTTATCTCTCCTCCATTGACATGGCAAGAGAGGCAATTAAGTGAAACCTAATCTGTGTTCTCAAATATTATTTGACTTGCATTAAAAGAACTGTTGGTCCCATATTCAACTTTTCTTCCAGTAGGAAACAAGGACATAATCCCTCTAGTCTTTGATATAATGACTGAAATGGGTAATATAATTTGCATAGTCTAAATTGTTACACACATCATAAGAATTTTTTCACATGAGATTAGAACATTCTTAGCAAATTTCACTTTAAAATGCAGTGTTTTGATCCAAGATAAAATAAAATAGAAGCCATTAGCTGACATGTACATTCAAGTTTTGTCTCCAAGATCCTGCATCATAGGGAAGTAAATTTAATCTGGTGGGTCCAGTGGCTGGTGGTTCCAGTGGCTGGTGGTTCCAGTGATTGCTGTCCAGATAACCACCAAACCCTTTTGATATCTGTACAACCTCCTGGGAATGGGTTTAGTGTTTTTTGCTGGATTCACCCAAGATTTTTGCCCAATAAGATAAAGTAATTGTTTTCTTTTTATATGAGTGTTGTTATCATGGGTCAAGTGGCCATCAGTTGTGTTTCCTTCATATGAAATGAGTAGCTTATTAAACTTTCTTTCCTCAGAGGATGGCGGATATTTGATACCCATGCAGTTCTTCCTTTTAATTGCTTATTTTTTTATTAATGTTAGTACATTATATTTCAATGTAAATGCTTTCCAGATGATATTACTTGTAATACCACCATATATGTTGGGACACTGTATTTGTTGGGATGCTATAAATTAATTTTAAAAATAATTTTTTTTGTGTGCACTGTATGTTTTGGGTCGCATAATTTTTTTAAGTCATAAGTTGTGGGACACCTTTTAAATCATTCAAAAATTCATGTCAAAAAATGTACTGCAACTGAAATTTTATTTAAAAAAAACCAAACTGTACTTCAGATAAACTCTTTAATCCACTACAGCAGCATCTCATTATCACAACCCTTCTCCTGCACATTTTCGATCTTTTGGTGCATGAATATTTTGTTAGCTTTCTCTTACTGTGAAAAATTGTTAGAGGCAACACTTGAAGCAGAAACTGCAAGGACTAAACTTTTTTTTTCTTTCAAATCTGCATCAGTCTTGCTAACTCTCACACTTTTGAACCTTATCTAATTGTCAGTCCATCCAGGAATGAAATCAAAGTCCACTAGAATTTCACCACTGTTAATGATCATAATGTCAGCAAAATCATCTGCTTATCTTCTGACCTTCATGAATTCATCACATTTTATTTTCTACAAATCTTGGCAATGCTGGACCGTTAGTGTCTGAGCACGAAGGACTATAGTGTGTCGCATTAAAAATTGTTCCATTTTTTCAATTTATTTTCAAATTCCCATCCCATGAATACCAGTGAAAAGGAGCCAAAGTTACCTGCCATATCTTGGCCATCTTTGTGCGTTTAAAGTTAAAATCAGCAAACATAAAAGAATCTATAGTTTGCTTCCACAATCAGCTTGCTTTGCAATAAAAAAACCTTTGTATTGATATCCTTTAAAAAAAAGAAAACTCAGAGTCCAAAGTCAAATTCCAAGGTCTGCTTGCTTTGTAATAAACATGATCTTTGTTATTAATGTCATCTCAAGAAGTTCAAAGAAGGAGTTTACTGCTCCCTACCATTTTTGTTTATTCACCACCCTGGCTTCTATGTACATGGAATCTCTAGTTAAAGTTAATACAAAGGAGCGTTGATGTCTGCAGGTAAATAGTAATGATACTTTCGTAACCCATAGTGATGAAAAGATTGTCACTTACACTCAAGTGGATGTGTTTTCAAATAATTATTTTTAAATGCTAGATATTGTCATACATTAGACCTGAATATAATTCAGTCTTGGTTATTTTGCATCTAAATTTGTGTCATGCATGATGACTGTCAGTTTTCTTCAATATATCAGTTGATTATTTCCCTATTGTTTGAGAAATCATCTGCTTCTCTTGTGGCCTTCACAAATTCATCACATGATTTTATTTTCTCAAAAAATTCTGGGTGACACTGGGTCATCGATGTCCATGCATGAAGCATTATATTGTGTCATTTTAAAATTTGTTCCATGGTTTTGGTTTATTTTCAAAATTCCCCAAAAATTATTACTGGATTGCAAAGGTAATGAAACTTATATTCATTGTATTAATGTGAATAATCATTCTTAGAGAAACATTATTTAGTACAAAATATACTATCCTGTAAAATGTGAAATTCTTGAGTTGTAACTTTTTAAAAATTGGAACAATTGTTGGGTAATAATATGTCATCCTAAATTGGCATGCTGCAACAAAATGTCAGAAATTGTCATTAATCTGCAGTTAAGAGTTTGGGAATTTCATATACCAAAAGTAGTTTTGATCAAAAGTTTTAGATTTTTGAAGGAGTCAATACAGTGCAATACTATCAGTTAATTTAATTGAGGGGACAGTACTGAGAGACTGTCAGTTGATTTAATTAATGAGACTGCTGTGAGACTATCAGTTAATTTAATTAAAGTGACTACTGTGTGACTATCAATTGATTTAATTAAGAGGTTAGTGCAGTGAAACAATTAACATTTGTTCAACATTAGTCCAGTATGAAATTTAGTACTTTTTTATTTTGGATGTGTTTCTTAAGAAATATAAATTATTTTGCCCCACTGTAATTTATTTTGCGTTTTAAAAGATAACTGCTTCACTTAAGAAATGCTCCAGTGGCTTAGTGGTCAGAGTGTCAGCCTTAGATGCATGAGATTGTAGGTTCAAACCTCGGCTAAGTCATACCAAAGACTTCTAAAAATGGTACTGCCAATCTAGATGTTCAGCATTAAGAGGTTAGTGTTAGGACTGGTTGGCCTGGTGTACGATAATGTGACTGGGTGGGACATGATGCTACATGTCTGCGGCATGATGCCCCAGTGCTAGACCACAATAACCTACATGCCAACCATTATGCTTTTGGCATAATCATTATGCTTTTTTTCACTAAATTATGCATTATGCATAAATGTACTTGGATTACACTTTTTTGGTATATCCCCCTCCCAATAAATGAATAAATTTGTTTTCTCATTTTTATTAAGATCCCACTAATCAAACAAAACATATTCTAGAAAAGACCTGTTCTGAGTAACTATGACATAAAAGTACACTTGTCCATAGACTAGCAGTGACTTTCCTTAGTGTTATACTCTACTTAGCAGCTGACCTATTTCCAAGAAGACCTCTGTTTCTATTTATAGCAGCTGTCTGGCTTAAAGCATAACAAACTGGTTTTTTAATATTTAATCTTTGCTCGCATATTCTTTGTTAAAAATAATGTGAGGTACAGAACCATTCTGTAGGAATTGGCAGTAAAAGTCGTCCTATTTATTGTAGTTGACGCGTATGTTAGAGCAAAAATGTTTCTCAAATGATTTCACAGATGGATTAGAAAGAAGAAAAAAAAACGGAAAAATGACTCAGAGATGAGTACATGAATAACACAATATAATGTCATTCTAGGGTAGCGTCATGCCCATTGTATGCTGTGTGGAAAGGATTTTAATATTGGTCATAGTGTAAAACAAAGATGCCTTGAATTAGCTCATTTTGCTAACTTCAATACTAAGGTAACTTCTTTTTTACAGCAGAACTAAATTGTGGAAATGAATTTTATAAATGCAGGGGCATTATTTACTGAGCTCTTAATAGAATACTGACTACAACTAATGGTATAATACAGCTTTGGTCCATTGTTCAAAAGGATGCTTCCTGATGCCAAAATTGCGGAAAATATACATGTGTTTTGTACATATGCGCATTGAATTTTATTATGTTATATGTGGATTACGCTTTTTCTGCTCAGATTACTCATTTTGTCCACTTGGATTATGCTTTTTCCTCACCTGGGGTTGGCATGTATGCAATAAAGTTGTCACACTGAAGACTTCGTAGTGACATATCTGAAATTTTTTTAAAGTTACATTAAAAATTCAAATCACACACTTGCACACACACAGGCTTCTTTTAAGAAGGATCAGTTTTAAAAGATAAGTTATGATTTAAAGTTAATGTAAGATCACTCTAACATCATCATTAGATATTTTTCATGACTTGTCTAGTTGTGTTGCGAAGTGTTTTGACATTAACCTAAAAAAACCTCTAAACACCTGCAGACTCGCACGAAATGCATTTGTTTGCAGCACTTGAAATATTCATGATTTGGTTTTGAAAACTGATAAAATCATAATTATTAGCTGAGTTGTGCACCATTCAATTCAGATGGTGATACTGGGAGAATCTGGCTTATGAAAAGTCCTTACTACCAAAAACCTGCTAAACAAATTATCTCCCTTGCATGAGTGCATATACAAGTGAAAATAGACAAAGCAGTATTTTTTTAGAAGTTAAGTAAAATGATATAATGCAAGCTGCTGCTCTGAATGGCTTATTGTAATATTATAAATATAGTTACATTTTTTTTTTCTTTTTTTTTAATTCATGTAAGTGCAGACTTTAAGATTCCTGATGACATTAAAAGTTGACTTTGCTAAATTATATATTACAATGCCATACATTATTTTTTTCATTGTGCCTTATAATTGGAATGTTGTTTATTTCCAGGGTTCCTCCTCCTTTGAAAGAAATAAACTGGTGCCCTTTTGACCCTCAATCAGCAGACTGGGGAGGGGACTACACAGATGTCATGGTGATAGTGTTTGAGAGGTAGTATTAAAATTTAAAATGTCAGGTGAGGTTTGTTTTTTTTAAACTGCATTTTAAGCACAAGATAAGCTAAACATGGTGGCCAGTATATTTGCTGAGAAAGAATTTAGGAAGCACCAGTGACCCATGAGAAGCTACTAACAAGTTTTTCATATACCCAAACGTGTTGAAATCAAACTCATGCAGACAGAGGTGAGATGTGTGAGTGACCTAAATGCAAGAGCCCTAGATCACTTGGCCATCTGCTTATATACATAAACTGGCCTCCTTTTAAATTTTTAGAAATGGATATTTTGCCCCTCCTGGTACTTGGACGTTTCACCCCATGGACGTTTCAACCCACGACATTTTGCCCCACATCAATGGACATTCAATTTCATACTCCATAATCCTTCCCTTATCAGTTTTCTTAATTAAAGTATGATCTTGATACAAAATGGATTGTTGTTTTACCTAAAATAATATGTGATCCAATGTTTACAGAAATGACGCATCGTTGCACAGAATTACATGATGCGCAGAAGCCTATGGTATTCTAGTCACGTTCATTTTCTAAATATTTTTCAATTTTTTTTTCCCTTCAAGTAATTGATGGGTAATGCATGTCACATACCTTTGTGCAAAGAAATATGTAGTAATTGCCATCTTGTCTGTTTTTAGATGATATCTGGGGGACCACAAGTCTTTAATCATTTTAGTTTTTATAGGTTTCTAGAAAGGAATAAAGAAAATTCCTCAACATATAAGATCTTAATATTGAATCCCCCTTCCCCCCAAAAAGATCAAACAACTTTCAACATTATCGATCCAAAATTCGACAAAACATGGCACAGTTTGTAAATATTTACAATAACCAAAGTAAAATGAAGACAATGGTGTAATGCTGATGAATTTCTATAAATGTCCAATATATCCATTGATGAGGGGCGAAATGCCCTGGACCCAAACATCCATGGGGCAAAACATCCATGTACCAGGTGGGGTGAAATGTCCATTTAAGTGGGGCGAAATGTCCATTGAAGGGAGGCGAAATATCCTGGGCCGAAACATCCATGGGGCAAAACATCCATGTACCAGGTGGGGTGAAATGTCCATTTAAGTGGGGCGAAATGTCCATTGAAGGAGGCGAAATGTCCTGGGCCGAAACATCCATGGGGCAAAACGTCTAAAATTCGGTTGATTTGTGTGTGTGTGTGTGTGGTTCTAGTTATAATGCATACCTTCTGTGTTGAGGTCATTTTCTGGGATACTATTGCTTGTACGGATGTGAAAGTACATTATATATTATTGAAGCATACAACACCTCTAGAGGTGAATTTTTTGGAAACTGTTACCCATAAAGTCATGAAGCTTGATGCATGTTGAGGAGTACCATTCATTGATATAATGAGCAGATAATTGTTACACTTCAATAATTCTTTTCACCTTTGGTGTTTAGGTGAGTCATGTGGACTCCATTAATTGTACAGTCATCAATCTGGATATAAGCACACCTGTGAGAAGTATTGCACCACCATATCAAAGAAATATTTTATGTCGGAATAAATATATGGATGTGAGCTTTATTGTCTTTTGACAACTTTAGTTTTTTTGTTAGAAATGCAATGGTGGTTTTTTTTTCTTTTTTTTCTTTTGGTGCCATCATTGATTCACATTGTTGCATTTAAGTATCTCTCTTCTTTGGTTATTGTTCTGTAGTTCTGTTACATCACTAGAATATTAATTTATCAGTCAGATTTGTTTTGAAAAACACAACAAATTTTGTATCTTTTTTTAGAGGGCCTCTTGCAATGTTGATGTTGCCACTGGGTATTATCAGCCGGGAAAGGTTTTCTTGTTTGGAGCTTGTCAAAGAATATATCAGACAGAAGCAAATTGAAGAGGTTTGTAGAAATAAATTTGCATAGATTTACAAAAGTACAACACAAATATAGTAGAACTATTATAAAACTATATATAGATATAAAAATATATAGATATATAAAACTATATGGAGATATAAAACATTATAAAGATAAAAAAAACTATATATAGAGTAAGTATTTGTCTCCTTGCACCATGCTAAAGAATCATTCATATCAGAAAATTGAAAATGTTAAAAGTAAACTACATTTGGCATCAATTGTTTAGCAAAAGATTTATTGTATGTTGTTTTACTAATAAGGAAGGTTAATAGTTCTTTGAAGCAGTTATCTACCTAGTCTATCATCGGCCTTCTTTCTGACAGTGGGAACCATTTACAGAAATAGTTTGCAAGCCCAGGGCTTATTATCTTAGTTTTCATTATATGAAGCAGCTATCTACCCAATCTAAACCGAGTCTTTCTCTTTTCTGATAGCGGCAATGATTTACAGAATTACCTTAGGTAATTTATATTATTAAAAAGAATTGCTTCATTGTAAAACTAATATAATGATATTCAGCCTTTACACAGTCTCTAACCAAAATGGTTCTAGGATACCGTTTATGTTGTTTAGACAATAATTTAATAAATAAATATAACTCAATTTTTTATTTAAATTGAACTGAAAGTTTGTGAATAACTTTGTGGATCCTCCATGGCAGCTTGAAAGTTTGATGACTATTTTTTGTTCTGTTTCTAGGCAGTGACATTGTTGAGTAGTATGAACTGGGATCTGGATGGTCAGAGCTGTTATGTTTGTCTGTCGACCATAGTTAATCATCTCCTGCGAATGCCTCTCAATGCAGACAGAGAAGGTAAAATTATGTAGAATCTCTTTCTTTACCAAATACAGGGTTTTATGAATTACAGATACCCAATATAAGGTCTTACAAATTGTAAATACCTAAAATATGGTCTTATGAATTACAGATATCTAATACAGGATTTTATAAATTACAAATACCTAATATAGAGTTTTATGAATTACATAAACCTAATACAAGGTCTTATAATTATAAATACCTAAAATATGGTCTTATGAATTACAAATAACCAAAACATTGTTTTATGAATTAGAAATACCTAATACAGAGTCTTATGAATTATATATACCTAATACAGGGTCTAAAACATGGTTTTACGAATTACAAATAGCTAAAACATGTACCTAAAACATGGTTTTATGAATTACAAATAGCTAAAACATGGTCTTACAAATTACACATACCTAAAACATGGTTTTATGAATTACATATACCTAATACAGGGTTTTATGAATTACAAATGTTTAATACAGAGTCTTATGAATTACATATACCTAATACATGGTCTTTTAATTACAAATACCTAAAACATGGTCTTATTATTACAGCTACCTAAACCATTTTTTTATGAATTGCAAATAACTAATACAGGCTCTAGTAAATTACAAATACCTAATACAGGCTCTTATGAATTACAACAATAAATGAATTGTTTGTTCTTACATCACTGTTCTCTCAGGATATTGCTATCAGAATGACAGCCTGCTTCAGGAAAGCTGGTGTAAAGACTCTTATATTTTATAAATATTTTCTTTTTGAAATTATAAAGAAAGAACTTGTTTGGTTTCCACCGACAGAATTTAAGTCTGAATGTAAACTTGAGTTTAGAATCCAGCAATTTGATTGGATGGAATTCGAATCAGACTTAAATTGTACCAGCCAGATGTCTCAAGTCTGAACATAAATTTTGGGAGATATTGGTAAAAGTATGACCTTTCGTTGAACACCTGTTTAATGTGAGATTTTAAAGATTGCATATGGTGATGTTGCTGATGTTGGTCATGCACAACAGCTACAGGAACATAACAAAACTTTTTTGGTCTCTAAATATTGAATGATGGCCAGAAGTAAGGAAAGTCATCTTTTCTTTGAAACTATATTAAATAAATATGTTTTTTATATTTTCTTTTAAACTGATAGCTCTTTTCAATCTTTTTGTATTCCCCAACTGCATTTTTTAAACTTATTTATTTTGACTTTTTTGTCAAAAAGACCATGTTAGCACAGTGTCCAAAAGCCACTTGAGGCAATCAAATTAAATGTTAAAGGCATATACATAGAATATGTAGATAGTCCACAACCTGATTATTGCCAAGGAACTCAAACACTGTTAACTTGTTGGCATTTCAGATCTAATGGGAATTTCTTTAGTGATGTAGTCACCATATTGGCTTGGTCCAGTCTATGTTTTCAAGTAACATGTGTAGTTCACTGTCTTTGAAAATCTCAATAGTTCAGTAAAGTTTGGATTTACCTCTATTTGAACATTTGCATAAAAGTGTTCCTTTTATTTTTTTGGTCGTATTGGATTAGAAATATTATAACTAGACATTGCAGATATTAGATACATATGACACATTTTGTGACTGAAATACTGTTCTGTAAACTAGAAATTTACAGAGAAGCAGTCTGACTGCTTATTTAAATTGAGAACTTCTGTTGGCATTAAAACTCCAATAATTTAAGAGAGTTTTAGGGACCCTTTGGTGACAAGAAATTATAAATCAGTGAAAGAAATGACAAAAAAATGTTTTGCATTTTTTATATCCATGATGGTTTTCATTTTTAAAATCGGTGGGATGGGGTACAAATATATGGAAGGGTATGAAATATTATAGATTTGGGATTATAATTTACAATGCAGTACCTTTTTGATCCTCCATTTTTTTTCTAAAAAATACCCTGCTAAAATGGCTAATGAATTGGAATTGTATGGGGGGAAAATTTCCACTGATAAATAAACCACACAGTAACTCATCTCTGTATAATAAAATAATTTGATATGCTTGGATTATAAATTTTACATTTTGCAGTTTGACTCTTGTAACAGAGTTTGTCAGCCATTTTGTTTCATCCAGTTTTGTATTGTTAGTCATCATGTGACTTACTTCCACACCACATGTATGTTATGTGATACAGTTACTACTTTGTTGGAATTCTTACACCATGCTGAAAAATGTTTTAAAGAAATACTGACTTTTTTATCTTCATGATTGGCCAGTCATATTACTGGAATTTTGTTGATAAGGTAATAAAAATTAACGTGATGAATTTGGAGATATTGCCTGTTCTAAGAAACCATTTTTGTTTGCAGACGGGAATAGTCCATTGATACTGTTTTTACTTTTACTTTTAAAACTAAGTGTCTTAATTACTATCACAACTGTACAGCAATAAACTTGTATACTACTAACAATATAGGCATGTCAGTCTTTAAATTATATCATATATTTCTATTATTGATGAAATTTGTACATGTAATAATAATAGACAAAAACTAAACATTAATTATTTCAAAATGGAACATGTTTTACAGATTATTTGGAGGCAGCTTTGGGAACTTTTTATGCACCCAAAAGACCTTTATCAGAGTCAACAATCTTGGACTTCCGTGATCCAATTAGTAGACTTGCCAGGCGATTTTTCCATCACTTGCTGAGGTAATTACTTAATTTGGCTAATTACTGAATTATAGAAATGTACATATTTTTATGCATGTATATATAGCATTCAGGAATAGCGACATGCACAGAAGTGTTTATAACTTTCAACTTTGTCTTAATATGTTTTGACAGTGGATTGTTTATTCTTAATGATCTAACATGACATAACTGTCAGATGATTCTTTCAGGATAAGAGAAATTTACCAGAATTTCTTCTTTTGTAATGATTGTTTGCATTGTATGCAAAAAAATTGTAGAGTAATATCAAATGTGTACATATTCATTAATGTCAGAGTAAACTTCTGATGTCAGAAGTTCAAGCAATATGTTGAATGTTTTATTCGTGATTTGCTAGTAAATGTCGTAAAAATTGATCTTTGATCTTAGCTTGTCCTTTGGTAAATGATTTGCATGTATTATATATAGATTATGAGATCTTATTATGTACTTTGGTAAATGATTTGGATGTCGAATATATAGATTATGACACAAAACATGGGGACTGTGAAGTCTTTGAGCACTACTGAAAGTTGCAGATGTTGCAGGCACATTACAAAAATACCCTACAAATTCGAAATTAAGCAGACATTGAAATTAAACTTAACCTCAGTAATAAGACTGCCAATTCCAACATTGGTTTGCCATTAAAAGTTAGATGGCATTGAAGGTAAACCAGCTTGAATAAACCAATTCCTGCAATGTTTTGCCCTTAAAAGTAAGCCGGCCTTGAAAATAAGATGCCTGTTATATTTATTACACATCTTGCGTGCTTATAAGTAAATAAGTGAAGATGGAAAACTTCTGTCACCATAGAAGAAACACAGTAATATTCTAAGACTCTAATTGTAAAATTGTGTATCCATTCAGTAAAAACAGATCTAATATATTCTAATATATTCTTCATCATTATGCTAAAGAGCATGAATATTATTTACAAATCTTTCACATTCTTGTAATATATATATATATATATATATATATATATATATATATATATATATATATATATATATATATATATATATACCAATTGTCTACTGATCTACTGATACATTTACTCAAAAGTATAACTACCTAGAAAATAAGGTAAGAAAATGACTTATGTGAATAAGCCTTGATTATTATATGCTCATCTTTTTCACCATTAACTTTACATTGTCAGAATCATGCAATATTCCACGATATTGAACACCTTCATACTGGACCCCATGTGCAAAGGAACTATTTTCTAATGTAAACAATTTTTTTAAAGAATGAACTAATGCAGATATTTTAAGGACGGCCACATACCAGCAAATGTTTCATAGACTGACACATACAAACTGCTTTGGCACATTCCGCTTTTACTTTTTGGATATAAATGTTTCAGATTTAGCTAGATATAGATGCTATACAGGGTCATCACAATTAAACGTAAGTTATACACATAAACTGTCTTCTTTAGCTGTTAATAAAAATGGCCAAAAATGTACTTAACACTGTCATATTGCACTTCATGTGCTTGATGCACGTGAGCATGTGGTACGGTATGAAGTTTAACGGTCAGTGGGAGGAGCTATATGCGCATAAGTGCTATTTTTTCTGCATTGAAGCAATCTATGATTGTGAACTTTATTATTTTAATAATAAAAATAAATTTTGTTATTAAATATAATTGGTTGTGAATTTTATTATAAATCTTTGTTAATGAAACACGAATGAGCATATAAAAAGAATGTTACTGCATTTGAATGGAAAAATATGAACTTGTTTTTTCGGATGGATATACTGCACTCCCAAGGTCATGCAGTATAGCCATCCAAAAAACTCGTTCATATTTTCCCATACAAATGCAGTAACTTATAATTATTTTTGAGTTTTTTAGCATTTAATAAAATAATAACATGAAAATTTAGAACTTTGATTCACATGCAGTTTGATAATTGTTTAGTTGATTCACTATATGACTTTAACAGAGCTTAGTATAAATTTTAGTTAAAATTTAAATATTCATACAGTTTGACCCTGCAGTAGCATGCTTCTTTATAACACAAATTCAGATGTAACATGGTTGTGGTGTGGTTCACAAAATTTCATATTCATGCATGTTTCTCACATGTGAACAAAATGTATTTTTTTCTTCTTAAATGTAAAAAAAAAAATATGTAAAATGTTTACCATTTCTGGGAAAAGATTGTGTATGAATTCTTATATAAGATAATTGTGGTGTGGCTTCTGTTATTTGATATACATATATCTTGTACATGCAAAATATTTTTTTCTTCTTTAAAGTATGAAAAATAATGTGTAAAAAGTTTATTTTGGGATCTCACTGGGCTTTGCCAGTGTTGCAATTTTTTTTTACCTTATTGGTTACAGACTATACCATGTGGAGATTCATTTTTTGCAACATCATTGTTGGCTGGTTAAATGTTTATATATATTCTTGAGTTTGGAGTGGGTAAATTCAAAGGCACCAAACTGAAATAAAACCAATAGAATCTGTAGGATTGTTGCATTTTCCAGACTGACTGGAACACATTTATTGTGCCATAAATGTTTCTTTTTAGCAGGAAAAAGGTTATGCATATGATAACAAATAATAATGGTAGCATAATAAGCAAATTAAATTTCCAATCATTTGAAACCATAGATAACTGGCCATCACGTTAATTGAATGTGGGGCATCTCAGATTTGTTCATGTTTTAATTTATCTTTGAATAGCCTCATCCCCTGGGTAGCCCCAGCATGATAACTGTTTCCTGCTGACCAAAATCTAGGCTAATTCATTTTTTCATGTGGCATGTAAACAATGATACAGCCATGTGCTGCTGGTGACAATTAATATCAAAGTGAATTGTTTAGTGACCTACCTTTATTAACAATGGGATAAGGATCAAATGAGGACTATTTTTTATATATGTGTTATTTGTGTTTTCTGATGTGATGTGACTGATAAATGAATTTTATATGATCTATATTCAAATTCATGGATTTTTCATATACCTGTACAGTATTGAACAAATTTTGGATTGTACTACACTGTTGTCAACATACAAGTGTATTTCAGACTAATTTTGTCTTTATTTGATCAAAAACAGCTACTTTTGCCCCCATTTTTATTACACCCACCTTCCCTGCCATTTCTTTGGTACACAAATAATTTTCTTCATATCACCAACTTGGTTGGTTATGACATGGTTCAATACATAACACAGTCGGGTTATGTGGACCACAACCATTGTAACACATCAGCCTAAAATGTAGGTTTGCATGGTATACAGTGTTACCCTTCTATAATTTGCTCCGTTATAACACAAATTCGGATATAACACTGTCATGGTGTGGATCCCAAAATTTTATATACATGTATTTAAAAAAAAAAATTCTTTCTTAAAAGCACAAAAAAGTTTATTATCATTTTTGGGAAGATATTGCATATGAATAATACAAGATGATCGTTGAATTGGCTCCTGAAATTATTTTATATTTATTTTTCTCATGTGCAAAAAAAATAGTGTTTTTTTCTTAAAAGTATAAAAAATAACATGTAAAAAGTGTATTTATGAATCGCGCAGGGCTTTGCCAATGTCACAAATTGCAATTTGTTTCCTTATTGGCGGTAAAATATACCATCTGGCAATATCTTTTTATTGGCGACATTGCTGGCTGTTTAACTTGTATATATAACTATTGGTTTTGGAGTGGAGAAATTCAGAAGCCACATGACAGGAAGCTGCAAAGTTGATATAAAATGCACTGTAATTTATCTATTGTTACATAAAATAATTCTTTGTCCATATTGACAAACCATCTTAACAGTGCATTGTTATATCACAATCCGTTGATGTTGACATATAGCATAAGTACTGTATGTTTTGAGATCTCCACTTTTTTCAAATTTACATTTCTGGTAGTGAAGATCAGCCAGATAAAGCATTATCTCTTAATCTGTCTTTTGTTGGATTTTTGGCCGCTTGCTAGTAATTAATATATTTACATAGACTGACATTTGTATGTAGATGGTAAGCAAAATTATTTGTTTTTTTCACTAAGAATTAATCCATCAGAACATTCACATTTTCTATAGCAAATGGTTGATTGAGTATTTCTTTAACTTTTTGATGCATGCATGGAAGGCAGCATCCACTCCACTACCACAAATGTAAAAAAAATAAAATACCAGCTTTCACTTATTTGTTCAATAGGCAGGGAGGAACAGTAACTACAGTTGGCCATACGATGACCTATTTAGTCTTTTAAAAAAAATGTATCCAGATAAAGTAGTAGCTGAATTTTCAAAGAAAACACAACCTTTGAAGCACTGATTGTTAAGAAAATGTACTAAACAGATGGAAGATAAATCAGTCTCACCCATGCAATACAATTTTATGATGTTGCCGACACAATAAGAAATGGGCATTTGTTTGGTTCTCCAAAGCTGTCATTTAATAGTGACTTCAATAGCACATGCACCCTTCATCAAAGGAAAGTTGTTACCGAATTTAAAATGAAAGCAATGGAATCTGATGGATTGTTTCATTTATTCCAATGTGACTGGAACACTCTTACTTGGTCATGAAAGTTTCCTTTTTACAAGAAAAAAGTTTATGCCTAAAATGCAAACTTTTACCGGTTTGGGATGTACTGAAAAGTAAATGTACTTCATCATTCGTTACGTGATTGTGTTATTTTCTCCCACTGAATTCAGACCTATGCAATCTGTGACAAAATTATTTAATATTTTAAATCAGTGTGTGCATATTTTTCATGGATTTGCTTGTATTGTGTATTCAATGTATGTGATGTGATTTGCGGGTGAGTACATGGTGTTGATACTTTATTCATTGCTATGCATTAGACATGTATATATAAATAGTATACACATATATGTACCAATGCATGGTTCTCTGAATAAAGTAAAAGATTTAAGATGATAGCTGTGCCAATGAAG
This sequence comes from Potamilus streckersoni, assembly GCA_016746295.1. NCBI lineage: Eukaryota > Metazoa > Mollusca > Bivalvia > Unionida > Unionidae > Potamilus > Potamilus streckersoni. The sequence continues at coordinate 4,349,309 of JAEAOA010002356.1, forward strand.
CAGGTATTTTTGCACACATATTTATTACCTAAATCACCCCCACCCATTCCACACATTTTTTTGGGTACATGCATCATTTTCTTCAGCTAACTGACATGGTTACTAATAACATGGTTCGATCTATAACACAGTTGAGGTCTATGGCTCCCAACTACCATGTTATAGCAGGGTCACACTGTAAATATTAACTTTGTTTTTCACATAGGTATGCCAGATTTGATAAGGCTTTCTTATTAGCAGTGGACATAGGTGCAAAAGATTTATTTATGGTAAGTAAGATGTCAAATATTGCTATATTATTTTAATGGCTAAATTTTGAATTCTATTTGTAGGGTATCTTTGTTTTCTTTTTAAATCAAGCAGAATGTTTAAACTTAATGTGTATATACTGACTTCAATTTTCCAAAACCAAAGATTTACCAGTTCTGATCAAACATGCAGTATGAACTACTTGTGTGGTATAGTTTGAACTAAGCCAAAATATTTAGGGTTTCCTATTGGTTATTTCAGTATAAGATGCAGCATAAATTGAGTATACATAGGTCCACACAAGAACATAGTGTATTTCATGATGATACAGATTGTCTCATTTTCCTCTCGTTTCATTGTTTGCTCAAATTTAAGATTTGTAATGGTAAACGGAAGCAGCTTACCTAGATCTATGTTTTTTTTATTAAAGGATCTTCATTACATGGCATTGGATAAAGGTGAAACAGCATTAGCAGAAGTTGCAAGAAGAAAAGCAGTGCAGATAGAATCTGATTTATCAGGCAATTTCCAATTTTGAGTTTCACGTTTGTGATCTTGTTGGTTTATTATATTTTAAATTTGATTTATGGAACAATTTAATAATGCACATCAGTTTAAAGTTTTCTTTAACAAGTATCATAGGAGATGCTGGCACAAAATGGCGATGGGAAAATATAAGTTTTTTTTCCATTTTCAATTTTCTTTCACATAAATTCATAAATTTGTGCATTCTGGATTATACTTTTCTTCTTTAAATATGTTACCAGATCTTAACAAATGAGGAGTACAAACACTACCGTGCAAATTGATCCCACCCAAACATGATTTTAGTAACAAAATTATAAAATAGAACTGCTACTTTGGCTCCCACCGACATATGCAGACAACTTTGGCACTGCTGTTGTTAAAAGAAGCAAGGGAGGGCAAGATAGTGGTCATTCTCCTAATGCATTAAAACATTTTAGTTCTGAAATTGGTTTCATGAAGCCAGCCTAATGAAACTTTGTAAAGTTTTGTAGCAAATATTTGTACACATACATTTGAAATGGCTATTTGCAAGTAGTGCTACTCAAGCCAGCAGATGAGAAAAAATAAAATTTTCAAATGAGTGGAGATCAAAAAGCACTTACTGTAAAATATGCCAAAATAGGATTGGATGAGGTAGATGTGAAACAAGCTTACTGTATATTGTACAGCTTGTGTTACCTCATTTGAAAATTGCAGGTAAATCTGAAAACATAATATACAGGAATTTCTTCGAAGTGATATTTCGCTAGATACTTTGCTTTTGTTATAGAGATTCAGTGCATCTCCTGATAGGTATTAAAGGTATTAAAGCTTTAAATTACATGAAAAAAATCCTGTTCATTAATTTTCATTGATAGTCTTACTCTGAATGTAGAATTACCACTTTATATATATATATATATATATATATATATATATATATATATATATATATATATATATATATATATATATATATATATATATATGCAATAAACTGACGACGAACAGTACGAAACTAGTAACTAACTAGCCTAAGCGCTTTCGACTCTTAATGAGTCTTTTTCAAAGGCAAATACAACACATAGTTACGACAAACAAATAAACACAAAAACGTTGTGTTTGTAAACCTCTACATTTCTGTCTTCACATGTGCTAAAACTATAAATACAACCAGCTTGTATAGACTAGTTGCGGAAACTGAAAACGTTGTATAATTCCCTAAAAGTCTACAAGCCAAAGCGACATCTATTTTTACTTTGTGTACATATGTAACGGGATATAATCTGCGTTACATATGTACACAAAGTAAAAATAGATGTCGCTTTGGCTTGTAGACTTTTAGGGAATTATACAACGTTTTCAGTTTCCGCAACTAGTCTATACAAGCTGGTTGTATTTATAGTTTTAGCACATGTGAAGACAGAAATGTAGAGGTTTACAAACACAACGTTTTTGTGTTTATTTGTTTGTCATAACTATGTGTTGTATTTGCCTTTGAAAAAGACTCATTAAGAGTCAAAAGCGCTTAGGCTAGTTAGTTACTAGTTTCGTACTGTTCGTCGTCAGTTTATTGCATATATTTTAATTAATCCCTGACACACGTGATCCCTTGGTGGATCCAGTACGCTTGAGAGGGTTGTTATTCGCCATATGATTTGTATTCTTTATATATATATATATATATATATATATATATATATATATATATATATATATTCCTGCATTTTAAGTATTCAGTTTTTGTTTTTCTTTTCTAAGACAATACTATCTGTTTTTATTACTGGACAAATTGATTTTGACTAAATTTAGATACTATAAAATAATTTCTTATCAGATTCACTGGATGGCTTTGATGATGACATCCCTCCTCTGGGGGGTCAAGGTTATCAACAAAATGGCGAGATGTACAGCAGAAATAATTCCTCCAGGCAGCAGGAGAGGGTATGTTGACATTCAGAACTTTTGTAAATGGTAAATTACTTGGCAGTGGAACTTGTGAGTGTATGGTGTGGCCTTGTAACATAGTCTGTTGTGTCATTAATAGTATAGCAGGCAGAATGTCAGTCACTGTTTTCAACTTGTTTTTTTAAAAAAAATATCTTGGCCAGTTGATTTTTACCAATGTTCACATCAAGCCCCGATGTAAACATTTTATAAATATCATGGAATAATAATGTTGAACTCTTATTATTATTTATGCCTTTTTATTCATACAATTAATGCACATATTTTCTTCATCATTAAACATTAAATCAAGTGACTGATAACCAGTCTGAGGTAGACAGCTATAGTTAGCTGTACTTACACATGTATAATGCACCTTGTTTTGTACATTTCATACTGGCTCTTTAAGTCTGTTAATGATCATTAGAGCTAGGTACTGCCAAAAATGTTGGACTGCCATATCCTGCTGTATTTCTCAGTGTACTGCAATACATAATACAGTATACCACAATTATATTAGGGACCATCAATTGGATGTTCTGGGGAAAGAACTTGACACTATTTTTGTTTAATTTCATCTGTCAATAATTAACTGGAAAAAAATTATCTTGCTCTGATTTTTCAAAATAACATTATTAATGATATTATTAAGAAAAATATTAGTAATCTAAGATAAAAAAAAAGATTCAGTTCAAAAGAAAATCACAGCTCCACATACACCCCAAATATTAAATGACCAGTACCTTACAGGAAATGAATTTGCTGTGTATATGTTAATTGTTGCATAAATTGCAATCAAAAAGATGTAACTAAAGTCGGATGATTAAGGTTACAATTTAGCGGTGACAGACGGTGCTGACACTAGAAAAACCTGTTGATAATAAAAGGAAGTGTTGATACTAAAGTCAACGATTTTCCAGCTACTCTGTTGATATCACAGGCAGGCAAACTTTGAGTGGGATACCAACACCTAGGCAAGATATTTATCAGAGAGGACCAATTAACATTAAAAATGATATATATTCAGACAGAAATCAAGTGTGCTCCTGTAAATCATAGGATGATTCGCAGTCTTATAGAGAAATGCATATGCTTAATACATTCACATACTCTAGTAAATAACTAAAATGTGACATATGTCGTTTGGTTTATATCTTTGTTTTTTAAGTTTTTATGATAGTCAGATTTTGCCCAAATCAGTTTCACAAATCATTTGGCCACCATGTTGGCATACATGTCAAGTGTCAAAGACATGATTAAAGAATCATCAATATAATTAAATTTGTCATCATTAATTTGTCATAGATAAAAGCTTGTAAAAAAAGATAAATGTTTAAAACTATTTTGTCATGAATAATGAAAACATGCAGTTAACATCCTTCAAGACATAACAAAATTACTTGGGAATTTCCACACATTGCTTACTGATGGAAACTAACAAAGTAACAGTACAATGAAAAAGTACTGTGGCGATAACACTGGAAAAAAAAAGCCGTGGCAAACCAGTATTATGGTATTACTCTGGATAATGTTTGTCATTAAATGGTAATAGTTAAAAGCTGTTCATGCACAAAAATAATTGCTGGCTTCTTTAGATAGAGTTGGATGGAAATTTTTTCTATTTTCATTATTTTTTTTATACAATGAAAAAGTATGGATTTTATTATTGTGGAGCTCATGTTAGTGGACAGCAAGATAAATCAATCACTTTTCTGACAGTACCATTTGCAGTGACTATGTCAACAGTTATGGTTTAGGTTATAGCTATTTATTTACTAATATTTCCTTAAGTCATTGATAAATTCTCATCATTCTTGGCATACATTATTATAAAGCTGTCAAAATTCATTTTGTGACTTGGTCAATTACACTTGTAATCTTGGGGATCAATTTCAAAGTCATAGAAAATTTGATTTAGCTCCAGTTTTTTCATGTACTTGTATATTTTAATACACCTGATGGATTTTCTTTATACTTGAGATGAAGCTGAGTAAGAAAATCCTGTAGGTAACATGTATGCTTGACTGTTTAATCTTGGGGCCATAGTCACAGTGGTAAAGAAGTTTGAGTTAAGGTTTTAGCTTTAGATTTTTACTTCCTTTTACTGTATTTCCAAAGTCCTTGATAGATTTTCATCAAAATTCTAATTCTCACACCATAGTCAAAGGTTAAGGTTACAATCTTACAGAATTTACATAAATGTTTTGGTTAAGGTTTGTGTATTTGTTTTTGTTTCCTTAAGTTGATGACAGATTCTTTTCGCAGTAGATGAATTGTTATGAAGCCAAGACAATTCATTCTCTGAAATGTTTGACGAAGTTTTGACTTTAGTGTAAAGTTCACAAATTTTACAGCAGTACTTTCATCGTTGGCACAATATGCAGTCTCAGGCCTGGTTGTAGTGTGGTAATGGGGGTTTTGGACTTTGTGTGTTGTTATAGGTCATGGAAATTTTGGTATTGATATAGGTCACTGAATTTCAATGCAGGCTCAGACCTGGTAGGAATATGGTAATGGGGTTTTTGGAGTTTGTGTATTGATATTGACTTGACATGCAAGCTGAGACCTTGTTTTTATTTGATGATGCAAAATAAACTTTCTAGACATAGCCCCATGCATGTTATAAACTCTTGAACAAAACAAAGATGTGCTCCAGAAATGTTGGAGATCAAACAAAAATCTTGAAATATTTGCATTTTGTCATGTTACAAAATCCAATCATTATTTGATTGAGAAAATGGAATAAAAGAGCATATTGCTATAACTCGATTAAAGAAACTTAAGCTGTGAGCAACCACTTGTCATTTATGGCAAACATGGTCACGCTTGAATCATTTTAGTTCATTAATGGACTGGCATGAGTGTTTCAACACTGCTATGAATGTCCATATTTTAAATCAAAGATATAAGAAATACCAACCTTTGCTTTGATTATTGTGACAGTGATATTATGATAGTACAAAAATAGAACTGAACTTAAGTAGAAATGTTCATATATTTGAGAATGTAGAAGCCTTCTTTCAAACAATGCCTATTTTGTTCTAATTGGCTTTGTTTTTGTGGCTTATTTCCAGATTGTTTTGAGCTTTATGTTTTATTAGCAATCTACAAGAACACTGAAACATCTAATTACAGGCATTAAAAAACACTGGGACACCAAATTCTGATCATTAAGAATGCTGAGATACTAATTGCAATCTTTAAGAGCACTGAGACACCTAATTGCAGTCTTAAGAACACCAAGACACCTAATTGTAATCTTAAATGACACTGTGACACCTGATTGTAATCTTAAAGAACACTGAGACACTTAATTGCAGTCTTAATAACACTGAGACACCTAATTGCAATCAGTGACAATGAGACACCTAACTGCAGTTTATAAGAATACTGAGACACTTAATTGCAGTCTTAAGAACACTGAGACACCTAATTGCAGTCTTAAGAACACTGAGACACCTAATTGCAATCTTAAAGAACACTGAGACACCTAATTGCAATCTTAAGGAACACTGAGACACCTAACTGCAATCTTAAGAATGCTGAGACACCAAATTGCAGTCATTGACAATAAGACACCTGATTGCAGTCTTTAGGAACACTGAGGTACTTAACTATAAGAATAGTCTTGTTCACTTGGTAAAGAGGTACAGGCATGTATATCATCAGGGAACAGTCTCTGATTGCATGGATTTTTATTTAGGCATGGCAAGGAGCAGATAAAAGTACTCAGTTTACACCATCAAGATAATGCATACTTGCCATAACATGAACTGTCAAATTGAAATCAAATTTTTTTTACTCAGAAAACCCTGATAGATCATGTCTCAAAAAACATGATATTCAGTGATCTTCAACCCAACCCAACTTAAGTAAATGCCATAACATGTAGCAGGTATAATCAGTTAATAGTCCTGATTAGAGCACATGTAAAACTATCCATTGAGCGGTTTATACAGATAATTGATGTAGAGGCAATTAATTGGCTGACAGTAGCTAGGTTGATGTGTCAAGTCCTTTGAAGACTGCTGTGCCATTTATTGTGAGGTAAAGCTTGAATGAGAATGTTAAATCACCTTTATTATAGATTATTTGCAAGTTTGTGAACAGTAGAAAGCTTTCTTTGAACTAGTGTTTTATTCCATATGTATAACACAAAGAATGATTATTTCACTCATCAGAATAATGTTCAAGTGTGATTAAATTTTAAAGGAAATATGTCAAAGTGTATTTCCTGATACTCAGGAAGGAAGCAGAGTTCACTAAAACTAAATGTCGGAACTCCTGGTTGACAGAATTTGATTTTGTTAAGCAGAGCAGCAGTGGGAATCATCTGATTCTTTGCACATAATGCAAACATATTGACATTAATCATTCTGGAGTCTTTAACGCCTGTCACAATGGCATCACCTATGCAATGTCCCTATGCAACATAGGGACAAACCAGAAAATATTAGACATGTTGAATTAAACATCTTGTTAAAATACCATCTGTTAATTGACCCATGCTTTTCATGATGAATTTAGCAATGATATAGGTAATTGAAAGACAATAAGAAGTACACACTCATGTTTGCAAAATTCATTTTTGTCAATAAAGTGTTAATATCCATACTGGAAAAAGGCATTTATTACTGCTGTATTAGGCCCCATTAAACTTGGATACATTATGTTCCATCTCTCAGTGGTTGCATCCAAATGGTATGAATATTCATTTTTTTATATAGAGAGAGGCATATCTCATGGTCAAACTGCATCAGTTATGACATTGCTAACGTTATGGTCATCAACAACAACTCGGTAATGACCAGGATTTGCTCAGAGAATCCTGCAGGATGTTTTTGAAGAACAATACCATCCAGTCTCTAAAGAGTGCAGAGATGAACACAAATGACACATGCATTAACTTTAGATCCCCTATCAAGCTATTGAGAGTGGCAAAGACTGCCTCTAATTAATCCTATATTTTGTTATCCAGTGTTGTTTTAATTTAATATTAATGTCATTGTTATTATGTGAGTGTTTGCACATAAGTGTATGTCTGTGGTAATGATTTATTTTCTTGCAAGTGTATTAAATACTTTAAAGAAAATACAACAGTTATTTTCTTTCATTCAGATTTCAAATTACCATCATTTTGGAGAGGCCTATATGAAATGACACCATAATATCAATTGGATGACATGGCTTTGTTTAGTCATGTGCAGTAACCACACCTTGGGACCTCAAAAGACACATTTCGTGTCTGAAAACCCATCCAACAGTGTCTGGGAATATGGCAGGCATGCATGTCATAAGGGATACAGATTTTCCGTGGAATCTCATTACCATTATGATGTTTTTGAAATTTGTTAGTATGTTGTCTGTATGATTGTGTGTATTCATCATGCATACTTCACATCAATGTAACAAACATGCAGTAGATATGATGATTACTCATATTTTTAAAGATAATACTAATTTTATGGATATTCTGATGAAATGTTAAGTGCCAGGTCACCTCTAGTTAATCCATATCTCCAAAGATATAGGTAACATACGCCATCCAATTCATGTTTTACAGATTCCTCGGTCCAGGCAGCATCCATGGCAACAGAACTTGCCACCATCCTCCTCAGTATCCCATAATTCCTCAAGTTCAGGATATGAAAGTCAGCAAAGATCCAGGCAGAGCCATAGGTCCGGATCAGCTGAGGATGATCAGGACTCTGGCCTGTGAGTATCAGCTTTATACACCAGCATGTGCTTTGTATAAAGGTGTACCATATATACTCACTTATAAGTCTGATCCAGCTGTCAACAATATAGACCTATTCTGTTGTCACATAATGCACTGGCAGATTGTAGTATTTATTCTACTGATTAATCCCAACAAAATACATAGATCCAGATATGATGAGGCATTATGTGAAGGTAGATCTGGGTCTGTGCATTTTATAGTTGGATTTGTCTTATAAGCAAGTATACACGGTGTGTATCCGTACTTGGGCACATATTGTATTATGATGATGTAAGACTTTTGTTTTTGTCTAACATTATGGCAGACTTCAAAGAACTTGGTGTGTGCATCTTCCATAGCAGCCCTTTACCCACAAATATCGGTCTTTGATCACATTTTAAATGTTTTAGTGACATGTATAGATTTTTATCACACTTAAACCTTTTTCATTTCCAGTGCTTAAGTTTGTATAGATGATGTTATACTTCAGCTATAGCATTTTCCTCTTAAATTGGGACAATTTTATTGGTTATTAGGCACAAAATATTACACATTTTCTCAAAGGTTGTGTATCATCTATATTCAGCACCCACTGCATGCAGTTGCCATGATTCTGCATACTTGATTACATAGATTAATTAAATAGCACTACACTTCAAGTTTTATCAGATTCCTAAATTGTATTCATGCTATCATTATAATAGGGCCTTGTTTACTATAAAATTAATTGTTGTTGGCAACTGATTTCAGACACCTACAGTTAGGAGAGCTTGACTTGGAGTCAGATCTAATACAAGACTATACATCCGCTCTACGAGATGATAATGGATGGAACAAACAGGGTATGTTATCATTCAGTATTTTCAAGTGGTCAGTTTGACTCAAAATGCCAAATCACATTGTGTATCTTTTGTTTTTGTTGGTTTTAATGGCACTTTTAACACATTATTGGCTATATGATGCAGAGGAAATGGGATCTAGGTGCCTTTTCAAAGGACACAGAAACAGGTGCCCCAAGCTGGCATAGGTGAATATTGTAACCACGACCCTTGGATTATGAGTCTATGTTCTAGCAGCAAGAACAGCAGTATGAGCATGATTTTTGTCAAGCCTGTCCTGCTGGAAGATTGACATAGTAGTCACTTGGTGTCTGTGTGCATGGCTGTTGTCTATGCCCTGAATTAACCTCAACCTCAGTGTAACAATTTGTTTTAGCTTCTTTTCATTTCAATACTGTTTCATCTCACCCTTTTTAGATTTGGAAGTTAGCTTCAGTATGGTGTCATTATCAAAGCTCATATTAGCATGCTGACCTGGCCCAGTTTCTTCTGGTTAAACATCCTTATCCATTTGTAAAAATTTTGGTCATAGAAATTTCAAGGAAACCCACACATTATATATACTATATATGAAGTTTCCCATATTTGATACATATTTGTATTCATACTCAATTTTTGAGCAAGGAATAAATTTGGAATTTCTTAGCATATTACCAGAAAACTTCATGTAATGAGAATATTTTTTTTTTCCAGATGAACATGAGGATGGGGTGAGTGTAATACTTCATTTCTTCTGTTGTGTAGGAATGAAAATGTCATTGTGTGGATGAATGAAATATAAATAGCAATAGTTCATGCTTTATTTAATCAAATAATGAAAGGAATAGTATGTTTGTGGGTAAAAAGAATATATTCAGCCAAGACTGTAAGGATTATAGTTTGTTGTCTTTCTTGCAAAGCAACATTCTGATGACTTTGTCCTAGGCACTAGCTTGTTTTGCATCTGGCTTAGTTTCTCATACCTTGTCACATGTACAGTCATGAAATTTGATGGGTGTATTTATCATGGAAGGTACTACTCATGATGGACATAAGGTCACAGTGACCTACTTTCATGCTCCTTTAATCATATTAGTTTTCTTAATTTGGATTAGTGGAAGGTTCAGTCCAATCCTCCTCCAGACATGTATGATGGTAATGGTATTTTGACTGATTACAAAGTACTGTTGTTGGATAGTCATAGTTGTGAGACCACTCTGGTGGCCTAATTGGTTAGAGTGTCTGCCTTGGATACAGGTCATGGGTTTGAACCCCAGCCAATTCATACCAAAGACTTATAAAAATGGTATTAGCACCTGCCTCACTTGGCGCTTAGCATTAAGAGGTTAGTGTTAGGACTGGTTGGCATGGTGTCATGATAATGTGACTGGGTGGGACATCATGCTACAAGTCTGCAGTATGGTGCCTCAGCACTTAACATCACTATAAACTGCCACACTGCAGACATCATAGCAATATGACTAAAATATTATTAAAGCTACATTGAAAATCCAAATCACATAAACACATATAGTTGTGAAAGTGAATTGTATTGTTTTTCTTGTATGTTAACTTCACAACTATAAAGTTGATTAATTTCAAACCCCGTATCTGATAAAGCTTCATAAGACAGGTGTCAGGTGGGCATTGGTCATAGCTTCTTCCTAACCCTGGCTTTGCATTTCTACCAAACAAAGGAAACTAAGATATGCACTGACACACAGAATCTCCACTTTAAATTGTTGGCATTGCTATAATAAGAAATAAAATTACAGCTTTGTTTCTGGTAAAAAGAATTATATGGAGAACAATAGGAAAAAACAGATCTGTGAAGTAAACAAATCACTTAATTAGTTAATTTCAGTTGTACTATAAAGATCAACAAAGCAAACAAATCACCTATCTTTGTCAACCCGGTTAGTTAATATTCTAACGAGCTTTTTTCCCAATTATGCATGTATATAACAATATCTTCAGTGAAACTACATTCTCCATGCCTTTCAACAAGTTGCATATAAGATTAACAAAAAATGCACTGGCATTGACCAGACTTAAAGCCTCAACTTAAACTGGTGTATACTTTTAAGGGTCGTAAAGGTATGGGCATCCTGCCAATATCCCTTGATCTAATTTTAAAATATATTGGTACCCTGCCATTTTTTTAAACAAGCCTGTCATATCTGGCATCGGTTTGACATCAAACACAGTGACTTTAATCAGTTATTGAAAATCTGTATAAAAATGGTTTGTTCCATCTTTCAAACAATATTGCATTGTACATATATGGGGAATTTCAGTGTTCAATTACTCCCAGGTCTAGCATTTTAGTTACATCCTCATCAGTCAATTCCCTTGCATTAAAGGGTAATGGATATCTTTTAATATTGATTGGCTCTGAGTAAAGATTTACCTTATAAAAATTTTCTTGCAAAGGCAGCATTCTTATTTAGCCAGGGTTCTTATTTGATCTTAACACACAAATGATATTGTTCAATTGCAACCCAGAATAGATTTCACAAATTGTAATAATCAAAGCATTACTTACAAAGCTCAAGCACAGTCTCTAAGCATATGCATTTGACCATAAAGCCAAGGAAAGCGAGTTATTAGATATTTATGATGACCATGACAATTTATCAGACAATTATGGAAGACGTTCAAACTTTATCAGAAACTGAGGATGAATTCTTGGATTTTGTATTAGGTGACTTCAGGTCATGTTCATTAAAACTTTGGTAAATATTCAAAATTTGCATGATTTATATCTTTTAAAATTAAATTTTCTTATCAATATATGTGATCATGTTACCCACTGTCATTTGCTTCGTTGAACTGTCCCACTATCATTTGCTTATGTAAGTTGTTCCACTGTCATTTACTTATATAAATTGTCCCATTGTCATACTTATATAAATTGTCCCATTGTCATTTACTTATATAAATTGTCACATTGACATTTACTTATATAAACTGTCCCACTGTCATTTACTTGTATAGTGTCCTAATGTCAATTACTTAAATTGTCCCATTATCATTTATTTATTTAAATTGGCCCATTGTTATTTGTTTATATAAATTGTCCCACTGTAATTTCATCAGTAAATTATCAGTCTGATTAACAAGAAGCATAGGGACATTTAAAATCCCTCGTGACAGGTGCAGTCTTTCCAGAGGCCGCACAGTTTTTCAACTGTTTTGTCAGACTCTCCATTGTTTCCTTTGTCCTGTGTTTTTCAGCATGACCCTTACTTACACTATATTTTTCAATCTAACATTGAAAATCAATTACATGATGCATGAATGTCCATTGTGAAGCTAATTCAGGTATGACCTCAGTGATGTGGTCCTAGGTGTATGAGGTTTGTGTGCTTCGTTTGGTAAAATGAGCAGGGCAGAATTTATACATTGCAATTAATTAAAACTGATATGAATGCCTGTATTTAATTATTGTAGTTACAAATAGGCACAAATATTTAATCAACTGGCAATAGAACAAGCAATAAATTTTTGTTTAGTTTCTAAAATATCACTAAAATTGATTCCAAAACATTGTGAAGATATTTTGAGAAAGTCCCAATAAATATATTCACAGATGTCTTCAACACTACTGTCATGGGTCAGTAACTCAGTTAAATCAACTACATGTTTATGGGGACAGTTCAAAACTGGATGTAAATCATCTGTACTTTTAGGTTGTTCACATATGATGTCACTCAGTGAGGGGGGAGGTGGTGAAAATTTTGTGAGGGTGGTTTGAAGAAATGTGATGTCACAATAAATATGAGTGTATAACAGTTCTTTAAAAAATAATGTCGGAACAAAAAAGATTTTGTGACCTGCATCTTCGTTTCATTTTTAACCACAATATATAACAATTCTCTTGTGGACGACTTACATTAATAATGTTATCACAAATGAAATATTGGGTTATTGTTATAACCTCTAACTGGTTTAAACTTTTTTTTAAAATTATATAATTCTTTTTTTAATATAATGTAATACACACTTCAAAAACAAAATGTATACTAAATCAATTAGAGGCCTACTGGTGATTAAACCTGGATTTTAGAAAAGTAAAATAATCGGCTATTACCATCCTGACAACAGTCCAATGAGATCAAAGTTTATTAAGTTGAAAGATGGTATTTGGTCTGCAGTGAACATTTAATCTTTTAATATTTTTTATGTGAAAAAGACAACAAAATTAGTTGAGTAGGGCCAAGGTTGGGCCCCGTGTCTCGCTGGAACACCACAGATTAAAGGGAATAAACATATAAAATGTTAGCTTTTTTCTTTCTTTTTATTGAAAACATTTTGTTGACACCACTGAAGTGCTAGATTATAAACGGTCCTACTAGTACAAAGAGTCTTTGAAGCTTGATGACATTAAAAAAAGCAGTCTAAAATAGACTGGATTAGGTGAGAGAAGAACTTATAGGGCTAAGCCAGCATGTGGTACTAGTAACATTTATGCTATTGAAACCATTCATGACGTCTCAACAGCCTATAGCAGTGGATAAAAATAAATTATATCAGTCTTTATTTAATGCTTATGTCCTACAAACACCAGATATGCCATGATGAACTTAACATGGAATAGTATCAAGAATGACACAGATTTATTATTATAACATGGAATAGTAAAAAAAAAATGACAGATTTATTATTATAACATGGAATAGTATCAAGAATGATACAGATTTATTATTATAACATGGAATAGTATCAAGATTGACACAGATTTTGCTGAAAAAAGTTAACCATATGTTGCAAGAGCTCAATATGATCTCTGTTATGAAAAAAGGATCACTTCCTAACTTTTGGACAAAACAAGCACCATCAGTTTCAAAAAAAGTTTCTACTCAGGATAATTTAGAGTCCAATGAACAACTGAATGATGTCTTCAATATCATTACTTCTGTAACTTTGCCTTCTACAAGCCATTTGGCTACTCTGAGAAATGCTACTGTTCAATTACATTTGGTGAAGTCTGAAATTGATGTCTTAAATTCTGACCTTGTTGGTTTGTATTATAATCAGTAAAAACAAGGACTACTTTCATATGAGCAGAACTTAAAGAGTTAAAAGATAAACAAAAAAGAAAAACTGAAAAGAAACCAAAGAGGAAGATTGATGATCGAAGATCCCAGAAAGCAATAGATTAAAAAAAATCAAAACTGAATGCTTTTACTGGAAGATAATCCTGAACTGCTCACAAAACTATATATTAGGGCCAGATGTGGTCAACCAAAAACTGACAATGAACAGCCATTGCTTTTGCAAGTCTACAGAAGTATCAAAACCTTAGATCAATTAACAGAGCATTTAAAAAAAGATGGCTTCAGTACAAGTCAAAGTGGACTATAACATCATCTACTTCCTAAGCATAGTTCATCGTCAGAAGGTAATCATCATTACACCACTGTTCCAGTAAAGTTAATTTTGAGTGCAAAATGATTATCACATAAACATATTGATGGCCAGTTTTGCACAGCCACAATAAGACATTTGGAAGAACTCTCTTCTATTCTTGGACTGAATTGGGTTTATTTTATCAGCCAGAAAGATAAATGTTATGCCCCAATTGGTGGTCGCTGCCAATAAATAGTCTACTGCTGATGAGTATAAAGCAAGCCTTGCTGTAAGCATTTCTGGCCCAATCTGGAAAAAACTCCGCATCTGTAGCACTTAGCCATGGATTTGACTTTGTAAAGTTACTGTGTCTAACAGAGTTTGATATCATAACCAGGACTGGTATTGATAAATTGGTCAAGCCGATTCTTGTTTAATGTTGATGGTTATTGGCTGGATGAAAATCCACAGTATCAAAAGGCCATTAAGGTTTCCATCCACCATTTCATGAAAGATGATCTTAAAGAGTGGAGAGAAGGATGGTGCCATTAAGCAGGGAATTAAGTGGATTAATATTACCTCACGACATCTATGGCAGCCATTTTGATAAACAAGGTAAGACAATTGAAATCAAGTTAGAGAAGAAAAACTTTGAATTTGCCAGAAAAGCATTGGCCGAAAAAGGGTCACAGTTTAGACAATTACCCAACCATTGCTAAGTATAAGGAACAGGATGTATTGTGTACTGATCAAAATTGGTGTGACACCCATGTCTGTTCAAGCTAATACTTGCTTCAGATTGTGAAGTGTGATGAAAAAATGTGTTTGAAAGCATGAAGAATATAGCGTGATAAAAGACACATTTCTTCCTCTTCATTTACCCTTGTTCAAACATGTGAAGGACTTATTGTTCCAGAACAAGCAACAGATGGAACCTTGCACAAATTTCCATCCTTATTTGCAACTAAAAGTCTCATAACAGGAAGACATTCTACCTCGGTCAGCAAACACATTTTGAACAATTCCCTATGATCTTAAGTGCCCTTCACTTCAATCTGTGCTGAATGAGAGAAAGATATGCCACATGTACTTCAGCTCTCAGGTCATGCTGCACAGTCACTCAGTTCTTCACAAACAAACAGCAGTTCCATCAAAGCACATCAGACCAGTGAGAGTTGCTGCTAGAAGGCAACACAAAATGATGGTCATACTAGTATATGCGGAGAATGGAGAAGGTGTAGGAGGATTGAGGAGGATCTTGATTTGGAGGCAATATCCCTTTCAATAAACGATGTTAATCATGAAACAAATGGATTTCAGTAATGTAATTATGGTACTCATATTAGTTGCACTTAATTACAATTTATAGTTTGCTATGCTTATTTGAAGTTATATGGCCAAAATACATTGTTATGACCAAAATGGGCACATAAACTTTAATAACATAGAGGTAACTTGGACTAAAGAGAAAGTTACTATGTAAGAGCATGCTGTTTAAGTTTACAAAGGTACATCACATAAAGACTGATGTTTTACTAATTTACACAAATTCAATATTTTTCTTTGTATATATACCTATTTTGACTCTACTTTTTCGCAAAGGGTTGCTGGAAAGACTGCAATAATCAATTTAGTTTGACAATCTATTTTTATCTATGTATTATTGATTAAGTTTGTATTTCAGGATGGGAAATCAGTGAAGGTGATTCACTTTGGAGTGGTGTGATCTCTTAAAGAGAATATGAACTTCACTTTATATTACAAAGGGCTGCTATATACATCAGAGGATGTTATGCAGATATACCAATGCAAGAAGGATGAGTAGTTTACAATGATATGACAACCTGTTTGCCCAGGAGACATATTTTCTTGTCTTAAACTTGCATGATGATTTACTAATAGGATTAAATGTAGACTATAATAAACATGTACTTATATAATGTATTCTGTTCTGTCAAAATTTATATATATATATATATATATATATATATATATATATATATATATATATATATATAGTTTTAGTGTTAAATTGGAAATCCTTCCTGATTTTAAATGTCTGACCTTTCAAAAAACTTACCTATTGTAAATACACAGTGGATGTACATAACTAGATTGTTTATAGGTATATACAAAGTAATTTAAATAGTTTTAGATCATTATCTATCTAAAAACACGAATTTCTCTCTTTTACACTTGTGTGTTATCTGGAACATTTCTTGAAAGTTCAAAAGAAAATTAGTAATATTTTTTTATGCTTTTTTCCCTCAGGCAATTTAACATTAAAGTAGGTACAATGTACTTACCTGTAGTGCGTTAGTAATGCTGATGTGAAAGTGCTTGAAAGAATAATGTTTGAATATATTACTTATTTGCTGTAATGTGAGCAATTTATATATATATATATATATATATATATATATATATATATATATATATATATGCAAAGAGTTGAAGTACAGAAATAAAGATTATGTTTTACAGATATATTTGTTATTTTATTTTACTGTTAGAGTGAAAGCTGCTTTGTTCCATGGAATGTCATGCACTCCCAACTACCACTATCAAAAAAACTGCCTTTGTCCAGGACTTTTTAGTATGATATACAACTTCTCTGCCAATATCAACTAAATGGTCTATTAACTTGAAATAATTTATTTTATTTTCTAGACTCTCTGTGTGTGTGTATATATATATATATATATATATATATATATATATATATATATATATATATATATATATATATATATATATATATATATAAAGAGCAAGTCATTTGCAGAATCATTCTCCCCATGATCTCTCAGAACCAAAGAAGACTAAGCCTGTTGACAGAATCAACTGAAGGCCCATGGCCAAAAATGTATTTTACACTCATACAGAACTGTTCCTAATGGATCTTATTGTCCTAATATCAAAGTAGTTACTTCATTCCAAACAAACACGAATTAAAATAATAACTAAAAAACTTTCAACAATACTATAAGAATTTCACAATGTTGATTGTCACATTAACTTCTCCAGTAATATTAATGCAGAGTTATTACATGTGCATGTCAGTATTTACACAGTAATTCACTCTGGGTTATTTGTCTATATTTGCAACCAATATTAGATTACACTTAAACAAAACACCCAAATACATCAACTGTATACAAATAATGACATAAATTTGCAGGTCTTTTTCCTCTACTGGACAAAAACTTGATATTGATATGCTAGTCATGGAGAAGATTTATTTTGCTTTCCTTTTTGTCACCACAGATATGTTTGGCTCTGTTCAATTTTTCATTTTTCTCAATGAAGATCTTGTTTCTTTTCAAGCACCTCTTCATATTGAATGTAATGTGTATTTCCAATATTGAATTTCTCTGTATGCAGCTTCTTTTAGAGGTGATGTGTGCTGCTCCAAACTCATCCAACCAAGATTAGCATAATTAGTCTTTCTTGATAAGATCACAAAATGCCAGACCTTTGGCGTTCAGTTTTCTTACGACTGACCAACTACATTTCCATCGATTTTTTTTTTGCTTCAGCTCTTGCCATATCCACACATTTTTCAAATATTCATTGAAACTGTTTGTGCTCTTTTCTCTCTTGAAATTCGAGATGCCATGTTTTGCAAGCATGCTTATTTCTTTCCATCAGTTTCTGTTACACAAAGATTCATTGGATGATTAGAATGTGTGAGTGTGATTTATGATTTTTAACATAGCTTTAACAATTTTTTAGTCTTATTATTCTGACACTAGGCTGACCAGTCCTAACACTAACCTCTTAATGCTGAGCACCAAGCAAGGCAGCTGTTAGTACCATTTTTGTAAGTTTTTGGTATGAATCTACCAGGGATTGAACCACGACCTCCTGCATTCGAGGCAGACACTCTAACCACTAGACCACCAGAGCAGTTGAATGAGTAGAAACTTTTGACCAATCAGAATACTCTTTACAATGATCATGTGGTAAACTAATGTATGGGATGAATATTTGCAAGGATCATTGGAACGAAACTGAACAGTGTGGTCTTTTTTTTTACAAACCAGATTGGAGATTAAAAAAGTGGACTGCACTGAAAATCAGATTTTTCTCATCAGGAGAAAATTGGAATATTATTTTGAAATAAAGAAAAATAATATTTGTTATCATCAAATTTAAATGAAGAATGATACTAGTTTACATACCAAAATCTGGTCAAAACTTACCAGAAATGTGTAATAGAGAGTATTATCTTATTAAAGTGCATTGATGTTGCTCATAACCAAACTCAACAGAGATCTTGATAATATAAGCTTACATACCAAATCTGATCAGAAACATGGCCAGTAGAATATTCACAGCCAATTACATACAAGTTCACCTAAGTAATCTATATGGATGTCACCCTTAATTCAAATTTTTGTAGATTTTGATGATGAAAGTTTATGCACCAAATTTTATAAAAAGCTGATAACACTCACAAATGTTGATAAATAATGGACAATGTAAGATGGACAAAAAGCAATGCCATAAGCTCATTTGGCCTTTGGCCAGGGAAGCTAAAATAACCTTATTGTAGTTGATTTTAGGTTTCTTTTAGGGGATATAGGACAAGTGTGTTTCTTGATGGCGAACAGTGTTACTGTTACATTTTGGTTCAAAGTACATACAAAAGGTCCTACAACTTTATGTAAACTAAAGATAGAATCTTTAAAAAAAAAACTAAAACCAGTGTTGCTTACAGTACCAAGTCCATCTACATAACTGCCTGCTTTCCCATTCTGTTCTTGTTTTAGTAAGGGTTAGAGATAAGGGATTGTTAATTAATTTAACATCTGTGCCTTATCCAAGGACATGAATTGGTCCAGGCTCAGTTAGCCATGGGAAGATAAACAACAGAACCGAACCTGTTGACAGTCTCTGGTATCAAATATCCAGAATGCTGGGATTAATGTTCTAGCCAACTAACAGTTAGAATCTGATAAATGCACTGAGAGTGAAATCATACTTATAACAGTTACATATATTGGTATGATCATGTCACAAAAGATGGACATACTTGTGTGTTTTTACATCCATGTATTTATCAGATACTAACACTGAATAATCAATGACAAAAACTGTAAAAAAAACCCCATACATTTTAATTCTATATTGTTTACAAAAAATGATGAATACATTTTTGAAAAGTCCTATTTCTTCTTGGGCTTACTTGGGCCTCCAAGCTCTTCCAATTGTGCTTCAAGAGTTTCCTTTTCCCTGTCTGGGATGTAGCGGTACTCATCATCTTCTTCTGTAGGCTAGAAGTGATGAACCAAATGGTTATTAGCATTTGATAAATAGTTGTAACACTGTATTATAAATTCTTGTGTAACAGCTACACTCCCATAAACAATGTTATAAATTTTTCTGTAATAGCTGCACTTCCCTATTGAGAAAGTAATATGATGTAATCAAAGTCTGATAACTGAAATCCAATATTTCACAATGGTTTAGGTCTGAGTGAACACACAAAAATCAAGCACATTCAGTTTAAAAACTCTAACATTAATTAATATTAACAAATACAATATCCAACCATGTAAGTACTTGACTGTTAGATCAACTGCCATAATCAAATACTTCAGTGAATTTTTTAAACTGAGCAATGAGGTGCTTTTATTAATTATCTAATAATTAAAACAGTTTTACCTAATGCACTTGCAAAGGTTGTACAATGGCAGAAATGCAGTTTTTGGTATTAATTTGTAATTTCATGCCATTTTCATATTTGCTACCACTGTGCCAATAATGAAGATAAACAACAGTAACTTATTCATTGAAAGTTATTTATCACACATTTGTTGAAACATACTAAAAGGAATCTATTTGTGTAGACTATTCTTCTAACACTATTGGAAAATCCTTACCTTGTAAAAATACCAGAGGGAAAAAATATATTTACCTCTTTAACAGTGACTTGAATTCCTTCTGGTGTGTGCATTCTTAAAAGATCAACAAAAGCAGGAAGTTTGGTGGATGGTACATCTTGTAACTGGAAACAAATTCATTGAAATATGTTAATCAAATCACATACAACTATTGCAATAAGTTTGATTATTTGCATCCAGAATATTTTGCTTCAATAAAAAGATGGAAGAGGAGGAAAGACATATCAATGAACATAAAAGGCAACTGAATAGATAGGATTAAAGCAATTGTCCATTTCTGATACTGTGACAAGTGCGTCAAAAAAATTGAAACATGGCAAACAAGATCCCAGAAATAAAATGCAGAATAAAGGTAGACAGTCACCATTATATAGCACTCAACCAGTCACAATGGCCATTCTTTTTTCCCATCCAATTTTGTATTAAAAAAGTCTTGTATATAACTGTAAGGTGTTTTAAAACCAAATAACGGTTTTCACCTTCTGTAAGCGGTTGCTGGAGCATATCTGCACTGATCATTGTATGCATGCAAATTACACTTATTTGATAAGGAAAGAATTATTTAGAGAAAGGAATATGTGAGTTAATGTGTAAACATTTCTTAGCTCATTTTGTACTTGCCATACTCCTGTCACACTGTCAGCAAAACTCAAAGGTGTCAGTAGAAAATTGAGAGAGGTGGTCTTTATCATTGTAGAAGGTTTTTTTTTTTAAATGTCTTGCCCATCAAGAGCTTTGGAATTAAATACTCTTGCTCTGAGTTGTGGAAGAAAATACTATTGATCATATTGGTTGAAAAAAAAGTTGCACCGATTATCTTGAGATGAAATGAGAAAAAAAGCTATTCTGGTTGGAAACAAAATCGCAGCCTTTCCCTCAAAATTAAATGTCTGTCCCTTAGTTGATAGAGTTGAAATGATTTGTTTGCTGGATGGTGGGAAAAGCTGTCATATAGTTGCAGCTGAAATAGGAGTTGCCATTTGTGACAGTTTATCATGCATAGTTCCATATTTTCATCTATTTTATTGCCTTATAAATTAAAGCTATTACTGATGAAAAAGTTTATCTTTGAGAAGAGATACGAGTTACATCTTTTTTCATTTGTGATATTCCACATTTCTTCAAGTGAATTATAATGACAGTGAAAATATGTATACCCCAATAATTTTCCTATCTATAGTAATTTGGGGGTAAATTATCCCCAATTATAAATTATTTTGCTTTAATTTACTTCGAAATGAAAAAATAATCCAAGTCAGAGACTGTAAATGCATGTGACTGTTCATCATTTCCATTGTACACATTCTTGTAACGGAAAACTGAAGCGGAAATTAAAACTCCAAATACTTAACAACACTCCTCAAAAACATGGAAGAGTTAATCCACGTTTATAAGTCTATAAGTAGGTGCTAACAATTGCCAGAGGCGCATCCAGAAGTTTATTC
This sequence comes from Potamilus streckersoni, assembly GCA_016746295.1. NCBI lineage: Eukaryota > Metazoa > Mollusca > Bivalvia > Unionida > Unionidae > Potamilus > Potamilus streckersoni. Next base: position 4,371,255 of record JAEAOA010002356.1, read on the forward strand.
CTTTTAAGCTGGTGATCACACCTATTAAAATTACAAATCTGGTGATCGAAAAGTTTTGAAAATGTTATATTGTGTATTGATTCTGGTTGAAATGTTGACATGCTTTTGCAGTGTAATATATTTTCAAGCCTTCAGAATGCCACCACTAACCATACATACTACTTCTGCCATGTTGGAGATACATCTTACATTTTGGATTACATGCCTGACTCACTTAATGCACAATTCGAATTCAAACATAGCACATCAGTTTAAATCGTGCTCATTTTAAAAATGCTGAGAATGATATACCTTTATTGGTCGATTAAATGAATAACAGAAAAAAATGACCTGGTAACTATAATTTGTGCACTTTCTTGACTGCTTGACTTGCCTAACAAAGAAACATTTGCAAAAAAGCATTTTTTTTGTCGGGCCATTCATCTTTTAAAATATTTTTAAAAAAATTTTGTCCAACTTTTAGACTTTTTTTTAAGGTTTCTATGGACTTAATGAAATTTATAGGTTTTCTGAGGTATTTGAGGTCCAGTGCAGACCCCAGTACTTGTGTCAATAAAAAATAATGGTCCAAAATATATATTTCATACTTAAATAAGAAAAAAAGATTTACTCCAATAAACCTGTTGTGTATTAAATTTTTAAACAGTGTCACATACTGATACAGTATTTAAATTAGCTTGTTTACAACATGAACACAACTGCCAATGCTGTTGACCCACATTTGTGGTACATTTGTGGTCTACCCTGCTTGTTCTATTGCTAATTTCACATCAAACGTAAGGATCCTGATTTGCCGATTGGTTTTGGTAACAACAAATTGGGATGATCGTGGTTTCCTTTTCGGTGTGCATCATACACACATATATATGAAATGAAATCTTTCGAAGATGCTGAGACAGATCATACCTCTACTACACGTTCATACAGCTTCAGTGAGTAAGTATTCTGTACGCTTGAAGTATTGGGCTTGTATGTATTCACGTTGCAACTGGTGGAAGGTACAGCAAAACTGCAAACAGAAATCTATATAGTAATTGTAATACATGATTTTTGTAGTCATTGTGTCCTCAAAATAATGTAATTTCTTTTAGAAAAAAAACAATATTATAGCATATACACTGATTTGGGTATACTGGAACCACGTGTGAATGAAATTTATATTTTATTTTACCTAAGCTCCATATTACAAAATTAGTTCACTTACAACAAATGGTATGAAGAGAACAATGTGCACACAGCTTTCTGATGTCACTGTCTTTATTACTTTTTCAGTTAAACTGTTGCACTTTCTGCCCTCATTGTATAATACAATTAGGATGGGGAATATTTTATATGAAAAACATTTTTGTGTATGCGTTAATTATACAACCACTTCAGTGGATTTCACAGTTTTTCTCTCTCTCTCTCTCTCTCTCTCTCTCTCTCTCTCTCTCTCTCTCTCTCTCTCTCTCTCATATTGACAATGCACTGCATTAGTTAGACTTTTTGTTGGGGTACATGAAAAATGGTTTGGGTGATGCAACATGTATCAATCAACTTCTCAAATCTTCCCAAATCTGAGAATCATAATTTTCATTTTTCTATTTATGATAATGAAATTTCACCAGGACACAAAATTTAGCATTTGACAGTTATTACATGAATTCTTAAAAACAGTCTTGTTTATTGGCAAAGTAAAACAAGAGTTTTTCTTAGATCCGAGGAACTGTCAAAATACAACAAAAAAAATAATCCCCAAACAATCCTATTAAGACTTTAAAGAATACATTTCCATCCATTTTAATTTTCAACAAATATTTAAAACCATGAATCATTATCATGTCCTAGACAATCTATAAATGTTGTGACTCAAATCAGTGTTGAGATGATATTCTTATATGTGCCAAACGCAAGAGAGGTACAAACAAAGTTTGCTAACATAAATGTCAAGAGAGTTTAATCTATGATTAAAAAGCGTACTCTATATATTACAAGTACTAATATTAATCACAAGACTTCATTGAGGCTATTTTAAGGGTGGCAAGATTTATAAAAATGTGGAAATGGGGTCATTAGGTTTTGAAACCTATTTTGGGGGTTTGTGGTCAAGCAAGTTTGGAACCACTGATCTAAAACATAATTGTAACTTAAAAAGCATAAGAGTTGATTTGAATAATGTACTAAACACTGCTCCAGAAGCTTGAACAGCTCAATTCAGAAGATACATTATCTGGATAAACCAATAAATATATTAATCAGGGTAAAGCAAGCCTCACATAAGTTGTACCAATTCACAAAATGTACCTGTCTGTTTCAAATTCCATTGCTTTTCCCATTTTATGAACATATTTAGCAAAAGTCTCTAGAATTACAAAGTCATATCCCTTCATTCTGATATGGATTGACTCATATTCAGGAATCTCTGTCCCACTGCTCTGAAACAAAAGACCAAAAGTCAATATCGTATGATTACAAAGTTATGCTTACTACAAGCATAAAGGAATACTAATGTGTACATGTTTTTATACTAAGCAACATTTCAAAAGAAAGAGTTGGAGAAAAAAGATATTGTGGATAAACTATTTTCATGGCATACCAATTCTTGTGGAATGCAGATTCTTATTTGATGGATGCCATAGGCAGGGACCTCAATCTTGTCTATTATATGACCATAACAGAAGATTAAAATTCCAAAAGTGTCAGCACCTAGAGTACAATCATGGTCACATGTTTGAAATTTTTACCTTTAAGTGTGTATTGTATATTTATGAAGTTATCTATAGATGATAGTATCCAATACTATAAGTGAGAGAAATGGTGATACATGTGTTAAATTTCTACACAATGTTCACTTCCTGAAAATAATTGACTTTCAGCTCTTGATCTCAAATAAATGACCTTGTTAAAACTAAAAAAAATATTACATAATTTTATAAAATGAAAATGGAGGAATGGTGAGCAATTTGCTCAATAAATATGCTCCCCTCCCCCCACCCACCTATGATCAAGATGAATCTATTGCAAGACAGGAGTTCCATGTAGGGACTGGAAATCTGTTCCTTCTTTGTAACTGTGTATTGATGAAACTGCCTTGATGTTTTGTAGCTATGACAAGATCCTCTAGATGGCCACCATTGTGGTCACATTGGATGTTAGACTGGCATCATCTTCATTTATACCAAATAGACACTGTAAGAAGTCTTCAGATAAAAAGCCCATCATAAAGATTACTTTCTGTTTAGGACAGTTGCAATAACAACATTTTCTAAGATGACTGTCATGGTTGCCATAATGCACAACAGATTGGCATCATTTTCACTTAGGAAATACTACATGTAATAAGAACTCTTGGCGAAAACCCCATGTCACAAAACTGACCATCCATTCTGAAGATTGGTTTGGTTTTGGTGTCCTAAAACTCGGAAATGTATGTAGGTATGGCAATTGGAATAAAGTGCCTTGGCCAATTACACACTCCAGTACCTGATACAGTAGTCCTCTTAGTCACAAGTCCTTTATGTTAACCCACTGTGCTGCCATGATTTCTCCGATCTACCAAAAGACATTGTGATAACAAAACTTTCAAGATGATCACATTCATGGCCATATTAGAGGTCCAACTGGCACCATTTTCATTTAAAACCAACTATCCATGAGACTAATTGGACTCTGTGATGAATGTATGGCTGATGCTTCAAGGCAATCCTTCAAGTAGTTTAGGAAAAGTCAAATTAATTCTTCTAGAAGAAGGATGGACAACAGGCCAACATACCAGCTCTTCTCATCTTTGATGAGTACAACCAGGAAAGTGCAATAACAGTGATGATCCTAATATGTAGTAAATTTCACAGAAATAAACTAAAACCACAATACGTACCAAGCTTAACAACAGTCCATATAAATCTGCAAGAAAAATGCAGGACTAGTTGTGTTAATGGGATTGAATCATAAACTGCATTAAGTAAATAAGTTACAAAACAAAACTCTAAAGTTGCTGCTAAACTTAATACAGTAAGGCGCTGGCAGCATATAATATTTAAGGATTCAGTCCATGTTGTCCAACAACATGCAGTTCTTATTTCGTAGAGAGATTCTAATAGATTTGTATTGTTCCCTGGTTTTAAACTAATAGATTCTTGTTTAAATTTCAAAACCGTGCTATGTGAAAACCACAGAAAACACCTCAGACCAACTCTTCAAAATCAGCATGTTTATCAGGCTTTTCAAAATGTGTTCAACAACTAAATGACCAATACTAAGTTAGGGTACACTTGATTAAATGGCTCAGTTTAATTAGCATTCCCATTGTAATCAAATGTACAAGTCATACTGGTCATACAGATGTTCAGAAAATGCTTCCGCAAGAGACACAATGTTTGAGAATGTGATTACATCTACCTTATATCAATGCCCTGGGAAATGTATATGATAAAAACAATGTTAAAGTACATGAACAATTTTAAAAATGGCCAACCATTTGGTGTGAGTCAATGAAAACCAGATTGAATCTCAAATGATCTGAACAGTACATAAATTAAACATGGGTAACAATTTTGGAATGTCTCCTTTTACACTGATATATGAAATCAGCGATTAACAACAAAATTAGCACAGAAATGGCAAGATGGCAGATTTCAAACTGCAAGAGATTTGAAGTCATTAATTTGCAGAATGGGACTGGGTGTTCTTGATGTGTGTGTCCTCAGTAGTTTTGTTTTTACATCTGCAGGAGATACAATTTGGAGGATATGCATGTTAGAAAACTGCGCTATTTCTCTTGTTTTAAATTAATACAGTAATAGCTTCCAAATTTTTGATGACATGAAATTGGCTATAAAAATGTTTTAAAAGTATTTTTTAAGTGCAAAACAAAGGAATGGTGACCTGAGGTCTCGCTTGGATTTTAAAACTAGAAGTTGAGTCCCACCAGCTAAAGTTTCAGTCCCCATAAATATATTGGGCACACATGAAGTGGCTAAATGTCCAGACGAGAAGAACCAGTGGTTGTCATTGAGTTTAATTTTCCAAATTTTTTACATCATTGACATATAGCTCTTGTTTGTTCATTATAGTGAACTGAGTTTTGTCAATCCAAGGATAGGCCTTATTCCAAACACTAAGCCAGGCATCACACACTTTCTTACACTTGGTTACTGTTCAATCCAAACTATAAGTTCTAGGAACTTCAGTACTCCTCTGAATCTCATTACAATCTTTGTCAATTTGCTGTTTAACCCCAAAATACTTATCCAGATTTGCAAATGGTAATTGGTCTAAGTCTCGACATGTCTTGATTTAGAGGCCACATACATTATTCTGTTACACTAGGAAACAAACACAATAATGAAAGCTAAATTTGTTGTACATGTACACTTACAATTAACACATGTAAATCTGTGGCCACTGAGGGCAGAAATATCAGTACATCTTCCCATCAATCAGCAGCAAGTTCAAAGTCTTTGACAGCAGCTAGTCAAAGACTTTGAACTTGCTGCCCAGCTATTGGATCATGTTCTTTTGATGTTCTCTTATAATGACATGTACATCTGTGGGCTTTTCAGCCAGTGAATATCAGCACAGCTAAAATGATCAATTGATTAACACATATTCCCACTCAGCTGGTAACTGAAGCACAACTGGCAAGCCTTTTGCATTTACCACCCAGCTATGGCAAGCATACAAAGGACTCCTGCGTAAGTGATTTTCTGCATCCCAGAAAAACAATTTGCATCCAAAATACACATAAATTAAGCATTTCCAAAACCTCCTGTGACCAAGATAGGCCACACACCTGATCAAATGGAGCAGTCTAAAATGGCCCAAAAGACTGAATAAAAATCACTGACAGCTAAACAGTCATCTGTTAGGAAGCATTTATTTGTCATCTTGTCAAAGGTGAGAATGGAATATGATAATAAGCCTATGCCTGTGTGTAATCAGCATACTAGAAATACAACCAATATGTCAACAACATGGCACAAATCTACTACTCTCAGACCATCTGAAGACCATCAAGTTGTGTATCAATAAAGATGCTTATTGATAATTATCATGAATCATATCAATACAAGACAGAGGTCTATCATTTCACCCCCTGCTTACAACTATGGACCTGATGCTTGAAATCAATCTCTCTTTAACACTCATTTGTCAATTTATCCTCACAAAATATACAAATATGCAATACAGAACTCAGCTGTATCACGTTTTCCAATATTGGGATAACATTTCATGCTATGGAAGTTATATATATCTTTTATATTGTATTGTGTATCACAATATGGGGGTTATATTTAGTTTTCATCTTAACATGTGTATCTTGACATTGGGGTTACATTTAATTCATACAGTGTATCATGATATGTGGGTTACACAAAGTTCTCAACACATATCATGTGTATCATGATATAGTGATTACATTTAGTTCTCATACTGTATATGTATCACAGTATGGGGATTATATTAGTGTTCAGACTGTATCATGTGTATTTTGATACAAGAACCACATTTAGTTCTCACACTATATCACAATATCACAGTGATATATCATATTTCCATACATTATTTATATACTTGATTGATATCTTACCAAGTCATCTGGCTCAAAAACTCCACAAAGTTGTCTACTTTCACTAAAACTGCATCTGGAATAAAAATGTGAAAAGAGATGTGCATGGATGGAGAAAATTCCCTGTCCAGCTGATTGGAAAACTTTTGTTAGGGAAGTAAACTTTCACATCACTCACCAAGAATTTTTCAACTAATGATAAAATCAAATACTAGTTTTGCTCAGTTGTGTGAAAATATCAATTCTGGGGAAGCAGGATTTTTCCATACATGCCAACCCCTGGCAAGGAAAAAGTGTAATCCAAGTGGAAAAAAAGAGTAATCCACATATAACATGATACAAATTCAATAAGCATATGTAAAAAATGATTTTTTAACCCATATTGTCTTTTAACATCAACTACTGCTTAAAGTTTGCATATATGTAGCACTTTTAGATTTCAAAAACAATATACTCTCATGTTGCATTTCAAAACACTTTGTAGCAGCTTAGAGTATGAATGTTTTGCACACCAGCACTAAGTACTAGATTACCGAGCCTGTATCTGAATTCACTTGTACTTTTGCTAACAATACAGACTAATCTCTCACTGCCAGCATTAGAATGTTAAAGAACTAATATTCCTTTAGCAACCTGATGAAGAAAAGTCAATTTATATCTTTCAGTTATTGGGTCATTTAGCTGGAAAATAAGAGAAAGAAACAAAATTCTGTCCACATTATGTACATTGTCAGGTAGAATCCAGCTTGATACTTCAGGCATTCTCATTCTAATTTATTGGCAACCTTTTGTGCAGCAAGGTGCATCAAATAACTAAGACAACCTGTGATGTACATTGAGACATTTTTCAAAATACAGAATGCAGCTCCTTTATGAATTCCAGTAATCACTGTTGCATTATCAGCTAAAAGCCCTATACAGTTTGCCAATTTATATAATGTTTATTCAAATCATTATCATGCAAATCAAAAATGTTTTCTACAGTGGAATTTACTGTCGTTTTTGTTGTCAAAATCTCTTACACAGACTGAGTACAATATTTTGTCATTATTATTACTTCTGGTTGTGGCAATAGTAAGCGACCCAATTTTCATGGCTTCTGCAATCTTAAGCGAAGTATTTTCAGCCAAATACCAAACGATATTAGATTATTTTGCTCTTGCACATGCATGTATTTTGCTATTTTGGAATCAGGAAATGTTAGTTTGATCCAAGGACTAATATAGTCTTCTACAGCTAGAGGCGTGTTCTATTAAGAACTCGGTAAATAATTCCTCTGAATTTATAACATAAATGTCCACAATTGAATTTTGTTGCAAGAAAAATAGTTACATAAGTACTGAAGTTAGTATAATTCAAGCTTTCTTTAGTTCTCAAGTGTTGCTCCACATCAAATTTAACACCATGAATAATATTAAAATCTTTTCAACACAGCCTGCAATGGGCATGAACCTGCACTAAAATGGAATGCTGTGTTATGTATTCGTCTCTGAATCGTTTTTTTTTGTCTTTATTTAATCCATCTGTGAAATTATTTGAAAACATTTTTGCTCTTGAACACACATCAACTTGGATAAATCTGACAGATTTTTAGTACCAAATATCCGACAGACTGGTTCTGTACCAAATATGAATTAAAACAAAGAATCTGTGAGTAAAGATTAAAAATTAAAAAACCAGTCTGTTCACTCCTTCACTACTATAAATAGAATCTGAGGTCAAATGTTTGACAGGGTAAACCAGCACGTTTCTTTTAAATAGGACAGCTGCTATAAATAGAACTTAGTACTGTTAGGAAAGTGCATGCAAGTCCACTGACAAGCGTTTTCTAACATTGCACTTAAATAGAAGCTGTCTTATCTCGAATATGGTCTGTGGAATTAACAGATGTTTATAATTTTTGGGGAAGGAGGATATACCAAAATCGCGTAATCCATAGACGTTTACGTGTAAAGTAATTTATTGAAAAAAAAACATTGATTACGCCAAAAGCATAATGGTTGGCATGAATGTTATTCTAGCCCTAAATGTAAATTTATATTTACAGATACAACATTTTTCATTAAAAATACAAGAAATAAAAATGTAAATAAACATCAATCATTAAAACAAAAGTTACCATCAAAAACAGTCCGTATGCATGTGTATTTGTACATATGAACTTTGGTACCTTTTTTATCAATTTTATAAGATCACAAGAGCTTAATTTAAATACAGTTTATGTTTTATGACCAAAAAATATGGTAAATATTCAGGATTAGTGCAAGGGTTTATTAATATTTCTTGAATGGGTGGTGAAGGGAAATTTCTTTTATAGGTTACACATGTACTGAAAAATAAAAAGGTAAGAGTTTCAAAACATTGTTGCAGAGGTTAAGTTCATTCAAAAAATATAAAACATTTTATGCAACATTGTTATAAATCGCAAAAAACTGAAAGAATATACCAATATGCAATACTGCTATGTATTTCTTTCATATGGTACAGTTAGTATAATTTTCCCTACATTTGACAACATTGTTTTCTTGATTTAAAAAAATAATTACCTTTGCATGCATCTTACATGCTTCCACTTTGAATAGCTGAACAGATTCCTTGCTGTATTTCTTGAGAGCATGTTCACCTTCAACAAAACAATGATCATATTTTCAATGTTATCAATAGCTTCAAATAATGCACAAATTCATAAGAAAATTGCATGTACCTAAAATCTTTATGTAGTATTAGAACACACAAAAATACCACAATATTAACATATGTGAATGTCAATGTGTGTGTTTGTGTGATTGATCTGGATTAACATAGCTTTAAAAATATTTTAGTCACTATGATTTCTGCAGTGTGGCAGTTTATAGTGATGTCTAGCACAGGGACATTATGCCACAGACATGTAGCATGATGTCCCACCCAGTCACATTATTCTGACACCAGGTTGACCAAAATGAACACTAACCTCTTAATGCTTAAGGCCCATTGAGGCAGCTGTTAGTACCATTTTTATGAGTCTTTGGTTGATTGGTTGATTGATTTATATTTTTACAGCGCACCAGCACTATGTGGCTATTTAGCGCCAAACATTAGGTTATATCCTTTTACATTTAAAACTGGTAAAATAATTTTATCGACCAGCGATTGGGGTCCAAACAGTTAAAGGTAAAGCGATAAAAATGTGAACAATGGTAAAGTATTAAAAGTTTCCCGATCAACGGGGTGTGCAAAAGTATGATAACGAAAACATATGATTGGCAATTAAAATCTATCGACTGCATAAATATAACACAAAACTGAACAAAGTGATAAAATAAAAGCTATAACTTATGATATATATGAGTCTTTGGTATGACTCATTTAGGGTTTGAACCCTCAACCTCCCGCACCCAAGATGAGTGCTCTAACCACTAGGCCACCAGAGCAGTCTATGTCAATGTCAGCTCTTGAAGATAATCACACGATCATAATTGTTGGCTGGTCATGTCTGACCATGTTCCAAACAAGATTCAGCAGGTGAATGAAAATTACGTAAGCAGTTTCTTTTTATTAGATAAAATGGTTTAAAAAACTTTCATGTTAGTTTCATGTGCTCAAATAGCTTAAAAATAGTTTTATGAAATTTGGCATTTTCTTTCTGAAACAAACCACTGATATTTTTCAACACTTTACTAGTGCTGAACCAATGTTTCATTGCTTTTCACTTTCAGTACATTTTTGCTTCTTTTATAGGAATATAATGATTGTGGTCAGATAGATACTACTTTTAAGTTAAGAGTCACAGTTCAGTCCATTACATCTTACTGGTCTACCAGACAGTTTGGCTTACAGCTGGTCTGTCCCCCTTTTCAACAAGATCATTTTTGTTAGTGCACAGAGGAGTGTCCTGTATTCCAGAGTCCTGTCAGTGGATACCCTAGAGATTACAGGGATTCTATTTCTCTGTAGTCATTTTAAACCATTGGTCCTGTATCACCCAAAACAGGATTAAAGTAGCTGAATACATCATAATATTCAGCAGGAGCTCTTTTTATCGTTTTGCCTGGTAGTGTATGGTAAATCATTCCATTTAATTTTTGAATCTGCTTGTGAAGGTATTGGGATAGTAGCAATGTGATTTCATCTGCTTAATGTCTGCTGCTAGGAGATGCAAGTAAGAGTGCGTACTTAAACCAACTACAGTGCTGCAGAAATAATCTATTGTGGATATGACATAGATAACTGACACACTTTAGTTTTACATAATTCATGCTGGACATATGAAGCTGAAGGAGTGGGTAATGAGAAGATTCTGGACTCAAAAGATATCACCTGTATAGTATACCACATGTATAGTTGCTTCATACTGTGTATTTAGACACCATTAGATACACCAAAATAGGGCATCGTTTATTTGCCAATCAATTGTTAGTGCTTACACAACGCACTGTAGAACATGGTTTCCTTGAATTATGTTGGAAGACCAGTCCTTTTTACAAGATAATTGCAATGAATGATAAGAATTAACTTTTTAATTAGTCAGACTTGCTTTCTTACCTATTTACTAAAGACTTAGCTTTAGCTATTGTGCATTTTGGCCACAGCTAACCAGAATATGAAAAGTTGGCACACCCTGAGGGGTGAAAAAAAAGCATGGAGAAACGGCACATCGTTTGAGAACTTCACACATATTGAACCTGGAAAACTGGTAAATATTAAGTGAAAAACATTCTGATTTTAGGTCCCAATCTCACTATTTTCTTATTTAATCACCTGACTGAATGTATATTCCATTAAATCAGCTTAATACACTTGCATATTAAGCGGGTGCGATCAAGGTCATGTCAAGGGGTAGTGAAAAATAGTCTGGCATGCCTTTAAAGGTATGATAAGAAATCAAACTTCATGTTGGCATACAAACTATCTATATCAATAATATCCAAGCTAAACATCAGTACCATTACACATCATTTGTACTTAGACACTATTAGATAAATTAGCACAAGCAATGCAACGGTGACCACAACCCTACGCTCGATTTGACTTTTCTCACGTTAATTTATAATACCAGTAAGGTGATTTCATGTTGTTAGAAATTTTGTTGTGCTTTATTGATAAAACTGCAGACTCCTGTGTATGTACTAAAAGATTGAACAAAAATCCACATTGCCAGTAAAAATAAAACGTTGGAAGGTTTAAATAATTTAATAAGTTCATTGTTTTTCCTATCGTTCAAATTAACAAACATTGTCATATTTCTTGGTATTATTTAGTAAGACTAACGAGACTGAAAAAATTACACATGTTTATCCTCTCAATGCAAATAGAAATTTTGTGATCTTTTAATAATGGGACTGAATGCAGATAAAATATTGTTGCTTAAGTTTCTCGTCTCCAAGGACCAATACTGGTATTGATTTCAATTTTTGTCGCCTGCTTTTAAAGATGCTGAACGTGGTATATTATACGGATAAGCAACACTGAACAGCTTTAAACAGTTTGAAATGCGTATGAAATATTTTTTTTTTTTTTTAAAAAAATGATATTGATGGTTATATTTGTACTTTAAGTACGAAACGACCAGCATCTTAGGTACGAAAAAACTATTGCTTTGGGTACGAAACGACTCATTTAGGTACCAAGCGACTTTGGTACGAAATGACCAGATACGATATAGGACTATATGATTGATGGGTAAATTGTAAGCAATGATACGATCTCCTATGGTGATACAGTTTTAAGGAGTCGTCAAAGTAGACACCGTCAAAAGCACACACTTTCATTTTATGCATCTTACCAGTGGTAGAAGCAAAGTCATTATGAGGGCAATTATATCCAAAATATTCTTAAATATGTAAACCGACTGGTTTTCTTGGCACCTGGTCTGTTTCACGCCTGCCCTCGCGAAATCCTATTCTCGCCTAGAATCAATACTACTACAGGAAAAGCTAAGAGATATTCCGCTGGCCATAAACATGTAACTAATAACCCGAACGCAGCAATTCAGTTGGCTCATACACGGAAACAGTACAAATTAATAAAATCCGGTTCAGTCCCCACGAATGTAGTCCCAGTCTATTTTTAGATCACTTTTTCCTGTTAAAGTTTGGTGGTGATACTAGAGTCTGATTTTGGCATTCTTGGTAAGGATTTAAAGGCAATTGTTTCTTCTTTAAAATGTGAGCTTATGGTGTGGTTGTCTGTGTGTATTTCGGCGACAGTGCACATTGAGTAATAAGGTAATGGTGATGATCCGGAAGTGAAATCTGTGTTCCGTTGCCTGGTGTTTTGTTTACAATTCAGCCTCTCAAAAAAACGCAGGTCAACCCTTGACAAGAACTAAACCGTAAAGTCATCTTTGAAGGTATTTTAGATTAACATATGATTTGTATTGATTGTCACACAGTGGAAAGTTCAGTACTGAGAAACAAATGTAGAGACAATATAGTGAAATTAATTGTGTACTATGGCCACACATCAAGTCTAATATTAACTATACTAAGCATTGACTTTTCTCAAATTTCTAATTGTTTTGATAAATAGAAGTAACTAAAACTGTAAAACATTCAAAAAAGTATTTTTAAATCATTTATTTTACCCCATTTTGTAAACTAAAACTTTTAGCAAACTACTGCACACAATCTCACAATCCTTTGATTAGGTTCATGTGTTAATGTGTAATGGGAGGATTTTTAAAAATATTTCCTCTAGATTATAGAGCTGAAAGATGACTAATAATTATTTCGCTAGCCACTGTTTGTCCCGTAACTCCTTGGAAATTGTGCATAAAATGTCTATATAGGCTCAGTTAAATCGCGCAAGACGCTAGAAAATAAATGCACCTTTAAATCTAAATTCCATTTAGCAGATACGATCAATTCTTATTTCAGACCAGTATATATGTTAACATATTGGCTATATAATCAAAATACGTCATTCATGTAATAATTATACATTCTTTTAAATCACGCGAATAATTGCATACAATTCGGACATTTTTCACGAAAAAAAGAAAATACAGAGAAAGAATGCACGAAGGGCTTTCAGTGTTTGCTTTTGTCAGTACAACAAGAAGCATGGGATTAATTCTAATGAATGTAAGTTGTCACAAACATTAATGTAATTTGCTGGATCACATGCGTGCTCGTGTGCACTATCAAAGCAAAGGTTAACGTTAAATCAGTTTCAGAACTTTGCTCTTCCCTCCACCCGTACTGATTAGCACAAGCTAAGCTTTCTAAAGTGTCAAAAGTGTGACTTTCCACGCATAATGCAGTATGTGAAAATAATAGAACAATATACAATTAAGCACAATTCAAGTAATTATTGATAAAAGTTGTATAGTCGAAACCTAGACTGTTGATAACGGATAGGACTACGAAAACAATTGTGCTTTGGAAAATATACCAGGTTTGTAACGATATGATACTGACAATTATTATTATTATTATTATTATTATTATTATTATTATTATTATTATTATTATTATTATTATTATTATTATTATTGCCTTTGTGAATTTTTCGTTTGGCAAGATGCCTCATTGGTGAGTTGTCCTTCGTAGACCCAAACTATTAGCGTGTAATATGTGATTTCACGTGTTCATATGAAGATGACCATCACATTCAGGGACTCCGTCAGAATTATTTTCGTGGGGAGGGAGGCGAACATGTAGTGGTCAGCTATTAAGCTTTAACGATGTAGGCCAAAACTCGTTTAGATGTGAAATCGGAGGTGGGGTGGGGAGGACAAGTGCAATTCGGTCTCTGCAGTTCCTTATAACAAAAAGTCTGTAGTTTCAGTATGTATGCCGGATGGAACGATCCGGTTCGAGATATTCCCAATGTTGAATTGTTTGAAGGATGACTTAATAAAAGCTTTGAAGCGTTGATTCTGACCACACTAAGATCGCTTTCGATCATTCAGTTGGCTAGCTTTTTTTGTAGTTGCCCTGCTTTCATCCTGATGACTAGTCCTGATCATCTCATCTGTGATCTCAACAACAGAGTGAGTGTTGATGCTTGGAACATCTCGGTGTCTGGGACACTGTCTTACCATCTTATCCTCATCAGTTTCATCAGGCAGACGTCTAGAAAAAGTGAAAATAACTCAGATTATTGGCATTGTCCGTACACCGTCCTGATGTTGCATGCATACAGCCGCGTGGTAATTTAATGGCTTTGTTGACTTTCAGTTTTGTTTGCAGACTGAAGCATCTGTATTCCCACACATTTATGGTAAGTAAGCCAAGGGCCACACTTGATTTAGATATTATGTCGTTGGTTTCATTATCGATGTGAGCTGCACGTGAGTGTACAATCAGGATAGGCGAATTGCTCCACCGCCAGGAGTGTCTATTTACTTTGATTTTATTCTCTAAGTAAGGCTTTCCAGGTAGAGATTGGTGCATCACCTCTATATTCTTTAAACTGATGTTTAGTTTCCTCGATATGCTGAATTTGCATCAATTGTTTCCATTTGACTATATTTTTTCCCGCCAAATGCCCGTTTTGCATTCTCCTGTTTCAATTTGGAGACATTGAGCATTTGCAGAATTTTGTGCCGTGGTGATCTGCTAGGAAAAATCTGGATTTTGAGCTTGAGAGTGGTAAGTCTATCATTCTGCCGTTACTTAAGCATCTTGCCTGTGTAGTCTCCTGAAAATGACGCAGTTCAGATGCCAGTGATTGGAGTTTTTGTGCATCCAAGTCGTCAAGTTGCGGTTTGATCAAGCGGAAGACTGTATTGGTAATTGGGAGGTAGTGTTCAGCTCATTTCATCAGTAGGAGTCCGTTGTTGTTGTATTTGCCAAAGCCATTTTTTTTTTTTTTGCCAATGACATCTGGCCATGTTTGGCGCCCTGTGCTAGCTCAAACGTTGAAGTTACCAAGAATGCTAAGTTTGTTTGTCGTTGGTACTTATATGATAAGAGACTCCAGTTCTTCATAAAACTTGACATTGATCTAAACTGGGTTGGTAATTGTAGGTACATAGGCGCTGTTAACAGTCGCATGTCTTTTCGAGACAGTGGAAGTCTGAATTGCATTAAACTATCATTTAGGCCCATTGAGAGATTTATGAGAGTGGTAAAACTGGTTATGTTTTGATGCAAAGTCTAATGCCCTCTAAACGTCGCTTTTATTCTCTTCAGCGAATCCAGAAGGTGTAGCTATTTCCCTAGAATTTTCTTACTGATTATGTTATAGAATTCTTTACAGCTGTACCGGAATATGATAAGGATACTTTCTTAAAATTTGTTTATGGCTGCTTGGTCCGTTTTTCGTTTCTTTGTATGTCGATATGGGATGGTACCCATATAAATTCTTTTTTTTCTGTTATTGTTTTCCATTTGTCTCAGTAACGGGTTGGTCTCTTTTACGAAATATCACGGCAGGTAGAGACTCCGGATTTCAGTGATTTTAAGACACTAAGCGAGTCACCGATATGTCAGGAAGTGGTAAGGAGGAATGGGACCCGGCTGGGGAAGCCAACCGTTCATGTAGTGTATAATCCAAAGGGCCTAGACCGACGTGATTGTATGTCAAATTCTGTCCAGTCGTGCTAGTGGACGTTCCCTATCCCCAATATTGTGTGGACCACCGGTGCCATTTATCTAAGTACTTTGCGGATATTCGTGAATTTCGCCCATTTAATGGCTTAAATTATGGCCCAGAATTCTGCCGTGTATATAGAGCACTTATCTGGGAGTCTGGCTCCCAGCTCTAGGTCTTTCTCCGGTGCTACTATAAAGGCTGATGTTCAGATAGGATTGCTTTTTTTTGATCCATCAGTACAAATCTTAGCATAATGGATCTTATTTCCAAGGGTTTTTCATTTTTGGGTCCAAGCATGGTTGCACTTAAGTTGATATGCGGTGTGTTGCATGTCTATGGCATGGGAACAGGGTATTCGAAATGGTCAGCTTGTATATTTGGGATTTCAAGAGTTTTGATTAGTTCATAAATCTTCTTTACTCCTGGTAGTTTCGGGACTAACCTACGGCTGAAGGGGATGTTACATCTTGCTAAACAAATCTTAGTTCGGTGCGAGTCTTCATGGACCGATATTTTTGTCACATATGTTCGCAATAGTTCTTCACTTCGTAAGCTAAGGGGGTGGGGTGGGATTGGGATTCTCCTGTTATTCGTATTTGCCCACTAGTGGAATTTGTGTGCGCTACAGTACATATGCGTAGGGCCTTCGCTTGAATATTATCAAGTTTATTCAAGAGGCACGACATTGACGAGGCATACACCTGGCACCCGTAGCCTATTTTTGATCTTATTATTTATCTGCATAGGATTAGGAGGGTATCGTGGTACGCTCCCCAATTCAAACCTTTAATGTTTTGAGGAGGCCTATGTCGTTGCGCGTAGGTGTAAGTAATACGTGACAATTTTATTGCTAAGATTTATTTGTTTCATTGATTGATCAGTTAGTTGTATAGTTATACTCCATATTTGATTTTCAAGATTAATCGGATAGTATATCAATTGCCTAAAGTAATTTGCATCAATGATCCTAAAGAAACATCTGGTGAAAAACTATAAATAGTTTCACCTTGGCTCCCTAAAGCTGAATAAAATCCTAGTGCAGTAGAACAATTGATTAAAATTGTAGTTACTTCTGTTTTGTTAACTTGTAAATCTTCATCATACGATATTCTTTGTTCTGCAACACTGCCATATTGTCGATGATTAAATACTATCAACGATGTAATACTATTGGCCGATGAAAAATCGATTATGAAATTATTTTTTAAAGTGATTCTCGCTCGTAGTGTATTATTGTTCGTAGTTAACTCGCAATTGTCTGCAACGCCTACATTTTTGTTATTCTTTAATCGTTTTATGAAGATGAGCTATGTTATAAGGTCCTTGATATAAGTTGACTGTTACCCACGCGCTTTATTAAAGGTAAAGTCATCATTGACGTTTAATTGTACATTTGCCATATAATGCCATATCGTAGCAGAAATTTATCCAATTTCGTATTTTTTTGTGGATTTATTTCTATTGGTGGATTGTAATAAACAGATGTTATTGACATTATAGCAATAGTGTTAGTAGATAAGATCACTGTGTAAAATTTCATACTCGGGTGATGTTAGTATATTGCTCGATCTAAGATGATGTAATATATCAATAATTTCGTTGTCGATTTATGTGCTTTCATTACCAGATTTTTTCGATGATATCAACAACATAAGTCGGTCAACTATTTCTGCGTTTCATGTAAAATCTTTAAATCCAGATTCAGTTGTTTCCTCTGGCAATTTTTAAAAATCTTGATCGCTTTCATAATTATAAAACTGTCTTTTGAAACGCTATCCCTTATCATATTCTGCTTTTTTTTTTTTACTGTATTGCTGTTTTAAGCATTGCATCAGCGATAATTCCTTCCTGGAAATTAATTATATTAAGGTTTGATTAATATTGTTGATTTTGCCATAATTTGGTGTTGCATATATTTTACACAAAGCTTGGAACAGCACTTATGGAATCTATTTCCGCTGACTAACCAAAAATAATCGATACGGCATCATTAATAAAAATACAGTGACATAATGACATGGAACTTATGACAAATCAACGAGTTCTAGGTTTAGAAACAAATTATCCACCACCAATAGTTAATCCTAGAAAAGCTGTTTGTTATGTACAACTAAAAACGATTGACAAACTGTCATTGACAGGAGGAACTTTATGCGGCAACTTGGATATGTCAGGAACAAATTTAAATTTCGAAACCTCGTATCAGCCTAGAAACAAATCAAACCCAAGCAGTAGGTTATTTATAGTTGAAGTATGTAAATGATACCAAGCTTGATAAAACTGGTAGAGCGGTTAAAGGTAATATTAATATGTTGAATAAAAAAAATACAGGGTTGAACACCGTATTCACCAGCAAATATCGATAATACACAAGCGGTTAGTTATGAGCAACTAAAATCTGTTGACGATAACAAGCTTAATAAAGTTGGCAACACAACGACAGGAAACCTAATAATGAGCAATAGCAAAAACATAACTTGATTAACAACAATCTCACCACCAGCTAATGAAAGTGATACTATTGGTTATGCTCAGTTAAAAGAAAACTCACCCCGCATTTTAAACAATCCTGTGGACCAATGTCGGGTGACATAAATATGAGAGCCCACAAAATAAAAACGGCATATGTTCCAGTTAACCCTAATGATATGACAAATAAAATCTATGTTGTTAGTATGTTTAGTGTGGTATAAAACGAATTAAAAACAATGTTGGGTATATTCCAACACTTTTTAAATTAAATGATAACCGAGTTAGATTCTTTGGTAAGGTCATCAACACATTATCTTGAAAATATTCTTTATCACGTTTCTCTGATGTACAGGAATGGACTGCTAACGGAGAAATTAAAAACTTTTGGATTAAAATTAAATATCCAATTGCAGTTGCTATTTAGCAATTTAATTTGCGCGTCCGGTTAAACTCTAGTGTTGGTTTAATTTATATTTGGCGATTGGAAGAATCAAACGATGATATTGACGGGACAATATGGTATAGTATAGACAACATATTTCAACAACACTGCATATTACAACTCCAACAGAAAAAAACTGTCAGCATGTACTCTTATTTTCGAGTTTGTGTTCTCGCTGCTGAACATCCGTTTCAGGATTGACATCAGGTCAAGTATATACTCTTGGTGATCACGTATGATCATTGTGATCAGATAAAATCTAGTGGTATAAAATAATATCTGATACAGCAATTGCAAGATAATTTTATAATATTTTTACCCAACCCCACCAAAAAAATGTCGGAAACAAATCATTGGCGGCACGTGTGATAAATACTACGAAACATTTTATAATTACAATGATACATTCTCCATTGTCAGATAAAGACAAAAGTTTGTTCTTGTTATGCATATGCGTGGACCACAAATAATAAAATCAATAATAAACATTGATATTTTAAGCAGATATTTTCATCCTGATGATTGTCTAGAAGAACAAAAACAAGTTGAAATATTGTTTAAAATAGTGGTTGAGCTTGATTTTCAATATATTAATATATATATATATATATATATATATATATATATATATATATATATATATATATATATATATATATATATATATATATATATATGATAATACGATGAGATCTATTAGCACCAATCAGGAGGAAAAAATAAACGATAACTATAATCGTTTCAACAAATCTAGGATAATAAAAATGAAAAGGAACAGGGAGTTAGACAATATTTGTTTAAAACGAGAATTTTAAAGTATCTAGGTATGTATTGCCACGACAAGGAAACCCTAGTTAAAATCCTTATCATGAGAGCGGTTACGGATTTAATTATAAAAGTAAATTCGAATGCACTTCTACCAAACATGACGCTTTAACACAATATCACATATATTATCATAAAACTTTGGTGCGTTAAACAATGTTACAAAATATTATAACAAAATACTACTAGTAATATTACATTTACCACTGCTAATTGCTAGTTCTGGTATAATTTCAAGTGAAGCATCATTTAATCTTTTTTTTTGTTAATAATTTCTGGTGTTGGTGTTTCTCTTGCAACAGCGTGTAAAAAAATTGAGCCTTGACTTGTGACTAAAACAGTGCCGGCAAAACAGCGTGTATCACTTATTTAAAAAATAACTTGATCAAATACGATCCTACTTGCGAGGTGTAAAATATAATATTGACAATATGTTAACCAATGAGAGTTATCAGGAATGAAAAAATTATCAAAAAAGTATGGTGATGATAGATATTGAAATTTTGAAACTTATCTAACAAAATATAGTTTTAAAACAAAATAGTCTCAACTATTTTTCAAAAAGGGAGACACTTTAACGTGTCTTTCTTGTATTGTAAGGGAGATAACTCTGTTTTACTTCCTTGCAGTTGAAGGCAGAGGTTGTTTCCTTTGGATTTAAGGGAGATGACTGTCTCCCTTGCATTTTGCTTTTTTTTTTATTCACTGATAAAGTTTTCTTTGTTGTTGTTGTTTTTTTTAAGAGACATCTTTGGCTTTATGCTTTATCAAGTTATTTCTTCGTTGAGATTTTGTCAATGATAACAAATTAAGATAAAAAAGGAAAAATATGACAATGAATAAGCCACTACCATTGTGTCAGCTACTTTTAGGTTTCTAAGTATTGGTCAGCTTATATATGATACGACCTAATATAGTTTGGGGTCCGATCCAAATTGCTCCGACGTTAACAGAGAAAAGCACACTCTCCCACCATGTCATAATGTGGTGGGTGTACTTTTGCACTCTCCGGGGTTGATTTTGGGGGAGAGTGTGTAAAAATCTCTTGAACGTAGAGAATGACCTGTTTGTGCTGTTCTTAGATGTTAAGTACTATAATTAGGTTTAAGGATAAGTACTATAACTGAGTTTATATGTTGTGCAGTCCTTAAAGATAAGAACAATAATTAAGTTTATATATGTAACCTCTGGGCTATATATAAAGTCGTTTGGTAATCTACGAGTTCATATGTGGTTTGTGCAGTCCCTAAAGATAAGTACAATAATTAAGTTCATATATGTAGCCTCTGAGCTTGCTATAATGTCGTTTGGCAATCTAGGAGTTAACATGGCGTTAGTGTTTGTCTAATTTTTAATACTCTGAGCTTGCTAGAATGTCATTGGCAATGTAGGAGTTCACATGGGGTTGTGTTGTGTTATATGTTTTGTAAAAGCAAAAAGAAAATGTATTTTGAATCATTTCAACAGTAGTAATAGAAAATGAGTCGTTTCTACATCAGAAACTTTTTTTTTTAATAAGAAAAAGAATTATCATGCAAAAGTCATCATTTTGAGCTAGAAATATCACTGTCATATAATACATCAACCATGTTGTCAATGAAAAACATTGGCTCAGTTGTCCAACCCGTTATTCGCTCATCGTTTTCATCAGCAAACAGCCATATTGATCTGTACTTGCTCGATAAATATTAACCAATCTTTTTAATACAATCGCTTATTTTATTAGGTTTTATGCTATTATATATCAAAGCTGATTTAATGGAATTTAATATTTTTGAAACTGTTTGTTAGATAAATTCCAACATTTCTTATTGACTCTTTGTAATAATCTATATTATATAATATTTCCAATCTCTGATACAAATTTATCTAACATTGATAAATACATTGATAACAGTAGTAGTAGAAAATGAATTTCCTATCTCAGGGACACCCTGCACTGACAGAACATAGTTTTGTCAGAAAAATAATCATGTGCAAGTCATTATTTTGAGCTGAAAAAGGCTGCTCAAGAAAATGTCAGCATAGAAAAGTTTTGAAAAGGGAAGAATCCTATGTGATAGAAATAACATATTGCGTTACTAGTATAAAAAACATTGCCTGTTTTCCATTGTGAATAGAAGTGTTTTTCTTCTGACCCGTCATTAGTGTAGTGGGGGTGGAGGCACTATACGGACAACGAAAAAATACATTACAGACCTTCTGCGGCACTAAATGGACAAGATTTATACGGACAAAAGGTTGGGCCTATATAAGGAACTGATTCATATTGGGCCTGTATACGGACAGTAGGTGGAATGGAACAGATGGGGTGACGTCACGGTACTGGTAACAACGTTGCAGGTGACTGACCTAAATATGCGCGGCAACCTAGGTAGGGACAAATACAATAGAGACATAGTCATTTACAACAGTGCAACTAAAAGATGTTTTAGGCAAGAAAGAATAAATCTTTTCGAGGCATATGAAGTGGCCCTGAAGAGGACCTTTGGGTTCTTCTTCAATTTTCATCAGTTCTTCCAACAGTTCCTCACATTCCCTATTGGTTTCTTCTTGTCTTCGTCTACTATCCAATCAGGATGTCCCATTACTCTAAAAAAAATTTCTGCATCTTGATCCAATTGTTATTCAGTCTGTCAAACTCCCATTTCTTCTTTTTGTTTTCTTTTACCTTTCTCTCTTTTGCCCATGTATCTTTAATCTTCTTCACTTCTTGTTCCAATACTTTTTTCATAATTTCTTCCGCTTTCTTTAACTGGTCTAAGCCAGATTTGACAAAAGACCACTCTGTTAAATTGAATATATCTTCAAAGAAGCACCTGACTCTGATGACAACACCAAGGGACTGCTTCAGGGTGCCTACTCTTACATATTTAAGTTGGATGAAACCTCTTAACTTCTCAACTTGCCCCTCTATCATGCCTAGCACTTCATCCCTGGCTACTTTCAGGCTGCTCCAAAACATAGACCTTTGACCATATTTGCTCCCTACCGTTCCTTAACGTACAATCGGCCATGTCCAGGCGAGGAAAGAGTGGCAGGGAAGCACGACACCAAACAGCCGCAAGGCCCCGGGTAACACCCAGTGCATCCCAAAGCCATACTTTCTGTCTTGACTCCAGCTTTCTTTCATCTGGCTCTCCCGTTGTTGTCTGTTCCACCTCTAACATCAAATGACGATGATGGTATCGGCAGTGTCTGTTGCTAGCACGGCTTGGTTTTGTTGGTCAAATTTTCCCAGTTGTACTAGTGGTAGGATTTATGCCAAATGTTGTTAGCCACCTGTGCAATTTATCTAGGAATTTTAGTTGTGAATTTTGAATATTGGTTGTTTTCGTTTTAGTTGGAATTTTGTGTACATAGTGTATTTTTTTTCTTGTTCTAAAACTAATAATCTGGGTGGTGTTAGTCACCACATGTAGTCACTGAGTATGTATATAGGTTATTTTGTTTAGTGGATTAGTGGCCTAAAGGATTATGGTTAGGTAAGGGCCACCCAGGTCTTGTGCCAAATGACCTTTAGTTGTTTTCAGTTTTATTAACCCTCTGTACCTAAGAGGGTTGTATCGCTTGTTTGGGGGTGGGGTGGGGTTAGTGTTTATGTATGTATGTATGTATGTATGTATGTATGTATGTATGTATGTATGTATGTATGTATGTATGTATGTATGTATGTATGTATGTATGTATGTATGTATGTATGTATGTATGTATGTATGTATGTATGTATGTATGTATGTATGTATGTATGTGTGTGTGTGTGTGTGTGCGAATTAGGTAGTATGGGTCAGCAGTTAGCGCTAACCGTACTGCCCCTTAATTATATTTTGTCTATTGATCATTTACATCTTTTCTAAATGACAGTCTTAGTTCTTTTCATATCTGCAGTTATGGTAGTATAGGCTACCGATAGCTGCTATGGTAGTGGTTGTATTTGTATGTGAGTGTAGGGTTGGGGATTGTGGGTCACAGGTAGCGCCCCTCCCCTGTACCGACCCTTAATTGTATTTTGACTATTGATCAGTTACATCTTTCCTTAATCAGAACGGACGTAAAGGAAAACATCCCTTACACTCACTTCACATATTATCTACTATCCACACTGACGGAAGGAGAAGAAAAACACTATACTATCTACACCGACGGGAAGAAGAGAAAATACACCATATCTACTATCAACACGGACGGGATGAGAAGTAAAAATGCACCATATTTACAATCAACACAGACTGGAAGAGAAGAAAAAAACCTCATTATATCTACTATCCGAATCCCCAATAAACTCATTATATCTACTATCCAAATCCCCAATATATGCTACCCAGACAAATGTAAGCGAACACAAAGAACACCATATCTAATATCCACACAAACGAACACGAAGGCATATATACACACACATTACTAAAAAGAGTGAGTGTTTATAGTCACACTACTTCACATTCACAAACATTGGCAACTTGAATAGTCTCTTTTCTAGAGATCTTGATCGCCCTGAGAAGGGTTCTTTTTTTTATAAACCTGAGACCACGGCTCCAGTCCTACTCACAATTGATATTTAAGTGGCTTGAGTGGCTTCACTGTCACCCTTCTCCATATATTGAATAGTGAAGATACGTCTTTTGTTGTTGCTGTTTTCTCTGTCTTCTTCTTCTATGCCACACCCGGGGATGATGACGATAAGGTCTCTGCGGCTCCCACTCGTAACTGTCTCTCCAATTCCTCCAACGCCTCCACATCCCAATTTTCTGTCTGGGGACAGCGACTCTTGCTACTGCGGATAGCAGATCTTGTTACTGGTGGCAGAGGTTGTTGATGTCTTTGTTGTGGTAGTGGTGTCTATGGCGGTGTTCGTGTCCTCATCTCAGGCTTCATCTCACACAGAGGTCTCTGTATGAGATGAGGCAGGATCACTCTCTTCTTTTCCTTCTCCTCTTCTTTCTTCTTTTTTTTACTCCTCTTCTTTCAGCCGTGCTGCTTGTGCAATGGCCTTCATGGCCAGCTCGTCCAGGAGTGGCATTAAATGCTCCAGGTGCATCTGAAGTTCTAGTAATTTGGTTGGTCTACTACTCATGTTCAATGTTGATACGTCAACGATCGGTAGCCTGCTTGCTTGCTTGAGGATTATAGTCGCCTATGCACGTAGTGCTTTGCCACTGGTTTGGGTCCAGGGCTGGACCGGAGCTCCCCGAAGTTACTCTAAAAGCAAAGACCTCTGACCATTTTTGTTCCTTACTGGTTCCTAACATACAATCGGCCATGTTCAGGCGAATAAAGGGCGATAGGGCAAGCACGGTACCAAACAACCCCAAGGCTCTGGGGCAACACCCAGTATATCCCAAGCCCCACTTTCATGTCTTGGCTCCGGTTTCCTTCCTTCTGGCTCTTCCGTTGATGTCTGTTTCAATGTTACGCTCCAGCGATGTCAGTATCGGAAGTGGGTGTCGTTCGCACGGTTTTGGCTTTGTCAAATTATTTCCAGTTGTAGTAATGGTAGGTCGTATGCCAATGGTGTATTAGCCACCTGTGCAATTTATCATGGAACTGAAGTTGTGGAGTTTGAATGTTAGTTGTTTTTGTCTTAGTTGAAATTTTGTGTACATAGTGTACTTTTTCTTTTTCTAAAAGGGTAATAATCTGGGTGGTTTTAGTCACCACATGTAGTAGGTAATTTTTGTATATAGGTTATATTGCTTGGACGGGGTGGTCTAAAAGATCGTGGTTAGGTAAGGGCCACCTTGGTCTTTTGCCAAATGACCTTTAATTGTTGCTCAGTTATATTAGCCCTCTGTTCCTAAGAGGGTTATATCGCTTGTCAGGAAGGAGGTTAATTCTTATGTCTATTTGTGTGCGGGGTGGTGTTATTTTGGCAGATTTGTTGATCAGTTGCATCGTTTCTTTTTTGAATGGGTCTCGGACATTTTGTTCACAATTGCAGTTGTAGTGGCATATTCAACCATCAACTGCTATGGAAGTGACAGTTTTTGTGTGTGAGTGCGGGGTTGGGGGTTGTGGGGCAGCAGGAAGTGCTTCCTGCTCGCCACTTATTTTGATGGTAATTTTTTTTTAAAGTTATTGATAATTTTTTCTATATTTCTTCTTCTGTTGTCTTAGATCTGTGTTTTCGTTAAATCTTCACCTGTTGTTCTTGTGTTTTGGTTGGTGGCAGTATTAATTTCTTTTCTGTAGATCTTCTGTTGCTTCTGAACTGGTGGCATCATTGAAAGTTATTATGTAATCTTTTCTGTATTTTCGGTAGAGCTTCATCTGCTGCTCTTCCCGTCCGCAGGGGAATGTGTGATCGGCAATAAGCTAATTATTGATTGGTTGTTAGTCTTAAATATTTCAATTCAAATTTATTATTTTATTATTTATTTTTTCTGCTATTATATCTTATTATTTATTTATATTTATTTATTTTTATTATTATTTATTTATTTTATTATTATTGTAGTTTAATTTAGACTCTATTAAGATGTGTCTTATATAAATAATTATAATTATATCTAGTATTATGATTTTAGTAGTTTAGTTTTTGAGAATTGTTACCTTATTCATCATTCTTAATTTAGTACCGATCACGCATCCCTGCCTCCCGGTTTGAACTGCATTTATTGCTCCCCCATGATGCTTCGTATCTTGTGATCCATCGTTGGTACCGGCCTTCCCAAGACCCTTTCCTCTTTTTCCTTGTCCAGACATCTTGCTGCTTTAAATCTGTCAATGAGAATGATGAATTAATGATCTCAGTATATGGGTAGCCAAACTGACGATCACTTGGATTTATATTTCTGGAGCACGGATGTGAAGGAAACCAATCCCTGTTTCCAAAACTTATTATATCACTATAACTATCATATGGAACGCGCGTTCCTAAAAAAAAACAACACTCGCATTGACCTTTATTTACTTACAAACACAGACATGCACTATTAAAAAAGACAGAGAAACGAAGTGCCTAGATACACACCTCTATTTTTTTTAACAAATTGAATTAGTGTATATTTTCTAGAGTGTTGGGGTAGCCCTAAAAAGGTCTGATTTTGTTGACGGGGAATGATGACAATCGTTTATATCAGGATTTCCTCCATGATACGGTCTACTTCTGTGGAAAGAGAAGGAGAACTCCTTGGTTTCCACACGGCAGTTGACAAAATCTCTGTCTGGTTCCTACTGCTGTTACTGTTCTCTCTGTCCACTCTTGTTCTTTCTTGATTTCCTCTCTGAAGACCTCTTCTACCAGGTCTTGGGCTACTAACATCCTGATACTCTCTGTCTCTTCAGGCTTCGGTATCAGGATTTGCCTGATACGATATAAATTTATATAAGCTTCAGTCAGCTTGGCTAATCTTAAAAACATCTTCGTATGTTGACGATTCAGCAGTGACTGGTCAGACTGGAGACCGACTCGCTTTATATGGTTCAAACGCGGAGGCGATAAAAAGAAAAAAAAACATTCCTACTGGGTTTTTGTTGTGTTGAAACACTATGATAACTAATGTCATGTGAGGGATAGAGAAAAGTCAAATAGCATATATTCAGTGTGTTTTGGAAACAAACGACAAGAGTTTTTCAAAACACAACATTTTGATTCAAGCAAACAACAAACAATAACATCAAACAAACAATTTTTGTTAAGGTTGCAACATTGTGAAGTGAAGTTAGATTTCCAATGATGGAAGTTATGAGGCCAATAATGTACAATACGTTTTATAGCTAAAGACAAAAGATAACCATAATTGGTCACAAAACCATCGATCTACTTTATCATCATTTCAAGAGTAGTGACGATCAAAATAAGTCACTAAATGTTCTAAAGAATGTCCAAGACTGTGTTGAAGAAGAAAATACACATAATACTATCCACACACCATGGAATCTGTGCCTTTTAATTTCATATTATTTAATAGTGTCGTCTGGACATTTCTTCTCATAAAGTCAATGATGTCGTCTTAAAATGGAAGCTGAATCCGTCAAGGAGGAGACGGGATCAAATTCGACCCAATTGGATTCTTGCAAGGTCATTATGTTAGACGGCATGGCAAATAGATCCAGTTCCGACTGGTAACATACGCAAGACTCTTGGTGCATCATTTTCTTTCTTTTTTTCTGTCTGTGATTTATTTTAAAAATCAAAAGCATCTAAGTCTCGGAATGTTCTTATTTTCTTCGTTTTCTCGCGCTATGGGTGTGAAGTTCTCTAAAGTGGTGTCATTGTCGTCTTTTTCTGACTTGTTCTTTCTGTGGCAGCAGGAATACCTGACTCGGCAGCGGCCAGGACATTTATATGAGTTTCTCGTTGACCGAAAATGTCTTTATACATTTTAAGCAAGACATTTTTACCTACTCTCAAGAAAGCTTCTTTGGGGTTTTCTTTGTCGATGATGACATTTTGGAGAAATTCTTTGCCTTGTGTCAAAGTGGCATCTTTCAAGGCGAGCAGTCGTTTACAAAACCGGAACTGCCTAACGAAAGGCCGATTTTAGCATATCTCCTAAACGATTTCCTATCTTTTGAGCTACTCCTTGGTACACTGGATACATGACTTGAAATTTGTTAGAGAAACGGTTAAGAAAATGGAGTTTGCCCGTAACTTTCCATTTGGCGAATGAAATATGTTGACCAGATCTCTTTTAATAGTAATGTTGACAGTATCGAAATACGACCTTACTGACCGGCAAATAGTGAGGATGTACAAATTTGCGATGAACGTGATAGGTATTTCACATTTCTCGGCAGCGGTTGTGGAGAATCAACTTTGAAAGCAAGTGTGTGCCACCACATCGGAGTACACAAATATCAAATTGAGTCCTTGGATCAGTTCTACCGGGGAACGAAAGCACTTTTGAAGACGTGAATTTTCGTAAACAATCGCTAATTTGCCTTTTTCCTGTACTTTCATCTTCATATCCACGTCCCAACCCAAAATATCAAACAATTCAGGACAAAATGTAATAGCCATAACGTTGCTCTCCTTAAATTTCATCAGTAGGCGACGAGTCACTTTTGTGCTCAATGGTGACAGTTTTTGTCTCCAAGGCTTCGCCAAACACGACATTGTACCTGGCCGCAATCGTGTTCACCACTAAAATAATAGCCTGGAGGAATTATCAAGTTATTGGTCCTTGTTTAAGTTTTGGGATCCTGTATTTTAGTTTTATAATTAAAGAAGTCTTGCAACTATTGGTCGAGAACTTCCACCTTTAAAGTGTTTTGATTTTCGACAATGTTTAGGATTTGTGTCTGGTGAATGATTTCCACTAAAAACAATTTCCAATGGGCTTCGTGATCCAATCGGATGGTTTGAAGTAATTTGGCCGTGAAATATCACAAGGTGGTTTTGGTAAACACATCATGGAACTGTCACTGGTAATGTCAGGTAAAATTTTTTATTCAAAATTCCAGAGTTCAACTGTCCGTGAGGTCACTGGAGGTCAGAAGAGTAATTAAAATAGGGTGTTTGTTTGAATGGTGACTGTTGTTAAGGTGACTGACGTTAGTTGCAAGGTTACCGTTGTACCCGTTAGATGAATATTTCAGGGACTGATTGGGAAGAAGGAAACCGATGCAACTGCTCAGTAAAATTGCCCACAGTTGTTTGTCTCCTTGTTGCAAACTCAGATTGGCAATGGCAGCACCGATGACACAATACACCATAAAGATTTGTCAGAAAAAAAATGTGATTTGCATTTTAGGCACACGTTTTCCACACCACACCCACAAGGGATACTTCTGTAGATCTTGCACGGAAGAACTGGGAGAAGGTAAGGTTAATTCAGTGGTAGCGGTTGAAGCTCTGTTGGAAGGCATGATAGTCACGTTTCTTTTTATATTCAATGATTTTCGAAGCGTCTGTTCAAGAGTCAGAACTTGGCGGATAGAATTTTCATTGTAATTTGACTTCTTTGACACCTCGTTTTTCTTACTTTTCGTGTTCTTCGATCGAGAAGGATTTCGATCTCGTTCATTTCGTATTATGTTTTGGTAACTCGTTGTAAAATTCAGGCAAATAAAACGTTCCTTTTAACACTTCCCCGTTCATGTCTTCTAATTTATAGATGGTGGTCCAGTTGGGTAAGTAACCTTTGTCGAAAGTGCGTTTGGCTTTGCCATTGGTCACCCAATCGTCCACTGGCTACTCTCTACCTTTCTTGGGCACAGTCACCGTCAGGGATGTACCAAATAGGCGCTCGAAGGTGGTCATTTCGTTGTCGTCAGTCACTTCTTGGGGTGCACGTCCGATGCTCTGATGGTAAGATTGGTTCTCCGCTTGGACTAGGTGCGGGAAGACGTCGATGTACTTCAGTGTGTTGATGCGTAAAATATTTCCACCTGCGTTCTTTCACAGTGCGTTGTAAACGTTCCACGATGCTGGCTTTGGTTTCTGGATTTTCGGTGATGATAAAACGAGTGTTACTTTTCTTTAGTTCAATGTGGAAAACTCGGTTCAGATATTCGGTGCTTTTGTCGTTTTGCCATCCAAGAAGATGACGTCGGCTTTGATTCAACACCAGTTTGAGGGCTCCCACTCACTGCTCGATTTGGAAGTCAATGACACGACTCAAGCAAATTTGGAAAAGGCGTAGATGACATAAAACAAATATTTGTAGCCACAATTGTAGGTGGCCAAATGAGACATTGACTAAATCGGCTTTCAATTGATGATCGATACCCTCCACTTGCGTGGGACTTCTGTAAACGTTTCGTCGAATGTGTAAGGTGTACGTGGCTCTTTTTTTGTAACCATCGTTGTACTTGAGCTAAACGGACACTTTTCAGTCGAGTTTTGGCAGCACGATACAATGTCTGAACTCCTCCGCAATCTGCAGGATGACATAAATTATATTAAATGCTGATTAATACCTTCACCATATTAGTAGGTTATCCACTTTTCTCGGATGCTACTCTTGTCTTCGTGTCGTAGATTCTTGGTATGTAATGCTTTGCATGTCCGACGAGCGATAGGTATCGAGGATCAGGATGTTTAAACAGGGGGTAAACAGTTCTTGTGTTACTTCCATCTTTGCCTTTTTATTCTCTCTTGTAGAAGAAGGGGTGGCCATCATCTTTTTAATCCAACCAATTATGGATGTAGGTAGTGTTACGTGTGTACCTTCTCTGGTGGGGTTGTTAATTTGCGTTTTTTTTTCTGGTGCAGTTTGAAACTCTTTTACTTCTTTTTTTGTCTTGGTCACTGGATGTGCTGGTGATGGACTTGTCATCATAACCTTAAAATCATTTAGAGTTGGTAGAGCTGTTTCGTCTTAAGCTTTCTGGTGAAAGAGTTGCAGTCTTTACAAAAGTAGACCATCCCGTTGCGATTTTTCCGTTTCTGACACATCGCTGAGATCCATCAACGATTGCAATTCGTGTTTTAACTGGGACATCTCGGTCAAATGAGGATTGGGAGGTAAATGCGGGGTCCGTTGTTCTTGCCAAGGATGGTATTCCATCAATCGTTTGTAAGGCCCCAAAACCAGTTTTCGTCCTTGCATCGGTCACATCTGAGAGCTTTAGATTCCAGACATCACTTTTATCTTCTTGGACCTTTCAATCTTCATCCCAGGATTCCTGCTATCGTTCAAAATACTCCTTTCAACAAGGGTTCTCCTATTAATCCCACGACTTTACGCAACTGTGATATCCTCGACACCTTCTCCCGATGGTACAAAAGAAAATACCCATTCGTCAAAAGAAATAGATGATGGTGCAACGCGGAGGAATTTTACCCCTGTTAGTAAGGTTAAAAAAAGCCCACAGAAAACAGCTGATATCCGCAAGAGAGGTAGTGCAGCCAGGACGTAACTTTACATTTGTAAACTACGACTTGCTCAACGGTGAGAACATCTCCAGTAGGCTCAGGTTCCTCCACTTCTCCGTTGCTGGTGATGCCAGCCAAACCCAATTTGACACATGTTCTTCCTAATTTTATGAAACATTGGAAGGTTTGGAATAGACTTTCAAAGTCGCAGTATTCAGGCAAATGAACTTGGAAGGAATATCCGTTTTTCACAGTTTCATTTCGATAAGAGTACGGTGAGATTCGCAGAAGTTTGCTCAGTTTTGGATAACATCCGTACGGTGGTAGTCGCATGGTTTCAAATAAAAATGTAAAGAAGTACATGGAATTTAGATACTAGGGGAATTTAAATTTCAAAATCAAGTTTCTGATATATTTAACCAAAATTCATAAATCAAAGGACGAGCTACCCAATTTTCTTTGTTACATGACAATTACTCATATTCAGTAGCAAAGAAGAGTGAAAGCCAACAAGCTTTGTGTATTTTAACAAAACAATTTCTTTCCCTAGAATACAATGTAAAAATTGGTAAATAGGACTTACAATTTTTGAATATAATCCACAATTTGATCCAAAGAAAGAAAACACAAGTCTCATCACTAAATTGTCCTATTAGAATCCAGGTTTGAGTCCCGACGACGTATAATTATGGAAGGCGATGACGTCAGATGTGGTCCAGTATACGAATATAAAAAAATTCCTCACTTGAATCACAGTCTTTGTTTCCGAATAATTCCAGAATAAAATTCAATGTATATCTTTCAGAATTTGATAAAAAAAGGTCAACTTGTTGAGTTTCCAGGGAAATAATATTAAATCCAAAAATCAGAGGAAGAACATATATATATATATATATATATATATATATATATATATATATATATATATATATATATATATATATATATATATATATATATATATATATATATATATGAATAAAACAAAGTTTGTGTTGTCCCGTTCCAATATAGAATATTAGGAAGAATATGTCCAAATCAGTATTGTTTTTCTCTAGGAAAACAATTATTCATAAAGACGAAGTGAAAATAGGTCCTCTAACAAGGCATGTTATTCTACGTAAACATACCGACAACTTCTTCTAGCACAAATACCTTTTTGAAGGTATCAGGAGTTGTATAACTGACTTTAAGACTCGACTACGACTGTCGACTGTTAATTCTCGACTAAGACTGTCTGTAATTGTGTATGAATTACAAGGACGCATGCAATTTCATAATAGTTCTGGACATTTAGGAAAGCCTGACCCAGTATAAACCAATCGTTTTCAGGGCTATTCCTGGATGTTAATTTGTAATGAATTTGTTATCATACACAGCACGTGCTAACATGATTGACTTCTACGACTCAAGTAAACTCTGTTTTATCAAAAACATGTTAGACGATATTAAATAATGATATTAATAATTACATTCAATGAAATAAATGAAATAAAGATTTATACAAAATTGATTCCTTAACACACACATTCTTTAACTACTGGGTCGTAAGATTATATATATATATATATATATATATATATATATATATATATCCATGCAGTAATGGATCTACTTTGATACCAGGATATCCTATCATAAATTCATATGGAATAGTTCATTTTTCGAAATAAGTTTGTTGTTTAGATTTATATTTAGATTTTAAATAAAAAAATCTATTATCATTATTTACATACCTACGTTTAAAAGCTGTGTATGAAAATAAGCAATAAGCAAAGAGCTTTCGTAATGGATTTTATCTACCACATCGAATACGAACGAAATATTTGCACACAAGAGGACACAACGTAGAATAATCCAATTAACCTTGACATTGCCATTGACATGGACCAAGTTTAATCTTCCTATGATTACATCAATATCTGTAAACAGAATTCAGTTTTGTGTAAGTGTCACCGACGAAGTCTTAGCTGCATCAAGGACATTGTATACTGCACACAAGCTTGTCGAAATTTCAAGATGAATTGCTTCTTATTCTTCGTTATTCTTTCCTATTTGGTGTTTTCTTTCGGAGACGGTAAGTTTCTTTTTCTTTGTTTTCATAAATCTCAGATTCATAATCAAACTTAAGCATATTATTTTTCGACATCTTGCTTACATATTTTAATCAGTGAGTTATTCCTTTAAGCAGCTTTACAGTGTCTCATAGAAGTTACTTTCATTAAGGAACGAAATTATTTTCATATATTAACCCTGTCTTGATTAAAAAGTTTACTTCATAGAGAAGCATATTAATTCTTCATTATCAAATACTTGGATTGCCAACCAACCTTACACAGAATAGCAACAGTTTTCATGACTATACGTCAAGATAGAGGAGGCGACCAGGCTAAGTGGTTAGCGTACTGGACTCGCAAGCAGAGGGATGTAGATTCAATTACTGCACAGACCAGGCTAGATCAGCTTCCGTGACTTGTCCTGGGCAAGGCACTTTGCTAAAGATAAAACCTTAGAGTTGTATAAGCCTGTAACAGTCACCCAAATCCTGGACTAAATTCTAGTCTCCGTTAGTATCTTGTCAGTTTCTTTTTGCAACGTGCTTGACTTTTCACGCCTTTCCCATTACGCACTTTAATGTTCAAGCTAAATACAGTGTATGTAGAATTATCATAATTTTATGCATTGGCATTCACTACAACATAGACCAATCCAATTTAATGATCTTTCATTTAAATTTTACCTCATCCCACCCATTTATTACACGCAAACTGGGATAATGTTGCATTAACATCTTCTTTGACGTCATCCTAGCGTGACTAAATGACGTTGGCAATTTCATTCTGCTTAGTCGCACTCAGTTTGATCAATATATCTTGCTACAGTTGACCTAACGGAGAACATTGTTGAACCAACATCGGCCCAACGTCACACTTCAGCGATGATCCGTCGGGTCAACGTTGACCCGACATGTTGGCCCATTAGATGGCCATAGACGTCATCACGTTGGGCCACCAGTTTTTGGACAAGGTTGACCAATGTTGGAGACATTTTCTTATCCATTAGACCAACGGATGACACAGTGGAAGGAAAATGAACAATATGATATTAGGCTGACTTCATTTGGAACACGTTATAGCAATGTTGCTCCAGTATGAAATTACTAAAAAATACCTAAAGGGTTTCTGCTTACAGCATTAATTATCAACAGGTCACTCAAGTATATACCTATAACTTGCATCTTACTCATGATCAAAGTTATACAGACAGTCAAACTAAACTATCACATGTTATACTTGAATAAACTCCATTCCATCTGGGTTCCACGAGCATTTGTTTGATTTTTGTGCTAAATATTTTTCTCAATATATGTCAATAAAAGATTCACAAATTCATGAAAACAAATTACTTGCATCAAAAATATTCCAAGAACTGTATAGCAAAATGCCAAAATAAAAATATAAAATTTAGCACTGAACCGTTCAAACGAATTATATGCTTTACGTACGGGTTCTTTATGTACAGTTTTTCAACTGTCGCGCATAGTTTTTTTTGCGGAATTCGCGACCAAATAAAAAAGGCATCCGAGAAAACGAAATTAAACTCAATATATTTTAAATAACTCACGCTTCTGTATATGTTTAGGAACATTTTTTTTTTAATAAGATAAAGTATTCAACTTATGAAAAACTTGTATTAATGCATATATCCCAACCAAATGTCGGCATTACAACCACTGATAAACGTTGCCCCAACTAGTGTTTTTCCAACGTCGGAATCGCAACCGCTAAAAAGCGTAGGCCCAGCTAGACCTTTACAAATTCGACAAACGAAGAATGATACTATGTTGGTCAATCGTCACGTACCCAACGCCGACTGTGCTTTTATCTGCCAATGTAGGTCCAAAACAGGTGTGATATCTAGGTAGTTTGGAAAGATGGTGTAGGAAACACTCATGGTGTTTCAAATTGTATATGAAAGAATCGCTACATTTCCAGATGTTCATGAACTAGATTTTTTTAGAGTGTTTGTTTTAATTTTCATTTAGACAAATAAAACTACTGACAGGCTTGTTCGATAGACTTTGGAATGCAAACCATGCGCATACTTTAATGATAGAAGACTGATCATAATGCTGCCGATGAGTGCATGTCCTTAAAAATTCCATTTTCTGGACGGAGATGTTAGATTTCATATGTTAACTTATACAGTGGTGGTTTATAGTTCTATTTTTTTATGTCGACGCTTTACAGTGTATATTTTGAATTACACAGCGGTGGTTGAAATTTCATTATCATATGTCGGAAATCCCTAATTCACACGTTGAATGTAACAATTTGGGATGAAAGTTCCATTTCATATGACAAGTATTTAGATTTCATCTGTTAAATTTCATAGCAATGAGAAGCAGCCTCTTTGTTTAAAAATAACGTATCCGTTCACGAGAGCGACCTCTAGCGAAGAAATTCACAGTAATTCTCGACACGTGAATGGCAGTTTTCAAGCTGTAAATGCATGAAATGTAATGGCACCTCATAATTGAATACACGAATGATGTATCTTAATAATCGATGTTATTTAAAATGTTAGGGTGGACATTGTGTAATGTTACTTTTAATTCTAACACAGCATTTCACCATATCAAAATAGCAATTCCAACAAGCACAATAAAATGTACAACCATGGCTGTGTAATTTAACAGATACAATCTTAAAAACTCAACATACGAAATGGAACTTTCAGCACAATCAATGTGATTCAACATGTTAAATTAAAACTCTCGACATATTACATTACAATTTCGACAAGCGCTGTGTAATTCAGAAGATTTAAATTTAAAAAACTCTACATTAGACATCAAATTTTCAATCTGTGCTGTGTAATTCAACGGATGAAATCTAAATACTCAACATATTGTTATAAGCCAATGGTCTTTACTTGATCGAGCGGTGATTCTCGCTAGAAGTCATAAGTTTATCCCAAATTTCCAAAGACTTCTATACAACTTCAGTTGAACGTTGGAAATTCTGATGTGTCCTTTCTATACATTAATTTTACTTTAATCAATGCAAAACCACATTATTTACAACTTGCAAAATATCTTTCGACCGCACATCCGCATAGTTTCTCTACATCAACTTTCCGTACCCTTAGCAGGCCATAGAACACAATTAATTTTACTATATAGTCTCTACATTTGTTTCTCAGTACTGAACTTTCCACTGTGTGACAATCAATACAAATCATATGTTAATCTAAAATACCTTCAAAGATGACTTTACGGTGAAGTTCTTGTCAAGGGTTGACCTGCATTATTTTGAAAGGCTGAATTGTAAATAAAACACCATGCAACGGAACTCAGATTTCACTTCCGGATCATCACCATGACCTTATTACTCAATGTGCACTGTCGCCGCAATACACACAGACAACCACACCATAAGCTCACATTCTAAAGAATAAACAATTGCCTTTAAATCCTTACCAAAAATGCCAAAATCTAACTCTTGCATCACCAACAAACGGAGACAGAAAAAAGTGATCTAAAAATAGACTGGTAGTACATTCGTGGGGACTGAACCGGATTTTATTAATTGTGTACTGATGCCTGAAAGGGTCAATGTTTTTGTCAAACTTTAATATTTGCATTTTATTTTGCATGCCACTACTATCCCAACTTTATACATAAAGTCTTTTGAAATTTCCTCGCAATCAAGACATGTGACAGCTGTCAGAAAGTGTGTAGTGCTGGTTTTCCATAGGGTGCAATTTGAGGTCCATTTGTTCTTAAGAAACCAAAACTAAATTTGCTATATCTTCCTTAATTATAGAAATTTTTCAATGCAGTAAAAACCTAATTGTAATACTTGATAAGGCCTGTCTGAAAATATGCTTGAAATTAAAAAATATTGATATATTAAGTTTTAATGGAAATTTAAATAAATATTTAAATATTAAAAACTATTTATTTTAAAAAAATTAAATTTTCATACAAGTTATGACATTCAGTTTGACAAATTTAAGGCAGCAAAGTTGATTAATGACTGGTGTTTAAAAAAATGGTATTTTGGGTCTGTACAACTGATAATATTATTCCCAGGGGTACTGAAACATGATAGCTCACAGTGATTTTGACAGCAAATTGCAATATGCCTATCCAGATGTGTATAGGTGTACATACTAAAGAAACAATGACAGGTGCTATGTTCCATATTTATTGTTTCAGGTACTTGAGCAGTAGTTTGTATAACTAGTACCCCACTCAAATTTAAATTTTTGATGGGACCACTACCATGTTTTATAGCAAACATGCATTCCATTTTAATGCCGACAACTACAAAAATCAACAATGCAATATGAAAATACAGTTTCAGGGAGGTTACACCTTACTGACAAATGATGTGAATCTCTCTCATGAAGATCTAAGCCATGTCTTTGAGATGCTGTATATCAGTGTACTGATATGAACTCATCTTGGTCACTTATAGCAGCACACTGCACATGTCCTTATGAAACCTTGCTATCACCATTGAACTACTGGAGAGCTTCCAAATTGATCCAACTCTAATACTTTGTTCCAGATACCAGGCTAGACCTGAAAAGATATAACATGTTTAACTTAATTCTAAAAAAACCTCAGAAAGCTGTAGGCAAATGAAGTTAAAATGTGTTAGATATGGTGATTTCAAAATAACATTCAATTTGCAAATATGGGTAAAAAAAGGTAAACTTGATAGAGTGACACTCAAAGATGTGAAGCAATGGGCATGTATTGAAGTGATAAATGCATCCTAAAAATAGATGAAGTTTCTACAAGCATATTTAGCAATTTACAGGTTAAATAACTAATCAGGTAGAGTATATATCATAAAGTTTAAGGCAATGTTGGAACGGTGAGGTTTGATCATTGGTGAAAACATTGATACATACCAGTATAGTGGAAAGTCAAATGACAATGTACCAAATTAAAATTTATTACTATATGCAATCCTATGCATGAAGGAAAAACAATTTTAGATATTGCGAGTGAATATAGAAAAATGTTGCCACACAGATCAACTATAGGTACCAATAGATCCTATATCATCAACTCAATGTGAAATTTTCATCCCGAAAAGTTGTAAACAAGGATGGATATTTGCATGTGTGAGATATATGCAATGTACTTGTTAAAATCACATGTGCAAACATGATTCAAATAATCTGTTTGAACATTTTTAGTCTATTTTTAAGAGTGTTGGCTACCAAGTTATTAAGCTCAATGATTCAATGGAATCAGATATCAGCTGATTCTGCAATACCGCCCTCTATCAAAGTACTAAATTGAAATGTGTTACCATACAGAGGCATATTCATGATGAAAATAACATCTTGAGATATTGTAAGTGCACCCAGTCAGAACTGAGCCTTACAGATTCACTATAGGTACTATGTCAGCCTAACAATGTCAACTTTTGATTCCAAACATTCCAAAATATATGCATATTTGTTCATGTCAGCTATGTAACCATGTTAGGATCAGTTGTAGAAAGTTAGATTCAAATAATCTGTTTGAATATTACTTATGTAATCTTTAAAGTGTCAGATAACATATTATTAGTCATTAATAATGCATAAAGCAAAATGGATCATGAGAATTCCCATAATATCATCTGGGCCACAATGTCGCACTACATCAATCAACATCTTAAAGACACTGAACAATAAAATAAACTTATATCATTTTGAACCAGATTTTATTAATTGTGTACTGATGCCAGCAGTTCACACCGTAAAAACTATACAACTATCCCTAACACAGAGGACTATTTTAACTACACCACCTTAGGCCAGTCAATCTACTGTTTCAATGCACATTACACCAGTAAAATTACATCACATGTGCCACCATGGCTACATAAACGGTGTCATCCGAGTCCTTTCTCATTTATTCCATTGTGTAATTTACCGGTTTTCTACCGTGAATGTTCCACTGCAGTCACAACTACCAATGTAAACCATTAGATTTTATTAAGTACTTCATCACTCCAGAGTGACTCATGTGGATTGGGTCTGAATTCGCTACTCATTCACCATGGCATCATGGAAACTCGCTAACATTTTCTCTCCGTGACGTTTGCTCCTAGTAATTGGCTAATTATTTCGGGCTAAGGAATATTTGCCATTACACCGAATTCCAATAATCAAACAAGTAATCACACAAATCTAAGAATTGCTTAAACGGGGCACTATAACCAAATGCGCATCTCCTTAATTTTATTACAATATGAAATGGAACTTTCAACGTAAACTCTTTGACTAATACGTAAATTAGGAATTCTCTACGTGTAATTCAAACGAAACAATCTAAAACCTCAACATAGGAAATACAATTTTAGCCACTATTGTCTAATTCACTCGACTGAGAAAATGTAATTTTAAGGACAAACATTTTTGATACTACACGTGAAACTGGAATTCTGGAAATATGACATAATTATAATGTGTTGTATTTTATTTATATTTGAAGATTATAATATTTCAAAATTCAGTATTGGTTCTTTGTTAATGGATTGAAACAGAATCTGCATTACATTGTTCTTTTTTAATGGAATGACAGAGTCGTTGACCTTATACCATAATTGAGAAACCAGTTTGCAATGTAACTTTCAAAAATAGAGAGGAAAGAAACAAGGTACACGTATATTATATCAAATACTGAGGCACTTAAGATTTAGTTCTGTACTTTAAAAAAATCTTAAATTTTATGAATATTTTTAGCATTTTTTTCTTCCGATATTGTCTTAATTCTGTAACAAAATAAAGATGACATAATGGTAATAACAACACTTGCTATATATAAAAGTGGCATACAGCACCGGACAGACAGTTTAGTTTCCCATTTAATGACCATTTTCAATTATTTCTTCGCTATTTATTCCATTATGCAAGTACTTTAATTAGATTTCCCCATGTCGTTGAAACATGTAGTACCTGAGGCTGTTTCTTGCCATTTTTGTGGGTTTTTTGTTGTTTAGGATATACATTGTTTCTTCCCCTCACGAAGAGCTTGATCAGCTTGAATCGTTGTGAAAGAAAATGTTTTCTATATGCGCTAAAACCGATTCTTTCTCTCTTTTTATATATATATATATATATATATATATATATATATATATATATATATATATATATATATATATATATATATATATATATATATATATATAAGAAATCTTATAGCAACTAGATCAATGAGACAGCTTGTTTAACACAATGTTGGCAACCTCCTGTTGCCTCAAAGATTTAGAACAGATCTGATGAGTTCTTCTGCGTGTCTTAGAGGCGACTAAGGAGACAGGAGTCGCTTGCATTGACCTATTGGTAATCGTGGTGGACTCGCGACCGAAAGGGTTCGGATTCATCTTCTACCAACGTATCAGCCTGAGTCCGCAACCTTCATGTGTACTTTTGCAAGGAAATTACTCCAATTTGACTCGGACCTAAATGAACATTTGATGCACATATACAACCTGACACATGCGCTTATACACTCTCAAATGGCTTTTTCAATATAGTACACACACACACACATACACACACACACTTAAAAACAAGGCGAACATGCATATTTAAAATGATCCCTTTCATGTGCGTAGTATAGGATGACATTTTAGGGTATAATGGGATTAACATGAGCTAATATTAGACCTTCGGAAATTGACCATCTGACACTTAGAGACGTACGAGAAATCCTGTTTAAAATTGTAAACATTGTACTATTGTTATAAGTGGATAACTTTAATTTTTGGGGACAAACAGGGAATTTCTCTAGTCCACTAAATATTTTCTTCTTTGCTGAGTGGGTGTGGTTTATGTTTACTGGCCCTCTTTAACAAATATCTTGCCTGGATGTTGGCATAGTGTAGCAAGTAAACTGTTTGCCTCCGGATCAGGTCAAGTCTTGGGTGGGGACTGACTTTCCTCGAAAGGGCAGCAAAACAAAGGTCTATGTGTCTATTTACTTAAAGTTCACAAAATACCAAATAAATGTGTGCAAGAATGAAGCGATGATCAAATTTCAAGTGACACGTTATTACGCTTGAGTATATGGGTATTATTAAGCCGTAGGGTGGAATCCGGAAACCCTTACCGATCCGGTCTTGTCTTTAGTGTCCACACTTCCTGTTATTATATTATTATTATTATTATTATTATTATTATTATTATTATTATTATTATTATTATTATTATTATTATTATTATTAACAAACTCTAATATCAGCACAATGTCTTTCATAGGGCATCAGCAATACACATAGCAAATTAATCGAAGATAAAATGCTTACCATTTAATTTTGGTCGGGGTAGGGGTGGAGGAAGGTTCTTCTTTGCTAAGAATCAGAGCAAAACATTTTTTTTCCCAGCTATTGAAAGACTGCAATTTAAAATAACTGTTAGGTCCAAGCCTCAGAACATTAAATAATGTGTCTCTAATATAATTGCTGTATACAGTGGTACATATTAGGTATTATCAGAACTACCGTCATATACTGTCTTGCGTACTTAGTGGTGTATTCAAGAATACCACGATAAAAAAAACTTTCTTGGTACCCAACTCTAATATATATTATTCTGCTAATACCAAAGTTCGATTTGTTAGCAATGGAATCGTGGCTTTGTTTTAAATGTGCACATTATTCGATCGATGGAAAGAAAATTAAAACAAATCTTGACAACGTGGATTTTGCAACTATAATTATTTGACTTGCAACGAGATCAGCTTCTCCGACAATGTTTATCAAGGATACATCTGATAATACGGATTCTCAAAAGAACTCAATTAGGCAGCCTACAGTAACTCTGCTAACGATGCAGATGTACAAGCTGTAGTCCTTGGTTTAAAACAGCACTTTTAATGGTTGATTTGCTCAGCGCAAAGGACAACTTCGCGCGGAGGCTTATTACGGTATTAGTGTGGAATTTCCCCAGCCACACATTTGTATTTTGTAGAAATGTTCG
The DNA here is from genome assembly GCA_016746295.1 of Potamilus streckersoni. Classification (NCBI taxonomy): domain Eukaryota; kingdom Metazoa; phylum Mollusca; class Bivalvia; order Unionida; family Unionidae; genus Potamilus; species Potamilus streckersoni. Next base: position 4,413,822 of record JAEAOA010002356.1, read on the forward strand.
CACAGTTACCTTTGGAACAAAGCGCACAGTCACATTACCCGTAAGAACAACGCCAACGATACAATTTGGCGTAGTGCAGCTGCTGCTGATGGTAGAGCTGTATTAGAACAATAAAATTGTGGATGCCTCTGTTGTCCTACTCAATTCGTACTGATTCACATTTGTTATCGTATATGTAATCTGAAAGAATTTCAGCACGTCGTCTCGAGCATACCAAAAATGCACACTAAACCAGCTTGTATTGCTGTACAATTTACTTGACAAATAAATACTCAACGTGACCTTGCTGCATCAAACCATGCGTTCGTGGCGTTTTAACTTACAAAATAAGACAATATCCACTCATAGGAAAATTGCATTTGATAGCTTAGAAGTGATGAAGATTTCATTGCGATTAAACGGCCATCAAGAACCTGCCGAAGAAATTCGGCTTAATTTTGAAACCAATCATTTTGCACGTGCATATCACAATCTGTTGTATATGGACCGGCATCAAAACATTGACACTGGTTTGCAGAATTCCCATCACAACCTCATGGCACTGTACCCGATTTATTACTTTTCATTGGAACATCTGGAGTTGTACGGACAATCCGTTGTGGACATGCAATTTCATGCACGTGAAGGTGGGATTTGTGCTAATTACAGATGTTATGCTGTGATACTTAATGATAAGACTGTTTTTGGAGGGTGCTGATCGTCGAATGACGATTTTAGATGCACCCGCAGAGGAAAACATAAACTACATAATTGAACGTGTTATGTATTTAAATAATGTCCAGTCTTGAAGTGAATGTCGGCCTTAGTTAAAGTCTACTTTAAAAAATAAAAAAAAATAAAAAACGCAATGAATGATAATTGTGGGCTCATGATGAATCTTTCTCCGGCAAACTTGACTAGAAATGTGTCTAATGGATGAGCCAAACTCAACTTCCTCACTCTTAAGGCAGTCAAACAGAATAACACATTGGTGTCATTAAAATTATATAGGTCAGAGGTGATACAAATGCAAAATACCGGTAGAATATTTTTGTTCCTTGCAGCGATTCCAGCATTGTAGACAGCTGATGCTTCAGCGCTTTGAGAAATCTGCGGCATTATTGGCTGTCCAAGTTGCATCGGGCATGGTTATGGAAAGGGCAGTCGGCCGAAGCATAATAAAGTAAGAGGCCGTCGATTCCCATGAACCGGTCATTTAATACTGTCTAGCAGAAGTCTACGATTACCCAGGTTGCAGAAGATCAGGCTGTTGATCTGTCCATTGACCTATCTTGATTTACTCGCCATTTTTAATTCAATCAGTCAATTTTTTTATGCCAAATGAACCTACATCAATGGTCCCACCCACACGTGTAACCGGTATTGTCAACCTGGATTTTATAACAGGACCTGTCACTCTTTGGGATGCATATGTGTTGACACCCCAACATCGTTTGTATTTTGACTCACACGGACGTGCACCACCAACTGAAGTTGTCATTTTTGAATCAGGCAAGATACATAATCAGTTTTATTCTATTATACCAGTACAAGCTCGGGTAGATAAAGCCATATTCGAAAATCTTGTTGTTGAAGCGTTCACAGTTCACCAACTCCGCAAGCACTTATTATTTTCACATTGAAGTACGTTTAATAATATACACAATGTCTATTAACATTTGCGTACGTTGCTCAGCCAGACGACGTGGTGCTGATACAGATCTGAACCGATTTGGAACCAAAGCGAATTTGACTGAGTTTACTAGTCGTGTTATTGCTGATGTCAATCCAGGTGAGTTTGTAATTGCTCAAGATGAAACTGGTAAACTGCAAACGTCTAATGTTGACATTCAAGATATTAATTTTAAGCTCAAAGGCGCCGTAACAAAGAACTTAGATACTGAAAACGTTGGAATCGGTGACAGCGGCGAGTCAGTTGCTTTTATCAAGAAATGATGTTGATACAGGTAATACTGCAATAAGACAATAGGTGGAAAAAGCAATCACTCACGTGCCCGAACCAGCAAGCACAGTAATTTCATGGAGCACTGTTAAGGAAATATTAGTTCAAGAAGGGGAGGAACAATCAAGCCCATAACCTTAACAATGGTTCTCTTTTTGAAAATAGTTTTGATAGACCTAAAGTCACATTGTGATGGGGCGCGAGTCCGGATGATACTTGTGTGTCATAACTGGAAATAAAGGCACTTGTGTCGATTGGATTGATAATACATGGTCAGCGGCATTTTGGTCGTGAATATGAGCCAGTAATAATAAAAAAATTAACAGGCGAGTCAACGATTGATTTAAATTCTTACACAGTTGCATTATCAGCGTCATTAGCTGCCAAAGATGAAATTGAGTTTGAAGCATTTAACATTTATTTTGACGGATACTTAAGCGTCTTTGGCGTTTGTGTTTATGATGAGTTTCATCGTTATTATATACATAATTGAGTCTGACCGCGGTGATGAGGTTGCAGAATTTACCAATGGAGTGTTGGATCAGATGGCAGAGGATGCTAACATCTATAACAATTTTGCTCCACTTCGCGATGAATATCTGCTTCTAAGTGGTATTAATAATTCATCGTGTAAACTGTCACATAAGGATGTTAAGGGTCAAGTAAAAATCTCGTTTTTATAATCACTCTGATGTATTACAATCAACTCGAGGTCAACTTAGAATCATCGCACAGGCAAACGCCCTAAAATTGACTCTATTGACAGATGTAAAACTACTCCGGGATCGTTTCTATAACAGCAAAATAATATTCGCCGATGTATTCATCCTAGTTAAGTTCATCAACGAATAGTTTACACCAACATTGATTCAGTTGAGAAAAGAAATTTCGCGAATGTTATTCAACAAAAAAGCACTTGTCGGGGTGACAGTTGTTGGGCAAAAACGATGGTTCGATGTAAAAGATAAAGGCATAATCGGCGTCTTTACATGAAAAAGGTGCTAAACCTCAGAACACACGATTGCGGAAAAAACTTGACAATTTTCAAGATGTTTTCTGTAATTGTGTGACAGTTGTACTAGTTAAAATGTGTACCGGTAATTAGTTAGAAGTTCGTTTGCGTCTTGAACCTGAAGTTGATGAATCTGGTCAGGGTCTGCCTGTCTTGCAATTTTTCTGCGCGATTGTATTATTAATAGAAAAAAAATATGAGACTCTCAATTTTACCGATGTGAAAAAAAAAATCGAAGCTGAACAATAGCTGCAAGATAAATGCAAGATAAAATCACCAAGAGAACCGTGTTGATTGTAAATTACAAACGGACGCTTAATTAGTTGGTGCTATTTGAGGTCTTCCTGCATCGACAACTCTTGAGCTTGGTGTGGCTGAAGTCACTGCAACAACAGCCATCGTAGATGCATTGACCACTATTATTGTAAGTACTATATTGATAGTAACCGGTGTCTTTGGTGGTGCTGTAAATTAATTTAGATGCGAATTATTTCATGAGTATGCGTACATGCAGAATTGCTTGCAGCGGCACAAAACAGTCCTAACACGATTAGTAAACTGTATTCGGTGGCTGTCGAGGGTAAAATAATTGGCATAGTTGAATGCTGGCCGAATTCGAAAATCACCGACAACACCGAGCACATATAAGAAATCGTTCTGTTGCGGATTTACAAACAATAAAAGTCGAGTAAAACCATCCTGACTTCCGTAGATTAATCATTAATGTTTGCGCATTTCTGTAATTAGCTTGCTTGCACAATCATGAGTCGTAGAGGTTGTGGCTAAGATCAGGACCCAAAGGGAAAAACTCAAAACACTCAAACTAAGACAGACTAGATTGAAGGTTATCTTTCTTTATAATAGTGTCAAGACAATACAAAATTATAAAATGTTTGTCAGGATGTTTAAGAAAATTATCCCCTTCCACTTACTTTATTAATACGTATACTATCATTGATCAGTTTGAGCCCTAGTATTTCACCTCTGAAACATTACGGAACATAAAGGCTGTTATATCAGTTGCAGGTTCTTCAGCCATAGTCAAGGACTTCATTTCATTTAGAATAAATGTGTTTTGGGATTTTATATGTCGTCTGCGTATTTTATCGTCACCACGTCATCGACAGACTCTGGATCATGACTGAGTACGATTTAGCTTTTCTTCCTTTTGTGATAACACGTCATCAAGTCGCCGAATTTTTCAACTGCTAATTGCCATTTTTCCATATATTCAGCGACACCCAAGTCTTTGTTGACCCCCGGACGTGTTCATGTCGACCTTTTTGCCGAGAGCAAACAAATGATATCTCGTTATTGATCTATCCACTTGATATTTCTTGTTTTCAGTCGGCCAAATTTATCATCAAACACCACGACTTTAATTTGACCTACTCCGGTGAGGTTCATCTGCTTCGCAAGTTCGTCGTTTGTGGCGAATTTCGACACGTCTATGTAGATGGTGGGTTCGCGATCTTTACAGCATGTCAACGCGAACTTTTAAAAATATTCACGAGCATGCTTATTCACCAACGTGGAAATTAATTGCCCACAATCCGCCATAATGTATGCTCCTGCACGACCAGCGCGGATCGTCTGACAAGTGCTCTGATGGCATCGCGTCTGCGTCGGTAACGTTGATGCCCACAGCGAAATACCAGGAGTGACAGACGGATTGAATTTAAGTGGGTGTACAAGATCGTAGAAATCAACCTCAGAAAAACCAGGGAAACCTGGATCCAATGCAGTAGGTGACAAAATGCATGCGAACCACGATTGGTCAAGTCATTTCACTCTAGTTTGATTTCGCATGAAACGAGTGGTGTATAAGATATCATCAGAAGCCATTGAGATCAGATCAAAGTTGGACATAGACGTGATTTGTTCTCACAAGAACTGCTCCACAATTTAATCATTTCGGTGTTGAAAGGCAATGCAAACGACACCTACCCATCCACCAGCTGCCTTTGGAAGTGCTCCTTTGGCAGTTATCGGATCCGCAGAGAAAATCAAACCCGGTATCACAGTTAGCAACAGACAAATGTCCTCGGTTTGTCACGTACTTGTTCCGAGCTTCATTCAGCTGTTTCTCTGCTCGTATTATCTTGTGTAGTTCTACTCTCAAAGCCTTGCTTGGTATTTTGATGGTCAGTCAGCATTTATTTCTATTGGTAGTTTTGAATTTGCTGATCTGTTTCTCTACCAGAGTAACGGGGACGTTTTATCCACATACGCACACAGTGTCTAAACACGCGAATACTTCATTTTGTTGCCCATCTACATGTTTTCTACTGGTAGTCAACGACTCACATGTGACCCCAGACAGGTGAGCATCATCATGGGATCCGACAGGTTGAGGCCACGCATATGAAATATAGCTTATCCGCAAATTTATCCATGTGTGTCCCAGGCGCATGCCAACCACGAATTGTCTGAAGTCGTCGAGGTGTTCCAGTGAGAAGTAGTAGATATATGGGATACGGCTGCAGAAAATTCCCTTGAGGAAGTTAAAGGTCTGTGTTGACGTTAAAGATGCGTACTATGAAAGACATCAGTACGTACGCTTGATCTGATTCTTGGCAAAATCGTGTTTAACGTCTTCCGATTGCGCATTGTAACCGTTCGGTCTCAGTAACATTTCAGACATTCCAATTAAACGAACACGATATTGTTGAGTCCCTGGTTGTTTAACCGTGTGATGTCTTGAAATCCCACAAACACGTGTCACGGTATTTCAGCTGCGTGCTAGGTCGCGACCTGCCACGTATATATGCCTTGGACAAGCACTCTGAACCATGTCATTCGACATAGTTAGGCGCGATATTGTTGAACACCTACATTATTTCACGAATGACTGCAAAAGTTGTTCTGCAGCCATTGACAATAACAGCGGTGATATAATTTGCTCCGTGGACACAGCGTTGTCGCGCCACATGGCTTCGCTATAGAGATCGTGTCCATGTCTCTAAATACAACTATTCTGATGTCCCTGCAAAATCCTAATACATGCTTGAGCAGGATTGTGCATGAACGTTCACCTTCATCGTTCAAGATCGCTTTGCTAGTCAAAAACCCAGAACAAAGTTTTCGTTGACGGTGATGATAATATATCCTCGACGTCCGCTTTGGCCTCTCTGGTGGAATTTTCGTTGACGGTGATGATAATATATCATCGACGTCCGCTTTGGCCTCTCTGGTGGCATTTTGACGTTGTCAAATAACATACTGACAATGCTTATCATTCGTTCTTGGCTACAATGTCTATCGCAGACATTGTGAGACTGGCTGAGCACGGTTATTCATCACTGTATGGTGCCAGTACAAGTATACACAAGTTTAGCACGGAGAGCCTTTGGGCCGTCACATTATCAAAGACGATGCGGGTATACGCGCACCTCCCCACCATCTCCCGTAACTATGTTTCGCAGTCCTTTCTGTGGGATCAAATTGATGATTTTACTAACTGCACGTGGTATGTTAGACATATTTGGCAGCTGCCGCGTTCCAGAAGCGGTTTTACCGTCCGTGGTTGCACTGCTGTTAGTTTTACCGCGAACCAGTTCTTGCTACAAGTTTCTACAGCTGGTCACATACATCGATGGCTTTCATTCCCAGTAGCTTGACCATGAGAAATACTTTAGGAGCCAAGCGAGAAAATAAATATATCCGCAATGGCAGCTAGACCATCTCCATAAATACACAAGGTAAACAGACGTGGGTGCATTTATTACTTTTGACGCGGAGGTGAAATTTCTCGATCGTCACTGTGTAATGCACATGCGTGTATGGATATTATTTGTCCAAATGAGTCAGCCTCTAATGTACAGACTGACTGATCGACAGAATCTCTCCGCGTAAATCGAGCCGATGTAAATCGCAATCAGTAAATTTCTTAATAAATTATGCAGAGTCAACGTTTCGAATCACTAATGCTTCCTACGCTGTGCTATCAGAGTTTGAACTTCTGTGTTGAGAGTAAGCTGTCAGTCAAAATGGAGTTTGAGCAAACTAAATCCTGTTTTTTTTTTCGCCGTCAATCTCTAATATTAAGTCAGAATTTGTTTCCGTGATCTCTGTCCTCCTGCTTGGTGATTCAGAAATTCAGAGCACCCTAACCTAATACTCAAAACAATTCATGGACGAATCAAGTCCCATGTTTGAATGGACAGTTTCTAGACTTCTTGAGTACTGACTAAATATGGATGTTTGGATATTACACAATTTTGAAGTTCAGCTCTTAATGCCACCCTTTAAAGAGATTCAAAATTTTTACATCCGACAACGTCAACTATTATGCTATGTCTCATAAAACTGTATCACCCATTATACACGAACGGATATATATATATATATATATATATATATATATATATATATATATATATATATATATATATATATATATATATATACACATTGCAAATAAGAAACGTCTGATACAACCTTAACATCGCAAGACTTACTGATTGCAAACGCTTTTCTTTTGCATGGAAATGTAGCCGTGAGTGATTCTTGATTCACATCATAAGAGCCAGTGCTCGAATACCACGTTTGGAAGTGTTAAAAGATCAATTTTCAGCATTGGGTACCAAATAAAGAATTGTGTCTTTGTCAAATATATATTTGGCCAGTGATAAAAGAATAATTGCAAAATAGTCGTATAGATTCAGAATTTTGGTCTGCTTCGAGGCACAATTTATATTTGCCTTTATCTGCATATTACATTCTGTTTAAACCATTTAGTCTGCTATTAGTGAAATATAGCATATAATGTTACGTTTTTGCTTAATATCAGCTATATCTGAACAAACTTGAACTCTGATTTGTTGAGAGACACAAACTTCGTAAGGGGCATTCAGTTAACTCATTGTTACAAACAAAAATTAAGCTGATGAGATATGCGCAGTTAAGTTACAAATGACAACTGCTGTTGTCTAAAATGAACACGGAAAGAAAACAAAAATGTATGCTCTAATTTAAACCTTGTGTTGATTTCTTCACCAACAACGATAATTTATATTGTCAACAACAGCATGTGTTCACTAGGATTTGTAATCTACCTCATTTACCTGGTTATAAGACGACTCCAACTGCTAACTGCATGGACCCATATTTGCCGTTGCTTAATGCGCCTGCAAATTTGGGTTTGTGCAGTTTGTTAGATATAATTAACAGAAAAGAAACAACATAGACCATGCTTGACAGGCACATTATGCTACGGCAGATCAGAATCTATAGTGTTTGCAGTTTGACTCAACTTATAATCGTGTATAGACGGTACACAACTCAAAATCAAAATTGTCTTCTGGCTCAAGAATGCAGTATTGACCTAACGTAAGTAATCGTGGCTTTCTGTAATATTGACCAGAATTACCATCAGAAAAGGGGATTAGTTTCGGAGTTATGATATTTATCTGGAATTGTGCATGCATCATGGATTTAAAGGGTTAAAACATTTAACTGGCACCCAGTACCATCATTGGAGTTGTTTGTTTGTTTGTTTGTTGTTGGGCTTAACGCCATTTTTCAGCACACGATAGGCTATTCATGGCGGCCAGTATTAATGGTGGAGGAAGAAACCGGGAAATCACCGGAAAGAACCACCGACCCACGAGAAGCTACTGGCAAGCTTTCTCACATATCTACATTAGCCGAATCCTAGACTCGAACATTGGAGTTGTAATATTCTGTCTTCGTTTTGTTTATACTGATCTTAAGTTATTATTTTTAGCCACAACTTTAAAATAAATCTTTTTTATTTAACTGACGTAATTGTCTTTTTCAGAATTGGTGATTCGGCCACCCTTTAAGCAGTATTGGGTAATCAAAGGCAGCACACTGAAACTAACATGCATAAACAATGGAACACAAGCATCTCAAGAGCATTCCTTGAGTTTCTGGAAGAGCAACACACAAATTATGACAGGAAGTGGTGTCTCAGTTAATATTTATGCATTTCCAGACCCCCAAGATTGGACACGAACCATCCGCATTCTAACAATATCCAAATCGGATGTCCAGTTCAGCGATGGCGGACCATGGAAGTGCATCTTGGGTCAAAATATAAGCAACTTACAGGAAGAAGCAGATATTGAAGTGCGAGTATTGGAATGTAAGAAAGTACCAAATTTGTCTGCTATTCTAAGTTATAAAAAGACATCTAAGCAACATATAATGGTGTTCCACTCTAAATAACTCCACGGCTTGGGTGCGCAAATGGGTCACCTTTCCCCATTCGGGGACATTTATTTCGAATAAAGGGAGACTTTTGGATCTTAGGGGCGCTATTTTTATGGATGATGAAAATTAGAACGTCATTTGTTGGGAACACCAATTAAATAATAATGAAAACGTGGAATAAATTTTTGAGGGAAATTGAGGAATTTTAATGGTACGTTGAATGTGGGAGTTCATTTGGAGCTGGGGGATGCCCCTTTATTACTGACTAGTTGTTGTTGTTGTTGTGGGGCCTAACACCATTTTCAGCACATGATAGGCTATACATGGCGGCCAGTATTAATGGTGGAGGAAGAAACCGGGAAATTCGCGGAAAGAATCACCGACCACGAAAAGCTACTGGCAAGCTTCTCACATATCCACATTCGCTGAATCTTAGACTCGAACCCACGCAGACAGAAGTGAGATGGCAGTGATCCGTAACGGACAGCGCTTTAGACTACTAGGCCACTCGGGGTCTCTTTTTTACTGACTAGTTAGATTACTGATAAAACAGGTGTGCTGATGTGCTTGACATACAAATTACAGGACGTCAGATTTTATTTACATCATGAATCGCAAAAATATTTCGATGGCTCGTGTTGAATTACCGTCAGCTTAAATAACCAGTCCAACAGCAGACTGCAGAGGCTCATCTGACGTCGCGTGAAGCATCGGCAGATCTGGGTCTATTCCGCTTGTTTTTAGTAAACAGTAGAACAAAGAATATAGACCCTGATCGACAGGCGCATTATGTTACGGCAGATCAGGATCTTTATTCTTTGCAGTTTGTCTCATCTTATAAGTGCGTACATACGGCAAATGAAACTTGTACTGTTATCTTCTGTTGCTGAGTGAAATTATAATGGAGAAAAGTGGTAAGCCAAATTTAAGATCACCGTATCCAACAGTACTAGCATTTCTAGTGTCGAATGCAAAACATAGGTGAGCCAAAAATATTACTTTTCGATTGGCATTTTCATCGTCGGTGAAGGCATCCATGTAAAATGTTGCTTTTATCTTAGATTTGCTGATACACAGTTCCCAAAGTACCATGAAAATTTGAAAAGTCAGGGATAAGAATGGGTTTGTTTCCGTCAGGGTAAAGCACAGTAGTTTTTCAAAAATTGGTTGAAGTCAGGGGAAAACTGTGCCCATTTAGTTGCCACCTTAGATGGATCACTTCCACCCCGCAAAAAAAATGAAATGCATTATACAATGTCACAGTCTGTCACCTTCACCTTGTCAATGTAAAGGTCATTTTTGCATTTTCTCGCACAGATATGATAATATGAACATTTATCATTTGGAGCAATTTTTGACAAAGGGTTAATCAGTATAACCTGTCTATCAGTTGCATTTTAGTCATAATATGTGTATGTGTACGAAACTGGCTAACTTACAAATTCTAACATATCCACGGACAGTCGATGTTCCTGATCATTATGATTGTTAATCAAATACCCGTCTGACTTTCTGGTCTAGCTCAAGACTAGCCGTCTCTTTTGATTTGTCAAAGACTGGTTTGATACATATCACCGATTTCTGATACAGGTGTGTTGCAATATAAATGAAACTCGTCCCTGATAATAAACATGACTTTCTCCATCAGTGTTTTCATCCATCGTTTGTCTGTTATTGACAGGATTCAAGTATTCACTTGTTGTTCGGCAGATAATTACGTGGATATAAACGGCTGTTATCAAATCGTTCAGGTGTGTAAATCATTGCAAAACCACCCCCTTTTTCATGGCCAGTTTTCATTATTGTTGATGTAGTTCAAAAGATGAGCCAGTTAGCATATTTATCTAGCTATTTATTCAAGTCCTTTTTGTCTGTATTAGATATATACTTTTAATAACTTTAATTACTGACATTAACTTTTAATATCAAAAAGAAAAATATAAGTGTTTATTTGAAAAATAATTTCAGATGTTGCTTTAAAAATAAAAAATGTATTTTATTTTACCTTATTTTTCACCTTTTGTTGCGATATTAATTTTGCAGATTATGAAGTACGCTCAAATCTAAGGGTGTGTTCAGTTTTCTAGTCACCTTGCCCAGGGTAAAGAGATTTTTAAGAAAAAAACTCCAAACCTTAATTACCACTTCCTAATTACAAGCATACACCATGTTGTATTTTCGCAATGATTTCTATGTGAACTAGAGGTACAAACTTTATATGCTTCAATATATGTTTTTGAGGTGTGATATTGTCGATAGGGATACCACGAATGATTCAAACCTCGATGCTGGTATCAAAACTTGGTGGATTTTGTTAGAGAAAAAAGTTGATGTAGGTATTGCTTTCTGAAGAGCAGGATCCAAACTAAATGGTGATCCTGATGAAAGTTTAAAGTGAATGTTTTTAATTTGTTACAATCAATTCGCCATACTTTTGATAATTTCTCGGTATTGTTTGCCACTTTGCCTAATTTTGGTTGGGGAAAGAGCTCATTTGTCACATACGTAGAATGTTAGGAAATAAGAAGAAAATGGATTAGCATATTGCGTTTGATGTTGGAAGGAAATTATATTTCAAAGCGCAGAACTGTGGCACTCCAAGATTACGAGTCTTCTGTGCAACATCAAGAGATTATGAAAACCGGAAAGTGGAATTAACCGCTTGACATTGTCATATCTGGTTTTAAATTCTTACATTTTAGTAAAAAGCATGGTATTTTGATATTGAATGTTACAGGTTTAGTTCTAGGCTGCTACATTGCGCAAGTGACCCTTATATTTCGTTTTTGTCTGAGCTTGTTATGGCTCCTTAGTCATATATTTGATTTGACATTGACCAGTCTTCTAATAACATCAATATCTCAAACAGATTTAATAATAAGCAAGATGCACGCATATCATTGAGGTGATAGTGAACCTGACTGACTAAGCTTGTTGCTCTTCTGGGAACCACATTTTTCTAATTCATTTTTTATTAGATTTAGATGATACATTCATCAGCAAGGTCTTATATAGTGTAACTCACACAAAACAATGAGGTGATTTTGGATATGATTGAAAGAGCTTATTGCCACTGTGGAGGATTGAACTTTGATCAAACTTGGCATCATTGGCTAAGTCATCAATATATATTGACCATGCTCGATAATTAGCAAGACCCACCGTTAATGGGGTAATATTACATCTGATAAGACATTTAAGGCCATATTTTAGAAACATATTTGGGAAACATTTGATAAGCTCTCATGATTTAAGGATTAACATACCAGTGCAAGTTTGCATCAACTATGTGTAATGTTATTATTAATGATCTCATTTTACACAGCTAAAGTTATTTATTTGCAGGTATGTTCGTTTAGCTGTACTGGTCATAGGCCAGAAGAGTGTATTGGATGGTCTGTTGTTCATCGTCTATTGTCTGTTCATCATCCATTTCTCAATTAGTATATGTTTCCAACGTCTAGTTCCCTGGTTGGCTCTAAATTCACATTGCGATATTTAGACATCCAATTTGGCTACGACAGAGGTTATCTTAAAACTCTTCTCACTACTGCTACTGAATTGATGGTAATTTCATCACTGATTATTTCGTAAAGACTTCTTATGATGTCTAGTTGGTCCGAAATAAAAGTAGTGCCGAGCTGACATCTAATATGGCGATGACCACCAATATGACCAGTTGGTACCAGAAGTAAATGATGCCGATATGACAGCTTGAAAATATTACTATTAATGTCCGCCTGAACACAAAATCATTTCGTCAAAAGGTTTTCACTAGAAGACTGCTTGTGGTGTCTAGATGATTCTAAGCGAAATGGTGCCAAATTTGACATCCATAATAGCCACCTTTGCAGCCATATTGAAATTCTTGTTATATCTTTTACCTGAAGACTTCCAAATACGTCTATTTGGTCCGAAATGAAACCATAACTATGACAACAATTGCAGCCAAATAGAAAATCTTGTTATCGTTGCTTTCTTCTTAAGGATGGTCATATCAGCACTAAAATAGACTTTATTTATGATGACTGCTTACTCCTTAGTGAAATAGTGCCGATCTGCCATCTAATATTTAAATTGAAAATATGGTCACTACTGCATCTGAACGGAAAGTCTTCACCAGCAGACTTGTTATAGTGTCTGCTTGCTGGTTGACTCGAAATGATAATGGTGCCAATCTGAGATCCCATGTGTCTACCATGGCGATCGTCTTGAACATCTTGTTATATCTACTCGTGTTAAATGGATGGTAATATCAACATTAGGTTTTCACCAAAGACTTCCAATAACGTGTAGTTAGTCCCATGTAAAAATTGTGTGCATCTTTGTCCAATAATACTGATTTGAAAATCTCGTGTTAAGTGTCTCGGCTAGTACAAAAGTAATAAAAAGAGTGAAAAAAAGCATTGTAAAATTTAGCAAATAATTTATTTCCCTAGAAAAATAAGGTAAAATTAGGGAAAAGGACTTGCGGTTTATGAATCAAATCCACAGATAAATCCGAGAATTAAAAAAAGTCCTATAAATGAAAAGTCCTAAATGAATAGCAGTTCGAATCCCGATGTCCAAGATGGAAGGCGATGACTCTTTGATGGTCTGCTTTGTCCTGATGTGTCAACAGTTTCTTATTGAATCACACTGAATAATGTTCCAGTTTAGAATTCCTGATTAAATTTCGATACATGCCTTTGTCCAAAAATATTATAAAGAGCAGTTATATTTTCCAAGAAATTATTAAATCCGAAAATAGAAAATTCACCTTAAACTGGTCAAAACAAAATACCCTTGCACTTAAAAAGTTTAAAATACGACTGTTTAATTCATAACATGAGTTATAAGACTTTCTAAAGCGCAAAAGAGAGACCCGGATGGGGGTCAAACTTCTGGATAACACAGGAGTTTGTAACAATTGAAACATGTTGTTTGACACGCAGGCTAGGTATGACCTTGATTAGGACTAACGATTTTCACTCTGGGAAAGAACTAAAAAGAGTTGTTTACCAGTTTTATATCAAGGTTAGGAACTAGGACAACTACATACAATGTTGCGATCATGAATTATTTACTTTGAGAATAAAATAAGACAGAACTGAACTGAATTTATAAACAAAATCAAATCCTGTAGACAAATTTATCATTACAGTAACGTGTAATGAAATAAAATAAAATAACATAAATGTAAATATAACAAACAAATAATTAAATTACATATACGTAACACTTGTCTTTGCAAAAGAATGTCAGAGGATATTGAAACATCACTCGGTCAAATGTAACTTCGCATGTAGTGGCATTTATGTAGATAAGGTTTGATGATTCACTTCTGGTGGAGTGTACCACATAATATTTGTTCTACAGGAAATGTCTCCAACGTTGAGATTGTGACTTGACTGGTTCCAACGCCATATGGTGTAACGTGAACAGAAGTAATTTAGGATATAGTTCTCAATAGTGGCGAATTGCATGAGGTTTGCTTCTCGACATGACAGAAAAGACCAATGATATTCCGATTGGTTTTTTTTTACTTTTGTAGAGTTCTATTGCAAAGAAAATTAAGACAGATTGAACAAATAGCTTTATCATATAGGATTCATACATTTAAAATAGTTTTATAAATTATCAAAGTGGTATACATTATAATTTTTATTAACAACCTGTAAATTTGGTCTGTGGAAAAATATGAAAGAAAGTTAAGAAGTATCAGTAGATAAAACCGAACATGGATGACTTTGGAAACCATGTGAGTGTGTGTAATCTGGTGACAAAAATTACTTAATAGCTTTCCATACATTTTACTCAGTATTCAACAAACCTAATCCAAGCAACTTAAGACCTTAAACTGGTATTCCTATATCAAAGTGACTGACATATTTTTTGTATTAGTTATTTGTACATATTTATATTTATAAGATTTACGTATGGCACTGCAAATATACATTTTTGCATTACAAAAATCCTTTATACTTTGATTTCTTTCATAGGAATCTGGAACGACTGTATATATATATATATATATATATATATATATATATATATATATATATATATATATATATATATATATATATATATATATATATATATATATATATATATATATATATATATGAGAATTAATTACTAGGTCGTCATGTCATGCAAGTGTGTCTGCTACGCAGGAGCTTATATAAAACCGATTCAGTGCCATCATTTTTTGGTGATGCGTGCTTAGTCGTGACGGTATATGGGTTGGTGCGTGCAGGCAAGACGATGGGTGCCATTTACTCGCGGACGTGGGTTGGAAACTCGGTAGAGTACGAGCTCAGACGAAGTTAGGGAGTATGGTGTTTGTTTTGCTGTCAGAAACTCTCGGCTGGCTATGATAGAGCCCTGCCAACAAGGAAACGAAAGACTGCTATCTCTTTGCCTCCACACCACAACCGGGCTAGTTAATCTAATCAGTGTTTACTCTGCCACACTCAGTGCCACCACATATACCAAGGATGCGTTTTACAATGAGCTCGACTCGCTCATCGACAATATTCCAAAGGAAGAGAAATTGATATTACTATGCGACTTCAATGCAAGGGTGGGTGCCGATCACGACTCCTGGCCTTTGTGTCTCGGCAAGTTTGGCATTGGGAAGATGAATGAAAACGGGCAACGTCTACTAGAAATGTGCTCGTTCCACAACCTCAGCATCACCAATTCATTTTTTTCAGACAAAACCACAGCACAAAGTGTCTTTGAGGCATCCCCAATCCAAACACTGGCATCAGCTGGACTTGATTATCACAAGAAGTTCTTCCATGAAGGGTGTGCAGCTTACTCGTACATTCCACAGCGCTGACTGCGACACCGATCACTCTCTAGTCTGCTGTAAATTTAAGCTTCAACCAAAGAAGATCCACCACTCTAGGCAAGTGGGTAAACCACACATTGATGTGAGCAAGACGTCATATTCAGACAAGGCTGAAGAATTCACTTACGCCCTCTCCAAGGCGTTCAGTTCAGAACCTTCCTACGGCAGTGCCAAAGAGAGATGGGACAACATCAGAGATACTGTTTACTGTGCAGCCACAAGAATCTTTGGTAAGAAGCAGACAAAGAACAATGACTGGTTTGACGCCAATTCCGCCACACTCATGCCAGTAGTAGAAGAGCGTCGCAGTGCCCACCCGGAATTCAAGCGTTCTCCTTGCGAGAGGACACTACATGCATATAGGTCTACCAGAAGCAAAGTGCTATGTGCTAATGAATACTGGCTTCTACTCTGTCAGAGCATCCAGTCAGCAGTAGACAACGGAAACATCAGAGGCATGTATAATGGCATAAAGAAAGCAATGGGTCCAACGAAGAAAGTGATAGCTCCACTGAAGTCTTCTGCAGGAGATATCATTCATGACAAGGGCAAACAGATGGAGTGCTGGGTGGAGTACTACTCCGAACTGTATTCCAGAGAGAATAACGTGACCAACAATGTCCTCAACGCCATTGAAAACCTCCCTTTTTTGACCAAACTGGATGAGAAACCTACTGAGACAGAACTAAAGCTGGCCTTAGAGAAACTGACCACAGGTAAAGCCCCAGGAAAAAATGTCATCCCAGCAGAAGTCATCAAGTGTGGCGGCAGTGTGCTGTTCACACACCTTTATGATCTTCTCTGCAGTGCCTCAGGACATGAGAGACGCCAACATTATAACCCTGGATAAGAACAAGGGCTACGGAAGTGACTGCAACAACTATAGGGGCATATCACTTCTCAGCATCGTGGGTAAAGTCTTCGCTAGAGTCATCCTGAACAGACTGCAGACGCTTGCCGACAGAGTGTATCCAGAGTCTCAGTGTAGGTTCCGCGCAGAGAGGTCCACAATCGACATGATCTTCTCCATCAGGCAACTGCAGGAGAAATGCAGGGAACAACACAGACCACTCTTCCTGGCTTTTATAGACCTCACCAAAGCATTCGATCTGGTCAGCAGAGACGGACTCTTCAAAATCCGGACGAAGATTGTATGCCCTCCAAAGCTGTTAAGCATGGTCCAGTCCTTCCATGAAGACATGAAAGGCACAGTGCAGTATGATGGCTCATCGTCCGAACCATTCAATATCCACATCGGAGTGAAACAAGGCTGTGTCCTTGCCCCCACGCTCTTTGGCATCTTCTTCGCTGTCCTGCTTAAGTACGCCTTTGTGACGTCCACAGAAGGGATCTACCTGCACACGCGTTCAGACGGCAGACTGTTCAACCTGGCATGACTGAAGGCAATGAGCAAAGTAAGGAAAGCAACCATTAGGGACATGCTCTTTGCAGATAAAGCTGCTATAGTCACTCACGCAGAAGCCGAACTACAACGCCTGATGGACCGCTTTGCTAAAGCATGTGATGAATTCTGATTGACCATCAGCCTAAAGAAAACCAACGTGATGGCTCAGGACGTAGACCCTCCCAGCATAACCATTAACAACTACAAACTAGAAGTAGTCAGTGAGTTCACTTACCTTGGCTCTACCATCACCAGCAACCTCTCACTCGATTCCGAGCTCAACAAGCGGATTGGAAAGGCGTCAACAACTCTCTCTAGATTGTCGAAGAGAGTGTGGAATAACAGCAAGATGACATTAAACACTAAGATCTCCGTGTACCGTGCCTGCGTGTTTAGCTGTATGCCAGCGAAACTTGGACCCTGTACGCCTCTCAGGAAAAACGACTGTGTGCCTTTCACATGCGTTGTCTCCGTCGCATACTCGGGATCACCTGGAGCGATCGTGTGACAAACAACGAGGTGCTTCAACAGGCCAAAATTCCCAGCATGGTCACACTCCTCCGCCAACGTCGCATCAGATGGCTGGGCCATGTGCATCGAATGGATGATGGACGGATCCCCAAAGACCTTCTCTACTCTAAGCTTGCCTCAGGCAGAAGATCAATAGGACGGCCACATCTTCGCTTCAAGGATGTCTGCAAGCAGGATATGAAAGCTCTTGGAATAGAGGTCAACACCTGGGAAGAGCTTGCCCTCGACAAGTCCAGCTGGCGACATGCGCTATACACAGGTCTGAAAGCCAGCGAGGAAAAGTTACGACAGCTCGCTGATGAGAAAAGATCTCAGAGGAAGAGGATGCAGTCCCAACCAAGACCTGATTCATACTTCAAGTATAGCAACTGTAGCAAGGATGCCACTCCCGTGTGGGACTTTATAGTCACAGAAGACGCTGCACAGCTACAAACTTGGACACCTTTCATGGGCGCATTTCCATCGTATCTCGAGACTAACGGAAGCCAACCAACTAACCATATACACCACACACACACACACACACACACACACACACACACACACACATATATATATATATATATATATATATATATATATATATATATATATATATATATATATATATATATTATTTTAGATCATCAGAAGTGAAGCTAATATGAATATATGGGAATCGTTCTGGTGATACTATGGGTTGTGAAAACAATCTTCAAATTGTTATACAGTTTCAGTAACCAGACTTTGGTAGATGTTATTATAATCCACGTCATTCATGGTAGCGATGATTATGAGTTGTGTATATATATATATATATATATATATATATATATATATATATATATATATATATATATATATATATATATATATATATCGTATACATGAACTGCTTCGGAAGAGAAGCTAGTTAATATAATTAAAATAGAAGGGTCATTTTAAGAAAAAATTCAGTTTCAAGATAGTTGTACTTTTAATTACATTAAACATGTTTTTCTCTTACTATTTGACCTTAAAAAGTGTGTAAGAAAACATTTTGATGAATTTAATATGATTTGAGTTCAGGTCATTGGTTTCCCCCAAGGAAAACCAGGTTACCTAAGTTTTGATTGGTTAGCTGCTAAAGGACCTGACCTTGTTGACAAGAAGAATAATCCATAAATCAGTGTTCGACTCTTGTTCTGGTTCTAAAAAAGCCTTCAATTTTTTGTGAATGAGAATTAATTACCATATCTTGAATAATAGTTTTAGTGGAGTCATTTAGTTGTATTAAATTATTATTTGAGAAGATTATTTATTTCAATTAGTCATCGGAATTACAAGATGCTCATAAACTTTAGGACTAAGTAACTATTATGGAATTTCTCTGATTTCAAGTAAATGCATTTTAGAGTACATTATTGTCATACATCAAGACCGTTTGCAGATCAATATATTCACACTCTTGGCACATCAGCACAATATGTTAGACTTCATTCGGAACATCACTGGAACATATTTGCAATATACGATACTTTTAGACTTGTGCTTGAACGTTTAGTAATATTTAGGGTTTCATTCACTACTGAAAGTTATTTTAAATTTTTCATTTTTATTATAGTAAAATATATTATGTTGAATTTTGCAAAACGTTATCGTTTTCACTATCTTCTGTTGCTTAGTTTAAGATCACAGACAAGTAACAATGGTGTGATACACTATGTGAACTTGTACAGGGTTCACAAAAAGTAATTATATTGCTTAGGGCCTATCACGGGAGATATATGTCTACCATTCACTCAGCACCAATAGCAGTTCATGTATACGATCTACAGCCTAAGGTAATTCTGAGAGAGAGAGAGAGAGAGAGAGAGAGAGAGAGAGAGAGAGAGAGAGAGAGAGAGAGAGAGAGAGAGAGAGAGAGAGAGAGAGAGAGAGAGAGAGAGAGAGAGAGAAATACATAAGTGTTATATATTTATATTGCGTAGTTAATTTTTGTCCGTGATTGAGGGTAATGCCTAGATATCTTTTCTCATAATTCCAAGAACTAATGAAGGTGTTTACATGAAGCTGAGTTCAAGTCCTGAATTTTTCCTTAGAAATTTTAAAGTGTGTTTTGGGTGACGTGAAATTTGTATAGGATTTGGTAAACGTTAAATCATTATTATTTTATTAACAGAATCATGCATAGCTGAATTGAGATATAATGTGAAAGGAATTATTTATTTAAATTACTCATTGGAATTATGAGGTACTCATGAATGTTTCGATTAAAACACTACTTTGATATTATTGAGGATTCTTTCAAGGACATTCTGGCTTATACCATAGTGATACATCAAGACTATGGAATTCATTTGTAATATTCTATAGTTTTGGTCTTGTAATAGAACACTTGGATTATCTGGGATATATATCGCAATACTGTATATGTCTTTGACTATTCAGTTTGTGTTCAAGGTAAATTATTAGTTGTTCATTTTACTAAACTTGCTAGTTTCACTCCTTTTCGGTTACATAAATTAAGACCGTAGACTCGTAACTCCAGATATGCAACCATAAATTTTTATTGTTCAAAGAAGACAATGAAATGTTTTTATGAACGTGTTCGTTACATGCAAGCAAGAATCTAATGCAACATACTTAGCTAGACCACTTCCGACCAGAATTAAATTTGCCTGGCACATCAATAAACATTCTTTACAACTTACCTGGCCATTATATCAATACACATTCTTTGCAACTTACCTGGCCATTATATCAATACACATTCTTTACAACTTACCTGGCCATTATATCAATACACATTATTTACAACTTACCTGGCCTTTATATCAATAAACATTCTTTACAACTTACCTAACCAGTATATCAATACTCATTCTTTACAACTTACCTGGCCATTATCTCAATAAACATTCTTTACAACTTACCTAACCAGTATATCAATACACATTCTTTACAACTTGCCTGGCCTTTATATCAATAAACATTCTTTACAACTTACCTAACCAGTATATCAATAAACATTCTTTGCAATTTACCTGGCCATTATATCAATACACATTCTTTACAACTTACCTGGCCTTTATATCAATACATATTCTTTACAACTTACCTAACCAGTATATCAATACACATTCTTTACAACTTACCTGGCCATTATATTAATACACATTCTCTACAACTTACCTGGCCATTATATCAATACACATTCTTTACAACTTACCTGGCCATTATATTAATACACATTCTTTACAACTTACCTGGCCATTATATTATTACACATTCTTTACAATTTACCTGGCCATTATATCAATACACATTCTTTACAACTTACCTGGCCATTATATCAATACACATTTTTTACAACTTACCTGACCTTTATATCAATACATATTCTTTACAACTTACCTAACCAGTATATCAATACACATTCTTTACAACTTGCCTGGCTATTATATCAATACACATTCTCTACAATTGAACTCTTGATTTTCCTGACAAAATATTTGAAAATTAAAATGATTTATATTAGTACATGACGTATCGGTGCAGAAATAAAAGTCATCATTTTTGAAATATCTGGATATTTAATTTAATCAAGGTTTCAGCCTTATTAATTCTGTTTTCAGTCAAACAGGAAGATAACTTACCATATATATATATATATATATATATATATATATATATATATATATATATATATATATATATATATATATATATATATATATATATATATATATATAAATGGTCTAAAAAGAATATAAGTAACATAAGCATTGGTGGACAGTGTGGCAATGAAGTACTCTAAAACTTCTATTTCCACTCCAGTTTCAACACATGTATGAATAGGCTTCCCAATCTGACATACGCAAGTTAATCATTTTAGTTATATGAGAGTCACGTAGGTTTAATGTTGATTGGAAAGAATGATCGACCACTTTCAGCCTCATACGATTTGGCTAGGAGATAGGGTTGGGGAACTAGTGAGATTTTAGTAGGAAATGATATACTGTAAAAACCTGCTTTCGATGTTTGATACTTTTTTCTTTTAGTTCAGTATGAAGAGTACTACCTCCCTGATATCCCACCTGAGAAGAAAAAATTGATCATTCATTGTAATGCTTCTGGAGTGAATCCAACAGACACCAGCTATTCTTTCACCACAGAGTGGCTGAAGGTTTCGGAAAGCACAGAACAGGTTCTAAGAAACAGTTCAAAGTATACTATCTTTACAGTGAACAGTACATTAGAAATTGCAAAGCCAGGTAAGTTTCAAACAGGCAAGTTGGAACTTATTAGTTAATACACTTACGGCGCTTTATTCAGCAATTCCATAAATATGGCATTCAGTATGATATGATATCCTTGTGGCATCAAGCTTATTTGAAATTAAAATTAAAATTTGAAATGAATTTACCTAACCTGACATAACATTTCACTTCTTATTAGAAAATAAGCTTTAGATGTAACTTAGTTTCCTTAAGATTTATGGAAATAAAAAAAGATAAAAATATCAAATAAGTATTTGATTGGCAGATAAAAAGTTAACAGCTCTTACCTTGAAATAGTCATGTCAGTAACTGTCCTAAGAGGAGATGGCTTGCAGAAAGTACTGATTCGATGTAGAACATTACCACACTTTGTTAAGTGAACACTGTCCTTTGGGTTCAAAACTTGTATAAAATACAGCCTAGAATTCCATTATTTTAGCTCACAAGGTTTTAAGGTCCAATTAGTTTATGTTAAGATCTTTCGTCCATCAGCAATCATTCAATCTGAGTATTTATTTAGAACTTCTTCTCAAAACCTGCTTAACCTATCCACTCGACTTTACACGGACAACTTTAAAATAAGTTCAGTGGATGCTGATTGGGCACTGAATATTGTTGTCATTGTTAAAAATAAAGAATCCTTCAACAAATTGTTCAAAAAAGCCCACTCAAAAAGGCGATAAAATTTAAAAGAAAGCATCCTGTCATGAAGATAGTTCACATTTGTTGAAACTATCATAATAATCTACTATAAAAAAATACAAAAACATTTAAAAGACATCGTAAAAATGAACAACAGACTTTGACAAAATGGGACTGAATTCATCGTAGATGAAGACCTTGTAAATGTATTCCAATGATTGTGACCTGCCATTAGATATGGCAACCATTACTAAAAACAAAAACTTTATAACAATTGTTTCTCAAAACTGTCTCAATATAATTTGATCAATTTTGACAGAAAGAATCCTGGCATGAAGTTCGTTTAAATTTATTTTAATGATCCATATACACTGTCAAATAAGGCCAATAATGAAAAATGTAGATAAACCTTAACTGACTGCGTCTCAGAAGCCGCTCAAGCACATACGACCAAATGATGCGTGGCATCCTGGCATAAAGTGTCTTTCACGTTGTTGACCTGATGCTGATCCACTTTAAAAATGGCAACCATGACTAAAACTCCAAAGGTCTTTAAAGACTTATTCACAAAATCTGCTCAACTTAATTTTAAAAAATTGACCGAATGCATGCGTCTGGGAGAATTTTCATTTCTGTAGAAATTGATACTCATCTGCAGACATTGAAGGCTGTCATTACTATAAACAGATAACTCTAACAGATTACTGTAAACAGATAACTCTAACGAATTACTGTAAACAGATAACTCTAACAGATTACTATAAACATATAACACCAACAGATTACTATAAACATAACTCTAACAGATTACTATAAACAAACAACTCGTGCCAAAATTTTTGCTCGAAAAGCAACTCAGCAGAATTTTTAAAAACATTGACAAAAATCATCCCACCATAAATGGTTTTTCAATTTTTAGAAATGATGCCAATCTATCATCAAATATGGCCACTACTACTAAAAATAGGAATACAAAATTTACATGTCGGTGTCTCAGAACATGGTCAGAATAGTTAAACTAAATTTTGCAAAGTATAGAGTTCTTTCAAATTTATACCAATCATGCTAGCATGCCATCGATAATGGTTGCCATTACTAAATAGAAACGAAATCCCGTGGAGTGTTTGACAAGTACCACTCAACAGAATTTGAATATTTTTGCGTGCGTGGTCTTTAAGTTTGTGCCGATAATGTTATTGTCATTCAGTCTCTTCCTGATAAAATAAACTCTTTTAATACATTTTTCTAAATATATATTTAACTGTTTGACTTAATTGAATGTCCTTTAGACAATAGATAAGATGCTTTATCTAACAAAACCAATGTACAAAATCTGATTAATTCTGACTGAAATCGTCATTGCACGAAAACTATTCAATATCTGACAAATAATACGGAATCATTTGTTTTCCATACTCATTCAATAAGCAACATTGGAAATATGTTTAGAAAAGCATTATATTGACCCAGATATGCCTTGCTTGTTGTTCACGTTTTTGACTATGATGGAAATATTAGTTAGGTGAGAAATCTCAGACTCTTAAGGCTTCTTGCTCTGTTACAGTCTTCATTAAATGCGAAAATTACGGTATATTAGTATATTTCTTGTAAGCATGAAGTATGTGATTGCTTGCAGTGAGAGAAGATGCAGGGGAGTACAGATGTGTGCTTGTCTTTGACAAAGAATCTTGCCAGAAGGTGCGCTCAGGACCATTTTATGTCAAAGGTTAGTGATATGATGACCCTTTTGTTCTCAACATTTTTTATGAGCTTCTGATCTTCTGTATTTGAATATGAGTAAAATTTTACCTTTGCTCTTAATAATTGTACAGTAGAAAACATTTTATTTTAAAATATATTGCATAAATCTGTTCTTAAATAATATTGGTTCTTAAAACCATTAGATAATATTGACGAAAGTTCGCACTGAGCAGACTGTCTTCAGCCTGATGTACGACAATATTACGGCATATTTTCCATGCACTGCTTTCATGTGCTATTTTGTTTGCAACTGACACAGTCGCTGACTAATTAAAATTGGTAGCTCGGTGCAGGTAGACAAAAGGGTAAGAATTTCATGAAATATCAGAATGGCTGATAGAGTATACAGTCCAGATCATGGATTGTGCAATCGTTCGTTTCTCCAAGCATGGGCAAACTATCCAAGCATGGTAGAACTACATGTGTTGATTGACATATGTCTTGGTAAACCGGTCTGATTAATAAGGTATTGAGTGGACTAACATCAAACGATCAATATTTGCATTACTTGTTTGCGTTCAACTGGAAGGAATATATTTAGGTATAAAACAACAATATTTCCTTAAGAAATGGTGCCAAATGTCTATCTCAGTCATTAATCTTATTTGATTTTATACAATCTGAGTTACACATTGGCTGACGCAACTCACATTCGAATTACTGGTGATCCAGGTCTCTCCACTCTGTAAGGACGCTTGGATTATGTCCCTTTCTTGGTGATATAATAATACAGGGGTAGTTTCTGAGGAATCCACATATTTTGGTAACTTTAGATCACGCTGAAGAATTATATTGATTTCAGGATGGGAAGCTCCAATGTCATCGTTACTATTACTGAAAGAAGAAACATAGTTTCCATACATCTCCAGTCCACCCAACATCTACAGTTACCAACCTTTATTGATTTCTTGAACTTGGTTCTGTACAATAACATTAGTTCAACATAAAGTACCTCGTATAAACCTTGTGGATTGCTTGCTCTTGCAGCAAGAAAGAAGGATCTAGAAGAAATAAATGTATGACAAGTTCTGTAGCTTAATCTCAAACAGCTCTAAATTTATAGAGAATGCGTAATGGTCATCAAACCAACAGGTGATACTTCTTTTGACTTGCTGAGCTTTGAACAATCGTGAGGCCGTGTTTGGTCCGATTTCGATCAAACTTGAAATATGGACTTTTATCATTAATATATTTTGGACATATTAAGTATTGAGTTTGATGCACGCATATTAACATGGTAGTCTTGCATCCGATTAGCTAACATTATTGCTATTATGTGAGTCATATTTCGATCTGCTTGTGATCGAACTTGAAATATAAGCTTCTGCCATGAAGATCCTGGTAAGAATCAATGATAAGCAAGCCATTCAAATTAATGACGTATCTTGAGTCTGATTAAGCACGTGACTCGATATCGACTAAACAAAGCATGTATATCACCATGACCATGATCAATAGTAATAACGAGCAGAATATATGCATTATAATGAGATAATCTTGCATTTTGATTGGCGGAGGTGATTACCACTCTGGGAGTAATATTTTCCCTTAAATTGGATTGCATCATCCAGATATTTAATCATTCTTATTATGACCAAGAATTACACATATTAATGAGGTGATCTTGCATAGGTTTGACCAAGATTCTTACCTCATCAAACACTGTATTTGTCATCCAAGTTCAATCAAATTTAGTAAATAGGCCAGTATCATCAAGGTTTTTTGATTATTGTTTGCTTAACCGGTCACACACCAAAAGAGTTAATAGGAAGATAGCTTCTTGTATAATCTGTGCGTAACATTATCACCCCGAAGTCTAGTTGGTACAAAATGAAAATGGTGCTGTTTGGAAATCAAATATGTCATCCACAGTGTCCATTTTGAAACTTGTACTTCCAATATGATGCCATAGATGACACCTTGAAAATCTTGTTATGGATAGACCTACTGTATTGAGGGACATAACATAATTGGGTTGTCACTTTAAAACTTTCTATAATGACTAGTTGGTTTTAATAGAAACAATTCCAATATGAAATCCAATATAGCCTCCAATCCAATCAACTTGAAAATGATTTTATTGCTGCACATCTTGAATGGAAAGTAATATCAGCATGGAGCTTTCACCAGAAGACTTATTGTTTCTGAATGTATCAGCCACTTCGAAAATATTGCCTACACCTTACAAACTTATGGTCATATTGAAGTAGGGTATACTCCCATAAATCACTTAAGACATCTAGTTGTTCAAAAATTAAAATGATGCTTTTTATATATCTAATATACTGCCAAAGCGTTTATATTGAATATTTTGCTTTCTCTAATTATCTGAATGAATCGTCATACCGGTATAGGCTGTTCACCAATAGTCTTACAATGATCTCTTGTTTGTCCTATCATTCAATATTACAGCCAAAGAGGCTGAATTAAACTAGTATCACTCAAGAATATTAGACATTGTTTTAGCACTCAGCAGTTAAAATAAAAAAAATAGTCTTGTATTGAATTCCTTGATTTTCTTTCGCAAAGGTGGAGCGTCATCAATATCTTGTTTGCCTTTGATCATGCGCAATATTGAGCATATCAAGAACTTCTATGACTTTGATCATGCGCAATATTGCACATATCAAGAACTTCTATGACTTTGATCATGCGCAATATTGAACATATCAAGAACTTCTATGACATTGATCATGCGCAATATTGAGCATATCAAGAACTTCTATGACTTTGATCATGCGCAATATTGAGCATATCAAGAACTTCTATGACTTTGATCATGCGCAAAAGACTGAGAATATTGATTATGCCATTATCTTCAGAACAAATTTTTTATCAGTATATAGCAAAAAGAAAAAGTAAAATCAATATGGCAAAGGTTGGCAAGTAATTTCTCTAGGCTGCTTTCTTACAATACTACATTAACCTGCTTTGTGAACTGGTAAACAGTGTCGGTTTTAAACAATCAGCACTCCGTCCTCCGTTTGCTCAGGTGAAAAATGATTCAATAAAAGTATATAGCGTTTAAGCCTGATTATGCATAAAGGGCTTTTATATCATTACATGGTAGTACTACTGATTACTGATACTCACAATTTACCAAATTAGTATGGTTGTCATGTATTTATATGGTAACATTGATGATTTCGATTGTAAATGAAATGTGGAAGTTGAAACAGGATGTCACTCAAGTCAGGTTTTAATATATGTTTCCTCCTTGGGAACTTCTGGGTTCAAAACTTATACTTGCCCCACTCATGTAAACGAGTGGTTTGCGAGAAATGGCAAGTCGCTTTATCAAGATGCTTGTCCAATTGGAGGAATGGCATTGTAAGCAGATTTGGTGTTTTGTACAGTGTAGGATGAGTACATTGTAAGCAGATTTGGTGTTTTGTACAGTGTAGGATGAGTACATTGTAAGCAGATTTGGTGTTTTGTACAGTGTAGGATGAGTACATTGTAAGCAGATTTGGTGTTTTGTACAGTGTAGGATGAGTACATTGTAAGCAGATTTGGTGTTTTGTACAGTGTAGGATGATTACATTGTAAGTAGATTTGGTATTTTGTACAGTGTAGGATGAGTACATTGTAAGCAGATTTGGTGTTTTGTACAGTGTAGGATGAGTACATTGTAAGCAGATTTGGTGTTTTGTACAGTGTAGGATGAGTACATTGTAAGCAGATTTGGTGTTTTGTACAGTGTAGGATGAGTACATTGTAAGCAGATTTGGTGTTTTGTACAGTGTAGGATGATTACATTGTAAGTAGATTTGGTATTTTGTACAGTGTAGGATGAGTACATTGTAAGCAGATTTGGTGTTTTGTACAGTGTACGATGACTACAATTGGTACAGGACAAGTAAAAGTTTCAAGTCATTGACTGAAAGTGATCAATTACAACAATTCCTAGTCTTATTTGAAACTGGACTCATTGAAAGTTTGACAGAAATAAAAAACCTACAAAAACTGAATAGTACATTTTCTTTTGGGACTTCATTTTGCTAGGAATAAATAATATTTGTCCCATAGTTTTTTGTTTGTTCCTTTTTATCACTATCATCGAACTCTTCCCGAAATGTAATAAATATAGAATGAACACAGTTATCTCAACCTTGATTTTTTAAAATATAAACATAAATATACATGAATTGCTAATTGATTCAAGGAACGTTTCTAATTAGCCAAGCACATAATAATATAATTGTCATTGTTCATTTTAGGTTTGGTGAAACATGTTTCATTCGTAATTTTTGTGGCTATGATGCATGTACTTTTACATATTGATTGGTAATCTATCATTTAAGCTGTCCCTAAAATCGAGACTCACGACAAAGACAAGAACATGATTCTGGGGGAAACGTTGGAGCTGCGATGCACGGCATCGGGATTTCCAAAACCCAGCATCACCTGGATGAAAGATGGCACAGCTTTAAATCAGACTGAACGAATTCATCCCAAAGAGGATAAACTGGTCATCTACAATCTACGATTTGACGATGAGGGGAATTACCAGTGTGTAGCCAGTCATTTTGAATTCGGTGTCACTAACAGTGTTACAATTCACATCACGGTAAAAGGCAAGTTGATAGTGCTATAACGGTTGTCTGGGTCAAGGGAAAATTGATAATGATATAACGGTTGTCTGGGTCATGGGTAAGCTAATAGTGCTATAACATTTGTCTGGGTCGATGATAAACTGATAGTGTTAAAAGGCTTGTGGGAATCAAAGGTAGGCTGATAGTGTTACAACGCTTGTCGGGATCAAAGGTAAGCTGATAGTGTTACAACGCTTATCTAGATCAAAGGTAAGCCGAAAGTTACAACGCTTGTGAGATCAAGGATAAGCTGATAGTGTTACAACGCTTGTCTGGGTCAAGGGTAAGCTGATAGTGTTACAAGGCTTGTCTGGATCAAAGGTAGGCTGATAGTGTTACAACGCTTGTGAGGTCAAGGGTAAGCTGATAGTGTTACAACGCTTGTCTGGATCAAAGGTAGGCTGATAGTGTTATAACGCTTGTCGGGATCAAAGGTAGACTGATAGTGTTACAACGCTTGTCTGGATCAAAGGTAGGCTGATAGTGTTACAACGCTTGTCTGGATCAAAGGTAGGCTGATAGTGTTACAACGCTTGTCGGAATCAAAGGTAAGCTGATAGTTTTACACCGCGTGTGAGGTCAAGGGTAAGCTGATAGTGTTACAACGCTTGTCAGGGTCAAAGGTAAGCTGATAGTGTTACAACGCTTGTCGGAATCAAAGGTAAGCTGATAGTTTTACACCGCTTGTGAGGTCAAGGGTAAGCTGATAGTGTTACGACGCTTGTCTGAGTCAAGGGTAAGCTGACAGTGTTACAACGCTTGTCTGGGTCAAAGGTAAGTTGGATATTTTTACTTTAACGCAGCAATGCCTGTAACTTTGTATATTTAGTTAATTCTAAAGGTCATTAAATTAATTTGTTGTTCCGACTTATCACATGAAATAATGCGAGGGCAGATAAAGTATATACCGACTCAATCCATAAATTTCACAAAATATAAGACGAAATGCTTTCGAGGTAGGGGCCACTTTATTATAATATATTCGCAGCCTCTATTTAAACAATATCATCAATTTTACATTTAATATCATCATTTTTCAAACGAACTAATGTTCGTTTCTTCAAAATTATAACTTTAATAGAAACAGATCAAAATAAAAACTATAATCCAAATTTACTGACGACAATTATCTTGTTGAGTGACACTTTCATATAATAGCAATAAATATAACTATTTCTAGGATAACAATAAAATATCACACAAAGATTGCATCATTCCTAAAATTCACTTCCATTAATAAAACACATTAAGGATGAAGTAGAAATATAATTTTAAATCATTCCTGTTTTTCAGGCATTACAGCCGCTAGATCTGGTGGAAGAGGTATAGCTATATATTTCTTATTTTCTCTGTGTTCACTTTTTGATAATTCATATATGTATAAGTGCATATTTGTATCTTTCTGTTTCCTTTAATACTTAACCCATCTAGCTTCTACCTACTTTCAATTTTTCATTCTATCGCTATCAAATTATCACTGACAATAGTTTCATAGATAAATAAATTATAAACGAATAAAGGTTGTGATCCACCATTATATATATATATATATATATATATATATATATATATATATATATATATATATATATATATATATTGATGAAGACATGCTAATGAACCTTGGTTTCTATCTTTGCATCGCATCAAATAAATATAAAGACATACAAATTCTTATCTGATTGACTATATGTTGTTCACTGGGAGGATTCTTCTACTAAATGGCAAACTAATATTCCATAAAAATCGTACATGCAACATATGTCTACCAATCTTTTTAATTGTTTCAGACTGTATGCAATGCTGCCATTTGACATACCTCTTGTTCTTACTTTGGTTGCTGCAGTGTGGTTTATATGCAGGTACATACTTAAAACATTTGTGACTTAACGGCAATGAATCCTGTTTGTTTTTGTATATATCTCGCTCTTTATTTGTATACTTGTTTATGTCTTTATGCCTCTGTCTGTCTGTCTGTCTGCATGCATGCATGTATGCGTGTATGTATGTATGTATGTATGTATGTATGTATGTATGTATGTATGTATGTATGTATGTATGTATGTATGTATGTATGTATGTATGTATGTATGTATGTATGTATGTATGTATCCACTATAACCTAAATCAAACTCGTCAAGCTACATTCCTAAAAGGACTTAAACTGGACTTAGATTTGCAAAATCAAATCACAAAGGTAAAATTTTTCTAGAATATTAAAATCACAAATTTATACCTTCCAGGGCGAAATTATAATTCCTCCTGGGTAGAAGTGGCCATGACATAATAAGGACCTAGATCAGAGCTCCGAAGAACATTGTATATATTAACAATTATCGATGTATTAAAAAAATAATTTTCCATGAAGAAACTATATATATATATATATATATATATATATATATATATATATATATATATATATATATATATATATATATATATAATCGATGTATTGGGAACAAGAAACTACACACGCACACACACCTACACACACACGCACACACACACATACACACACGCACGCACGCACACACAAATTATTCCTATTACTTCCTGTACTGGGCTTTCGTCTGTTATAGAAAATGCATGTCAATTTGCAGTATGGAGATATGCTGAATTTTGAAGGAAAAAAAAGCGGTACATCTGACATATGTATAATACGCATTAATAACGAAAGCCAGCGCGAGCTGCTTGGAGGGAACTCTCATGCTTGTACGAAAATTTGGATGATATATGTATTCATATATGTAGAATAGTATCCATCTTTATTACTGACCTTTTCAATAATTGTTTAGAAACTCGGTATTCTCTTATGCCTAAATGTAAGGAAAAGTTTTTCACGTTCACAAATTGGATCCAGTTATGGCATAGTTAAAAGCCTTTTTTTATTGTCCGTCGTTACAAAAATAATTGGAAAAAAACATATGTACTCATCTATTTCACTATCTCAAAGAATATAATCTTATATATTGATCTGTAAAAATTCCCTATCTAAACTGTTGTTTGTCCGTAAATTCGACGACGAAGACCATTAACGCAGGTAATATCACTGGGACTGTCGTCATAGATTAGGGTATTTACTGTTGTTGATCACGATATTCTTCTGAAGAAATTAGCAGCCTATGAATTTTGAACTATTAGACACTCTTTTCTAGGTCCTAATCTTGCAAACAGACTTGAAAGAGTCAGTGATGGAAACCACTCATTTTCATTAAAACCAGTAAAATGTAGTATCCCGCAAGGTTCTATTTTAAGGCCCGTTCTTTATTATGATCTTTATAAACTATCTGCCACTATATCTTAAATACTCTAAATCCGATATATTCGCTGATGATGCAACCAAACACCATCATGGCAATTTTCATTTTCAGATTGATATTCAATTCGTTGAAAAGTAGTGCATGTATTATAAAATGCGCACAGATTTTGTTTTAAAAGATCCTACTTGTACAACGATTGGCTCCACTCAGAAGCTATCAACAACTCTTGCACTCAAGTGTAGTTCGCTGCCTTTTAAGCTAGCCTCTGTATACTGTCACAAATTGGTATGTATCTTAATTGATATGACACTCAAGTTAATGACAATCGTCTTTAATGAGCAATGGATTACACTTACGAAAATCTGTATTTCCAAATATATTCTTGAATAATATTGTAATAGCTATGTTTAATGAAATATTGCATCATGGGTACAGCAATTGAGGCAGCTACAGTACCGCTCAGACTCATGGGTTTCACTAAACTGCCACAACGAGCAGCTCGTCGTATTATTTTAAAGCCGATATTTTCACACCGTCTTCTGAAATATTTGCAATATAAAACTGACTATCAATTGATGAACGTTTTGAATCACAGAGCGGTTACCTGATGTACATAAAGGTTAATGGTCTTACACCAGATTATCAATCATAAATCAACAGAGTACTAGGATATGACCGTGACCTTGGTTCTTTTTTTATATACTATCGTGATATCGCAAGATCTCACTCTTCCTATTTCGATAACTATTTTGCCATATCTGGTTCAAAATTATGTAAATTTAGCTTCTTACAGCATACTCAAATCCGTGTATAATGACTGCATTGTTTTACTAGTTTTATTGTGCCCACATATGTCCTGAAATCAAATTATTCCCATGTTTTGCATGTTATGTTAGTCACAGTTTTAAGTAGGAGTATGACCTTATTGTAAATTAGTATTATTGCTATATATCCTCTTAAAATAAAGATATTATCAATTGTGTTGTTATTATTATTATTATTATTATTATTATTATTATTATTATTATTATTATTATTATTATTATTATTATTATTATTATTATTATTATTATTATTATTATTATTATAATGGAGGGCTTTCACGAGAATTCAAATAATAAAAAGCTTCCACTATCCATGAGTTACAGAAACGTAGCCTCCTCTTCCGTAAAAGATGGTCGTAGTGGAAAAGTTATCAGGACGATTGGTTGGCGATCTCCAACCATGAACGATTGACCGGTGCTAAGGCGATGTTTGCTAGCGCGCACGTGTGTGTGTGTGTGTGTGTGTGTGTGTGTGTGTGTGTGTTGGGACGCCCTCCTGTTAATGCCATACATATTTGTAACACCCTATTTGTCAGTTGCTAGTGCTATCTATCTTCTGAGTAATGCACTGAGACTCCATCAGACAGGTTCGGTTCGGTTTGGAATTATAGTCATATATGCATCCTGACTGACGACTCTATAAGCCTCTCACGAGGCCAGAGATTCTCTACCCAAAGGCAGAGAACTCCAATAACCTCCTATGTGGTTGGCCTTCAGCCCGGGTCCACATGGAGGCACTTGGCCCTAGTCCGGGCCTTTACTCCATCAGACAGTATCGGGTCCCTTATTTATGGTCGTTTGGGTATGCTGGCGTCTCCAATGTTCACGATCAGGTATTTGAATTCAACCCCACCCCCAATAGAATTCCTTGGGGGAAACCAAATGCCCAGCAAATTCCTGAGGGAATTCAAACTATAGGTAGCAGTCATTCCTAGAAGATTAAGCACATGGTGACCTGTAATAAGTTTCGACTAATGGCCCATAACAACTTACTTTGTAGAAGCTCATAACAAACCGCATGTTAAATAAGAAAAGAAGTTAGTCTGAGCCTGGGATTCGTCCTCATAATTGACTCTATGCCTTAGGTTTTATTCTCTACTCCAGTGATCAAGTGATAGTTTAAGAAAACTTGTTACGATTGCATGACTATACTCAGTGAAGAACAACATAATTTTTACAACAACACCATATATTCGTTAGAAAAAATATTACATCACCCAGAATACAATTTTTTATGGTGAATATACAACCCAAAGATCAACAAAAACTTTTGAAACTATGTATGACCCGCAAGTGAACCCTAATAAGGTCACCGCAAAGATGTCAAACTCCGCATTAGACGATACAGTAACAGCGAGGAACTGAATACAGGCTCAAAACAAGATACAATATTAAAAGTACGTAACAGATGCAAGTATAACATTACATTTAACAGCATTCATTGTCAACAAATTACAATGCTGATTATTTAAAAAAAATATTCAGTATATATCGACAGCTGAACTTGTCTGCATATCTAACACTAATACAAACATGCTAAATCTTTACACCACCCTCTGGTTAACGTGAATTGTCAACAAAAATTTTAAGAATTATAAACCAAAATATGAACAGTAAGAGAAGATAATTATAAATGATCATGAATGTAACTTGAGAACTAAAATTATACTTAAATATAACCGTTGCCATATAAAAGAAAAACCCCAAAACATTTCGTGCAACAGATGTAATTGTTGGTTGCCATATACATAAACCATAATAGCAACATAATACTCATAGATATAACTAAATATAACACGGGAGCTTTAGCCCATGTGTGCTTCGGGTACATTCAGTAACGCTAAAGTCACACTTATGCAGACGAGATTAATGTAACCCTGTTGCAAAAACATTGCCAAGAAATTAAGAATTTAGCTTGACTTAGGATTTTCAATATCGTCACTGGAAGTACTGATGAGTTGTCTATTAATGATGACGAACTTTTGCTTTCATTGACCTAGGGTTTCATACCGCTGCTTGCTGATGATAGAAACAGCAGTTTCATTGTCCGTATACTCCATCCAATTAGCTAGACATTGCGTCTACAATCCTGAGTTTTCATTCAAATCACTTACATGCTTGGGGTTCTCTAAGTGTTTTTTTTTCTTTCTCAGAGACTCCTTTTTACACAGGTCGCTCTTCCTACAACGACGACCATCTTTATTTGAAGACTTGATAAACTCATATTGGTAATGACCATAATCATTAGAACTTAACCACTTCTCTTTTTATCGCCTCATATCATGCATTGCTGTTGGCGTAGCTGGTTTTTTATTTATGTTCTTTGCTCAGCTTCGTGTATTGTTGTATTAACTGTACGTTTGCTTCTGGTTGCTAGGTTAAAGGTTAATCATCGGAACTTACATCTTCATACCTAGTTTTGGATTGGTCGTGACTCTTTATAGTAAAGCTGACACGATGTTGCCTTAAGAAAAGTGCGCGGTACTGGCGTATTGGACTATTGATAAGCGCGTTTTATGTGCTCCCACTAGTGGCCAATATAAAATCCAGACGATAAATTTATAATAAATTACACTTATTTTTTTTTATTTTCCGGTTACCACATAGAATGGTTATTATTTTCTAATCGATTTTGCTTGCTAATGATTGCTGTTCTCCAAAGTTTAAAAGATTTTTGTCAATTGTCATATCAAATAGCCTAACTTAGTTTCTTTTCATAAAAAGGTACAAAGGTATCCAAATTCGTACAGATGCCACCAAAGAATCTCTTTTGTTACTCATAGGGGGTCTAACACCGAGCGAATCAAACAGCTGCGTGAGCCTGACTTGCGGCCCATTGTTTTTCCCTATTTCCAAGGATCTCAATACAACTGTCGTTGTCAAGGAAGAAATTTTAAAGGCGCGAATATTACAAATAACAATCATCCAATTAACTGATGACCACTCATCACGACACTCACATTCGCACTTGTATGATTTTCTCTTGTTTCACACTGCATAGCTTGTTAGTGAGCTTTTTCGAGCCGATTATGACTTCACACCTTGCAATTCTAAAAATGTTCAAAACACCTAATTATTCCAAATCTTTCAAAATTGCTAAACACGTATACCTATAATTATTGAGAGAATGTCCTATGTTAAGAAGTTAGGGAGGGTCCATTTTACGAAACTAATCCAAGCTAAATTATTAGTAAAGTTGATAATTGTTAAAACTGTATCTTCCTAAGTATTTGTGGAACATATTAGCTTGCAGATGAATGTACATTTGTTTTAGATACCCTGAACGAAGGATGGTTAGCATGAGCTTTGCATATGAAGATCTTTAGTACAACTAGGCATTTTGGCTGCAAAATTTTTCTAGACGTTTGAGCAATATAGGTATTTACCAAATTTTGAAACACGTTGAACAATGGGGTAAATGTGGGTTGTTAGGTTGGTTATCAGGCTAGTAGGATGTAAACCCGAATAGTCTAGCTTTTGTTCTACACCATGTTGAACCGGACAAGCAAGTAAGATGTATCATTCAGTCACGTGTGGACATGCATTTATTACATGTGTGGATTGTTACGTGACAATGGCTCATACTCAGCAACAAAGAAAAGAGCGAAAGCCAACAAGCTTTGTAAATTTTAATATTACAATTTATTTCCCTAGATAACAATGTAAAAATTTGTAAATAGGACTTACAATCTGTGAAAATAATCCAAATATGATTCTAAGAATAAAACACAAGTCCTATCACTAAATAGTCCTATAAGAATCCAGGTTCGAGTCCCGACGATGTATGAATATGGAGAGCGATCATCAAATGTAGTTCAATATATGAATAACAATAATTCCTCACTTAAATTACAGTCATTGGTTCCGAATAATTCCAGAATTAATTTCCTTGAATATCTTTCAAATTTTTTTTTATATAAGAAAGTCAACTTGTTGAGTGTCCAGGAAAATAAATTATTGAATCCAAAAATCAGACGAAGAATAAAATATTCTGGCAACAAATTTAAAATAAATACACCTTGCTCTTTCAAGGTTTGGAATGACTCTGGCCAAACCAATATTAAGAATGCGTATTTGCACTCAAAACATCACTTCAAATCTCGCGAGATTGGTCATGTGGTCTCTTATTACGCTAATTATGTCACGTCTGCCAGTACAGACCGACTTAAAATCCAATCACAAAAAGTTGTTTACAAACAGTGATCACGCGGAGAAAGTATGTCCGTGATGCTGAACAATTTTTTAACTTCCTGTTGATTTGTTACCAAGGTAAGACGAACTAAATACCAGCCCTTCGTCTTGAATAAACAAACTTTGTGCTAAAAATATATCTCACTACTAATAGTAGAATCCCAAATCCGAGAAAAATATTCATTGCAATTAAATACAATGAAACAAAAATAAAATAAAAGAATTTTAAACCTTACACGCTAGCAATTTAATCACATATACGTAACAGGATGCAGAAGTCTATATACATATTTCAGTACTTTGTGGACATATTTAACATCGTGCTGGTTTGCATAGTTTCGTCCTATG
This sequence comes from Potamilus streckersoni, assembly GCA_016746295.1. Lineage (NCBI taxonomy): Eukaryota > Metazoa > Mollusca > Bivalvia > Unionida > Unionidae > Potamilus > Potamilus streckersoni. The sequence goes on from JAEAOA010002356.1 coordinate 4,451,595, forward strand.
TGGATCAATATTGTTCTGTGTGAGAACATACATCCACCCAGTGTAGACATTTGTTATGAGACTATCCAGTGTAGACATGTTATACTCCTTGCTTGTGTATAAGCTAGAGTTTGAGATAAACGTTTATAAACATTATTTGTCCTGACATATTTTCGTATTACTTTAGCTTGAATTTAGTGATGGATTGATGTTTCACTCGTTTATTCATTGTAGTTTTAATTGTGATTTTATATGATTTTAAATAGATTAGATGATAGTTTTAATATGTATTTGTGCGCAGTTGTTGTTTACTCTCTTCGTACACATTCACATAGACAGGCCAATTGTAAATTGTAAGAGTTAAGTTGTGACAGTGAAAACGTCTCCTTAGTGATGTACATTATTACGTCTGCTTCATGAAACTGACTTCCACAAATAATAAATACTTACTAAAATAGAACAACGCTATTATCCGGCTCCGCCCTTGATTTATATATGCATTAGTGACTCTTCTTTTCTACAAAGCTATGTTGTCGAGATTAAGTCTATATGGAATAGTTCATTTTCTGTTTAATAGTTTATTGCTTACATTCGTATTTAGATCTCAAATCAAAGTTTTATTTTAATTATTTACATACCAATGTTTTAAAGCACTGTGAATGAAAATATGTAACACGCTTTTGTAATGCATTTCATGTGCCTCATACAGAACGAACAAAACTAACAAAATATGTGTACGCATGAGGACACAAAGTAGAATAATCCACTTAACTTTCGACGTAACCAGAGAGATTTTGTGAATAGTTTCCTCGTCTAAAGAGTCAACATAATTTAGTTTTGTGCAATTGTCACCGTCGAAATCTTTATCAGCATCAGTGACGTTGTAAAATTTACCCAAGCGTTGTGAAATTTCAAGATGAATTGCTTCTTAGTCTCCATTATCCTGCCATATTTTATCTTTTCTTTCGGAAAGGGTAAGTTTCTTTTTGTTTGATTTCATAGCTCTTAAATTTTTCGATCAGACTCAAACTTAATTTTCGACATCTGGCTTGCATATTATACTCACCGAAATATTTCTTTAATAAACTTTAGCAGTGTCGCAATGAAGTCGAATTCATAAAGGAAGAACTATAGTTTCATATATTTACTCTTTTTTTCTAAAAGAATTTACTTCATATAAAAGCATAGTAATTCTTCATTTTAAAAACTTTTATTGCCATCCAACCTTAAAGTGTAGCATAATGTTTCATAGAGATATTCCAATAATTTTTTCTTTAGAGGGGTAACCGCTTCGGTGGCCTAGTGGTTAGAGCATCCGCCTCAGATGCGGGAGGTCGTGGGTTCGATACCCGGTCGAATCATACCAAAGACTAACAAAAATGGTACTAACAGCTGCCTCGCTTTACGCTCAGCATTAAGAGGTTAGTGTTAGGACTGGTCGGCCTGGTGTCAGAATATGTGACTGGGTGGGACATCATGCCACATGTCTGCGGTACGATGCCCCAGTGCTAGACATCACTATAAACTGCCACACTGCAGACATCGTAGCGATATGACTGAAAAATTGTTAAAACTACGTTAAAAATCATAATCACATCACATCTGTAGAGGGACAGCCGTGGCTAAGTAGTTAGCGTGCCAAACTAGCAAGTAGAGGGATGTACGTTCAAACACTGACCAACCATATCTGTCTCCGTTACCTGTCCTAGGCAAAAAAGAACGTAATGTTTGGCCACTTGTAAAGAAGTTTGACTTTTGCATAGGATATAATTACAGATCAATATCGTTTCTCTGTATTGTTGGAATAATTTTTAATGGATTAGTTTTAAAAAATTATTTAATTACGTTATCGAAAAACAACATTTCTACACCTTTTCAATCGGGCTTTATTCCAGGTGATTCTTTGTTTGATCAATTAGCATATCTCCATGATACGTTTTGCCAACTAGTACAGTTTGCTTAGGAGTTCTCTTTTGCAATTTACGTGTGGCATAAAGGGCACATCTATAAACGGAGAGCTACTGGCATTACAGATGGCATTTTCAAAAGCTATTATAGCTAAATGCCACATACAACTTCTGAACTTATTCTTGATTGAAGAATATTCCAGTGCAAAAGAGCAAGGTTCTATTCGTTTGAAAAAAATATACTCTTTCGGTAACATCCTATTTCCACGACTAAAACTGGGTGAAATACAATACAGTGGTCAGATCTAAACTTTTAATTCGATCGCTGAATCTGAATTACCGAGAGTTATAGCTATCAAATTTAATCGACATAAGCTTTCAGAATGCTCTATCAATTTGACATTGTAAATAAAACAGCTCCAAAGCAGACTTATCTATACCATCTAATCTTTAACAAAAGTTGTCTTACGTGCATTTTTATATATTATTTGTTTTATTTCATCTATCTTGCAAAGTGCAACCTTCACATGACATTCACGTTTCATTCTTTACTTGTCGGTATATTTGGAGTGGCGTTAAAGCGACGCTATAATTGCAGTGACTGATACTTGTCGACCCTTCATGTAAGGAAATGGACAAGTTCATTACCATTTGTACTTGTCGACTTGGATTGCGTGATAGAAATAAATAAAGTGTTCTCGGGATGAAATGTCCCTTTATCACCGCATCTGACATCAGACGCTTGATTTGTGCTTCCTTGCCACACATCGATTGACGATAGTATAAGCAAGCACATTCAAAGTTTTAGTGGACAGTAATACTATTCCCCAACCCACTTGAGTAGGAAACAGCACCACTAAAAAAATAAAACAAACATTTCAAGCGCACCCACCCGTTTTGTATACGACAGCATTAACGATACAGATAAAACTGGTCTAGGACATCTCCCCACCCGGACATTCCCCCCCCCAATCCCCCCGCCGTCATCCCACCCGGACATTCCCCCCGACATTTTCCCACGCCCCTGGACTCCCCCCATCAAATAGAACTTTTTCCTCCCAGGTCATTTCCCTCCATGATCTTAAAACTTAATTCATTTAATATGACATTTTGCCAATAAAATATAAAAACTTATATTAAGTAATGTTAAAAGAAAAAAAATTGAAATAAATCTCAATAGTGTTAGACAAAGTTAACATTTTTCACATATTAAAAATGTATTGTTTAAATGCTAATGTAAACAATTGCTTTTAAGTATTCTATGATGTCATGGTTGTCGAAGTCGGTGACTATGTTTGCAATTCTCGAAGAACAGTCTTTGTACTTCTTTTTGGTTGTTACATCATAATCCGCTTATGACCACATACGGATAGAGTACTGTACGGAAACAACTAATTGAATGGTGGCTAATCCATCTGTTGTTTATCTTAAATATACCAAAAATGCACTATAAATAAAGGTTAGACTCAAGCCTCATCAACATACTTCCTAGAAACCTCCTGTTCTACATTCAGTAAAAGGACTAGCAATTGATTGACAAATAGACAATGCCCATTTTTGTTATAACTAACCATGCTTAAAAATGGGTGTGAATTTGTTTACAGCTCAAATTTGGTGTCAAGCTACCCTTAAGATCCATGTGTGTGTGTGTGTGTGTGTGTGTGTGTGTGTGTGTGTGTGTGTGTGAGAGAGAGAGAGAGAGAGAGAGAGAGAGAGAGAGAGAGAGAGAGAGAGAGAGAGAGAGAGAGAGAGAGAATATTTTACATTTAATAATCCATTTATTTTAGGTGACAACAGTCATACCTGTGCACTAATGCTGATGCGGGATGCGAGTATACATTAAAGCTAAATGTTGCTATATAAATAAAGTTGTATAAAGATAATGGGGAAAAGATAATGGGGGTGGGGAAATGACTAAGGGGGAAAGTTCTATCTGATGTGGGAAGTCCAGGGGGAAATGTCCGGGGGATGTCGGTGGGGGATAATCCGTGGGGGGGGGGAGAAAGTCCGGGGGAGATGTCCTGATACCATCTTTCACACTGTAGAAAGACTGTTAGAGAACAAGGTGTCACGTGAGTACCATATTAACTAACGAACCTGCAGTCAAGTTGTAACTCAGCTTCGCTAGCCAAATTTTCGGTTTGATAACGGTATATATCTCTTTATATATTGGTGCTTTGTCTTAGCGACATCTTTTGGATTGCATGAGATGCCTTCCTCAGTATGTGATGCCATCTAACCAATTGCGTGGTACATTATACATGGGTCGAAAATGGTGGAGGCCACTGACTTCAAAAGGATCCTTTTTCAAATTTAACATGGAAGGTATGACTATGTACCAGAGTGAAGCAATTACAGATACATTTGGGTGAAAGGCATTTGTATAAACATGGAGAGGCAGTGAAAAATTATTTGTTCATTCAAGTTGTGTGCTCCCCTTTTCTCGATCATGTAGGAACAGTATTCAAATTTGAACAATCTAAGGTTGATTGGATGCGTTGGCTTGCCGACGCATCCTATGAAATTTACGGACCCAAAGCACATTAATATTTGTTCGATTCGCCAAGGTGTAGATAGGATTATCATACCGGAAACGTGACTAGCGAATATAATAACTGTATGGAATGTACTAGGCGTTGGTCATTTCGAGAGGATGAGTGACGAGGACTTACAAATGATATGGTAACACCATATTAAGTCCCCATGTTGTCAGCCTACATTTGGAGTGTGGATGGTAGGGCACATATATGGAGCTCATAGGAAGCATAGCAACTCCTACTTCTTATCTGAAATGAAGAGCATGGAACTTTAGTTATACGAGGAATATAAGTTATCAATCATTAAATTCCTATATGCATTTTGGGTAAGGTCCAAGTCACTGAGGATCAACAGCTTATTCACAGAGTAGGCTAGTCAATTAATTCGGTTTGTAAGTTATTCAGTTTTGTCTATATTTATTATATAAAGCAAGCACCCGTAACTAAAAGAAGAAAGACAAGATCCATGAGATTGTCTACTTAATCATGAGACTTAGAGGGTTGAAAGAAAATGATGTGTTAAAATTTTATCATTTTTAGAAGTGGCTAATCTCAATTTATGGGGACAAACAGGAAACGAATACAAGGTCTCCATTGAATAGGTTTGATTTGGAACAATGTGGCATGAAGCGACTGTCTTTACTCAAACATAAATATAATGCGTCATACGCTCTTTAATAAGCCATGTTCAATTCATAAATGAAGACGAAGGATTAGGGAATTTTCCCTTTCTTTTCATGTACAAAATGATTTTATATGAATGTATTTACAAGGTTGATAACGTTGTACAGAAAGACTAAATTTCCGGTGATCATTTATGACAGCGCCATTATAAAATCGATGCACTTTTCTATTGACTTTTATTCAGATTTGTAGACTGTTTTGACCTTCTACTGCGAGCATAGCAATAAAAGCTTCACGATTTCCATCATCACTTTAAAATATTCTTTTACACAATAATAAAGACAAACATTTATTTTAATACATTTTAGAAACTAAAACGAGTAGTGACTTAAAATTAAATGTCCCTCAAACACGCCATTTTCTACCGATTGACTTAAGTACACTGCGTACTAAACCGCCATCAAACCGTTTCGAACTGAGTGGCATGATTACATGATGTATAAAAGCAAAAAGTATTTGAAGTTTTCTATTTTAAACACATATTTCGACTTCGGCAAATGTTTATGGCAGTATGTTAAGTGAAAATAAGTGTCATTATGGTTTAAAATGTAAACCATTCCGTGGGACGTTTAAGTGTTTGTGTGTGTATGTGTGTTTGTGTTTGGTGTACATCGAAGACATTAATGAAATTACACATCAACGTACTTAGGATACACTTCAAATTGAGGACCTCTTCGGTTGGAACAAGGGTAAAAACAATTTTAGCGGAAAACAATTTCAAAGCATGATTTGTAAGAAGGTCCCCTGGTGCGTGTTCGTGATTTTAGATTTCCTCCAAAGCTGGCTCCATATACGTCAGAAATTAGGTCATAGATTACTCGGTGGAAAACATTTACAGAAATTTACGTTATCAAATTACAGGTTTCCAAAAATATTATCTCCCGTTTGATCCACAGCAAATTCCAGTAACTTTGCTAAGCTAGAAGAAGTAAAGTTGGTATCGATAACGATCACAAGTATTTTCCTTTACTGTTTCATATATGCAAGTCAGTAGAGAAGAGAAACTCAAAATAAAATCATAACGTATATGTCGAATAAACGCAAATAAATCTACGACACTTCATAGTGAAATTGCTGTTAATGGTTGTTCTGTCCTCTAGGTCCTGAATTAAATCCAAATACTACTTAGATTGCTTCAAAACAACACCTGGGCAGGTCTATCCAGTATCAACCGTTTGTCCAATTACTCGTACAAAAAACTATATATGTCGGGATATGAATCTAAAACCAAAGCAGATTCGATGTTTGTTGTTACATTGGTGCACTTTACTCAAATTAGTAGAAAGTATATTCAAGGAAATGTCAAACTTAACGATCTAAATTATTCATGTTTTGACTTGTATTGTTTGTCTTATTACACAGTCATAGAAACCTACGAAAGTAGCCAGTGGCCATTCAAATAGCACGTCACTGTTAATAACCCTTTAAAATCTAGATATTGAATTATAACATTTTCTTTCATAGTTAGTCCACTTAGTGCATACATTACAAGTTATCCTTTTGAATTTTTTGTCTAAGTTCTGTTTAACTTTTATTTTATTGTTTCCCTGTTGCAAATATTCCTATGTCAAGTGCTATCTTACAGAGTTTAATCATTTAGATTGTATTCTTCCGTGTTCTCATCCACTTATTTTCTACGGCTTGCTTGTTGCAAATACTGCTTTGTTATCTCACCGCATTGCTCAATTGTTTTCAGTGATACGTTTAGCAGTAATCATATTGAATTGAACAAATTTGGCCCTGCTTGTAAAAGAAAGAATAATAAACAAATAAAGAAATAAACGGCTACGGGATATGTTATACAGAAATAAATAAAAAATAAATAAATCAATAAATTATATATATATATATATATATATATATATATATATATATATATATATATATATATATATATATATATATATATAAATATATAATCTTTACCAAGGTATGTTTTTTTTTTTGTTGGTACGTACCAATTTTCATGTACAGATTCGTCGGTGATTTCCGGCATCAAGAAAATGTACGGAAATACCAGAGTAATCTAATTACGAATTTATAGTATTTATAACCGGTTTCATTTTTGGTATAAAAAGCAATACGTTTTACAGAACAGTTGTATTGGTCTCAAATTAATTTTGAATATTATGAAAATAAGTTTAATTCTGATCCATTAATGACATGTTTGATACCATTCACGTATGACAAAATGGTTGCTGAATGGGATGTTGTGAAAGATATTTAGGCCAAGTCCAACTTTTGCCAAAAGTTTGGATTAAAAACAAAAAGACAAACAAACGCAAGGTATCATGATTAGTTATTTACGCATATATGTTAATGTTTTAAGTACAGGCATTCCTTTGTAAGACTAAGACTTATTCAAATATTTTAAGCGAGTAGTTATTGTTTGTTCTAAATTTTAATTAATGTCTTAAGTCCGGTACATGTTTTCTAAATTTCTTTCCCTACTTATCATTACAGCTGTGTATCAAGAGGATTGTGTCTTTAGTGTCAACACTCCTCATTGTTATCAACAGGATCTAATGTTCCACAATGTATTTAATTCAGTACCTTATATGCACATAGCAAATTCATCTAATGTATGTTACTGTCCATTTAATTATCTTCTGTTGGGGGTTTGGGGGGTGGTGGAGTGTGCGAGTTATTTTGAACCAAGGTATTTTATAATCTCATAATAATTACTTTTATAAAATAATGTAATAAATATTATATGGTGCGGTTTGCTAAGAGTCAGAGCAAGGAATGTTTTCCAGCTATTGACAGACTGAAATTTAAAAATCAGTCCTATATATATATATATATATATATATATATATATATATATATATATATATATATATATATATATATATATATATATATATATATATATATATCCTCTCTCTCTCTCTCTCTCTCTATATATATATATATATATATATATATATATATATATACACCACACACACACCGTATGTACTGTATATACACTAAATTATTGATATGACACGAGATATATAACGTTTTCTCTTAACAGGAAACGGAGCTTGTCAATGAATGGAAAAATTAAGCAACTAATGGTATATAATTTGTCAAAGATACAGCGCAAACAGTATACATGTATGTTATTTATATTAGATACAAATACACACACTATAATTTCAAATCGAATTAAGATTGATTACTTGTAATTGTGTATTGACGGTGTTAGAGAACTCTTCACATTGCTACCCAATGTGCTTGCCACATTAAGAAATTCTTTACTTTTTGCCGTGATTCACAATCATTCTGATAACATGCTCCTTTTTTGAGCTTCCATGTTTAATCGTATTGATTAAATTGTATAAGACCCACTCATTATTTAAATATGAAAGTAGGTTTAAGTGAAGAAAATGGATCACTACAAACACGCCATGATAATGGCATGGTTAGCTGTTGGACACAGAACGCGCAGCCATTCACATATAAGAGAATGCATTTAGAAGGATAAAGAATATTTGCTAAACTAAACGATGAACAAAAAAAGTATTAAAACATTAAAATGTTATAAAAGTTGAACAAGATCATTAATGTACATTGATGAACATTATTACCGACCATAAATTTTTTTAAACCCCCCCCATTTCCCCTTTCCGTTGGTTGGATTGTCTGTACATTTTACCATCATTCATAAGTCCAGAGCCAGGCGAAAATCAGCTACGCTAGTTTATTCCCGGAATTTAGCCTGCATTTGGAAATAATGGTCGAGTTATCGATCCGATCGAGAGAGATCGAGAGAGATCGAGATCGAGAGAGAGAGATCGAGAGAGATCGAGAGAGAGAGAGAGAGATCGAGAGAGATCGAGAGAGAGATCGAGAGAGATCGAGAGAGATCGAGAGAGAGAGAGAGAGAGAGAGAGAGAGAGAGAGAGAGAGAGAGAGAGAGAGAGAGAGAGAGAGAGAGAGAGAGAGAGAGAGAGAGAGAGAGAGAGAGGGGTTGGGGATTCAGGGGACTTACCATAGGATTTTTTTTTAAATTTCCATTTCTATGTTTTCTTCTGATCGGTTAGTCTTCCACAAGCCAAACTAACATGATGAGAAAAAACATTTATTTATGTGTTAATTGGAAGCGACCTTAAAACATTATAATGTTTTAACATAATGTTTTATGAACCCTATTATAGCTTTTTTTAAAGGAAACCTCATAAAACAAAATAAACAAAAACTCCTGACTACATCAACACAGTCAATATTTGAATTAATTCGGAATATCAATGGAATTCATTCTCAGCACTCTATAAGTTGTTACATATATGAAATTTAATTACTTGTGTGTTAGTTTTAAATTTTTTATTTTATTTTTATTTCATTTCAAGCTTTTATAATGAAAACATTATTCACTGGATTTGACTTTTTTCAGTAAATACAGTTCAGTACTAGTAAGCAACAGCGATGCTACATTTTATATTTAGCTGACCAAGTTCATGACATTGGTTCAGAATTCGTAAAAACACGGTGAAAATTATTGGTCGTAATCAAAGTCATTCTTGGCTTGCGTCAGCTCTGACGTAAACAAGGTTTTCATATTATTGAATTTCGTTCAGTACAATCGAAACTGTAAATAGCCTATCTGCCAACTGATATATTACTTTACTGCGTCGTTCGAATTAAGTGACAACGTGACCTCACGTGTAATAAAATTGTGTGTAAAACTAACGTTCATAGTGTTTTTCAAGCAGTCGTATTTCATACCTTTTGGAGCGCAAAGGTATTTTGTGTTGTGACCACTTGAGTTGAGATTGTTATTTGAAACAATTTAATTTTCCTGGAAACATAAGTGCTCTTCACCAAATTTTTGGACAAAGACATTATTGGACATTATTTAGAATTATAAAGCAGGCATATTATTTTTGATCATTAAATTCAATTAGGAACTGTTGACACATCACTACAATATTGTATTCATCTGATGTAATCATCCCCCATCTTTGAACTTCTTCGTAATTCAAACAACGTATTAGCTTCTTTTATCTGTAAGAGATTTTCGTAAGACGTTTAGTCACAGAGTCAACAGTCGTAAGTCGTAGTCGAGTCATACACAGTCGTAGAGTCGTAAAGTCAGTTTTACAATTAATAATTGTTTTCCTGGAGAACAACATTACTGATTTGGAAAAGACATTATCCCGAAAATATTCTAAATTGGAACGGGACAACACAAACCATGCTTTATTGTGTAAATTTTGGAATTTTCTGTTAGCCTTCGTCTGACGTGGTCATCCACCATTTTGGACCGGAACTTCAGACACTTCAGACTGTGTTTAGAATTTTTTTACAGGACATATGTATCTATTTTGAACAAACAATTTGGATCATTTCTGTACACCGTAAGTCGTGCTTAAATTATTTACATTATTTCATGTTTTCTAGGAAAATAATTGTGTTTTGGTTAAAATTTACAAACCTTGTTGTCTTCACTCTTTCTTTAATGGTACTTTGAACGAGCCGATACGTAACACTATAACCTTTTTGAAGCGAATGTTTCTTCGACATTGCAAGAAAATAAAATATATTTTGGTAAAATATTAGGTGAAAAATAAATTTTTGGATAAAAATGGTTTGTTTCGTTAGTTAGTGTGTATCTGACTCTAAAATAAAAGTAAAATAATCGAAGTAAAAATATCAGCTGGAAATAGAGTAAATAAAGCTTCAGAGATTTTAGAAAATCAAAATAGCAAAGAGGAAAGAGAAATACAATTATAGAAAAAGGAAAGGCGAGAAAGAGAGAAAGGAAAATGCAGATGCAAATGCAAACAGAAAACGAAGACAGGGAAATAAATACGTTGGATAAATAAACCAATAAATGATCCTGATGGACTATCGAAAAATGTTTAAGAGTCAAGATACATATCTCACCATGTCAACCGTTTCTTGGATCTATGTTACATACCAACACAAAAGCTGGTCCCGCCAAGGTCAATGATAAACACAAGAAACCGTGACAAATATATTGAAAGGGCAATTATACAGCGTTATTTCAGGCTTGTGATAAGAAAGACCTGCCTCGAAAATGCTGCCAGTGCTTGAATGAATTTACTCTTAGTAATATCAAATTTCATGTGCAGGTTACAAAGACCACGCTGAGATAATCTGGTATCTCTGTTAATGTGTTCACTTACAATAAAGACTAGCACTATCCCCACATTGACAACACGGATGAACTCAGCTTGACTGGTTGCAACTGAGTGAAATGGCAGAATCAGAGTCGGTAGCACAACGTATTGATAAAGAATTTGCTCGATTGCTTAACCGGATCGGGAATCATCACGGTAAGAAATAAATATACATTAAGATGTTGTATGCATGTATTTAATAATCAACAACTACACAAGACTTTACCTGTGCCTAAATCAGTGACAAGTCACCTTATACAATAATGATATAATAGATTGAAATTATTCTCAAAATTCATTGCGGTACTGCAAAAGATGAAAGGTCCTCACATCATTTACGCGAACTTGGACAGCTCTGAGTCCAATAAAACAACATATGTCGCTGACCAATAAATAAGCGGAATTTATTACATAGTGGTTGGGAGTGACGGGCAAACTTTACTACCAATATTGTACAGTGGTACTGATTTCAGTTGAGCTGTTTCTTAAATCGCTCGAGGTTACAACGAAATGGATTGAACAACAGTTCTATTCTTCAGCAATTGTGATCATGACCGATGATAACTTTTATTAGTTCTCTGCCGCCACTCATTGCTGAATTTGTGAAGGAGATTTTACCTCTACTTGTGTCAAAGTCCGTGAACACTACTACGTCATTGACAAGTACAGAAGAGCCGCACACAACTAATCTACTGCTGAGAAATTATCCCAAGCAAACAAAAATCCCTGTGGTGTTTATAACTTATCCGGACCGGCAAGATCTTTACCATTATAACCTCCAGTCAAATTGATCGTGAAAAGACCATGAATAACCTTAATGATCCGCTCAGGTATGTCAAGAAATGCTTCCCTCTTATGGAAAGAGGCACACAAATGTGTCACTCATTAATTTACCCCCCAAAATCATGCAAAATATCTACCAGTTATGTATGAGTAGCGACGCCATAAAGCCCCTAGTGATCACAAGGAATTGTTTCGTAATATTATAGCAGGTCGTAAAAGTGTCAAATAGATGTTACAGACCACACGAGAAGACTTCACAGCGAGCTTTGAATAAATATTTGCACCACTGATTAAACTCACAAAAGAAATTGCGGGACGTGTTACAAAAACAACGCGAGCAAAAGTGGAGCAAAAAGCTGCGTTAAAGAGAACAGAAGAACCAATTTCAGTTTGCAAGAGAGCTAAGCGCAATAAAAGTATTACAAAGTTGCAAAAGCGTCCGTGGATGAGATAGCAGTATTAACTGAAACAGTCAAAGTCAAAGAAGATAATGAATAGGGGCTTAGGCATCGTTCATGAGAAAAACATCTAGAATATAAATAAGAACCAAGAAATAAAAAGATTAAGCACCAGCAGGGTAGAAAATCTATGACAATTTACCTCCTTAGTAACTAATGAACACCATCTAACGAAGTATACGATGGATATTAAACTGCTAGCGAATAGGGCTTGTGCCAACATTTAACAGCACTAGCTTGAATGAGTATACAAGGAGTGGACTGGACAAAGCAGATCAAGCAGTAAAAATCCTATGTTTCCCGAGTTTGATAAACTTACACAATTTTATTGAATGATAGATGCGGAAAAGGTTAAACCATATATAGACACTTTTCGTTAAACTTTTATAGCGGTTATGCTCAAAAACCTAAACAAATAGCTGCGTCTTTTATAGAAACACCCCAAGAGACCCCTTTGCACCAACTAATAAATATAATGAAATGGAAAGGAGAAAGATTTCACAATGTATGATCGAATATTAAGACCAGAAAAACAACAAATAAAAAAAGAAAAAGGAAAAGAAAGAAAAGGCCTTGGTCAATCGCGTGACCCTTAATTACCTCGCGGATCGATAAGCAACGATTGTGGGATTGATCCATGCGGGCAACAACGCACAAGAAGTCATTAATGAAGCCACATCGATTTGCCAGTGACTAGTTGCCAGTGACATCACGCACAGAGAAACAAATCTCGCACTGATGCATGAACGTGTTGGAGATATCAGTGATTTACATTACTAAAACACTGATGATGAATAGCAGCCAAGAGTGTTACCTTGACGACTACGATCTCATTTGTTTTTAGCAGAAACTGGCTCCACCTGGAATACTATTAAACTTTCTGTCGCTACTTGAAGTCACGCGCTGAAACAATCGCTTAACAAGTTGTAGTGCAAGTGGTTGATAGCATTGCAGACGGCTCAATCGCTTTGAGATAGACTGCGATGATTAGTGGCTCAAGTACCAAAGCGAGATCGACTGTGACAATTAATGACTCAGGCACCACCTAAGGTTCCAGTTACACTATTATCAATAGAGACAAAACCGGCTGCAGTTGGTAAAATTATTACTTAAGCCGCTCAACAAGGATTGTCAGATTCAGTGATAGCAAATCTGGCAATGGGGATGGGAGGTGTGGATTACGGTTGAGGACGTATTCGTCGTCACGCAATGATATTAGACCAAACAATAATGTATAATGTGGATCGATGAAAAAATTCTTCAGTATTATTCATGTCAGGCCAGGAATCGCAATCAATTACAAGCTGTAATCCTTGGTTCTAAGGGTACTTTTAATGGTGGATTACGGTTTTCGCATGCAAGTCCTCTCAGTGATATATTTGAGTTTTTATTTTTGTAACCAAACATATAATCACATTAACCCGTTAAGCAAACCCAACGATGCAATTTGGCGTGGTGCAGGTGGATTGCAGTATCGCCAATACGTTGAACAGAATCACATTTGTTATAGTTTAAGCAGTCTCAAACCATAGCACAGACGCACAGACGCACAGACGTACAGCTGGAATTGCTGGACAATTTACTGGATAAATAAGTACCCAACACAGCGTTGCGTTTAAACTTCAAATCGAGACAATGTCCAAACTCATCGAAATATGATATTTGATGACGATAAAGCGTCTGAGGTTTCGTTTCGGTTAAACAGCGATAAAGAACCTTGAAGAAATATTTTTTTCTTTAGATGCAATGTTTCCGATTTAGGCTAGCATTAAACACCAGACAGGTCATAAAAATTCCGGGTCTCTACAAGTAACATGCAAATGAAAGGCATAAACTGTCTTTTTTAGCTGGTAATAAGAATGGCAAAAAATATATACTTATAGTTTTACATCCTGAATTTCCTCAAAATGTACTTTCTTATTTCTGAATCCGAATTACATGTCATGGGTTCTCAAGGTTGATTACACATTTCGAAATTGTAATGTAATTTCGACTATATTCCTAGTGCAACTACATCCTCCTTGTTGGACTCAAAATTAAATAAACATTATATTCGATGGCGTTTTAATTGATTATTGCAATTGAAAGACTTCATGTTTTTTCCACATTATGATTTCAAACATTCAACCACAGAACAGAAATTTACTTGCAGATGTCAACATGCTGCTCCCTCGCTGCTGAAATCAGACTCACTTCGTGTAGAATTAAACAGAGATAAATTCAGTCACTATCACGAAATTTCGTCGAATCGACAAAAATACCAAACTCTATTCATTCCAAACTAAATAGAAAAGTTGTTGCAATGCGCATTCATTCCCAATATGAATCGAAATTTCAATTTTAAGTAGACCAAAACGCATTTGAATTCGAAAGTGATGTCTAGTGAGCGACTAAGTTCAAGAATATCTGGGCGGAGTTATTCAGTTACTTTTTTCTGGTAGTGTAATTTTGTTTAAATAATTAAACCTTAGTTAGAATAAGAAAATGAGCATATAATAAAAAAATACTGCATTTGTCTAGGAAAATTTGATCTCCTTAAGTCGGATGGATATATTGTACTCTCAAGGTCTTGCAGCATTTCCATCCTAAAAACTCGTTTATATTTTCTTGTACAAATGCAGTAACCTATAATTGTAGCGTTTACTTCTACCTCGACTATCCATTGATTGCCATAAGACTAATACAACAAGCTGTCTTTATAATGAGTGAATAGATTGGATAAGACATTTTTTTGCATCCCATTAATTACTCTAGCCCAATTATTTATCATACTACATTTAGTTGTAATAATTAAGGGGACAGAGTTCACTGAATACGAGGGGAACATTTCTTGGCAATTAGTATGCTTCTAAGGAAAGTGAGATAAGTTTGTTTTAACTACATCAGATCATACAAATCCCCAAATTTCATAAGCATATGTTAAGATCCGTATAATGGTCTGATCCAACAATTTTAGTAGGCAATCAATGAGCAAATCTAAATTGTGTATAAGCATTTATACACTTAGCTATGGATTCTAAATTTTTAGAGCACTGTTGAATGTTCAATTCTTGTGAAATACAAGGCCGAAATATTATTAATGTTCAACATCAACATCAATATAAGCATTATATCTATTAAATTTGTATGTGTGATCATGCTTTGGAACTAAATACAATAATGTTTGTTTTCTCTGTATTGATTGTACGTTCCTAGTTATCGTAATATCTACTAAAATATATCAAGGACCATATTGCATATCAGCATGAATATTTGCGACACTTACAGGGTCATCAGCTTATAAAAGACAACTAACATATTTACTAAGTCAATATATTGGAGGTAAAGCGCAACTTCAAAACCCATTTACTAGTAAAACAGTTTTTGGGTCACTAGAAATAAGAACAATATTGGAGATAGATTTCCCCTTGTCTTACAACTTTTTCACATTAGGAAACATCTGGATAGTAATTATTAACACGGGCACATGACTGAATATCATCATCAATACTCATCATAATATCAAAATATTTTCCTTTGACGTATATTGAGCACAATTTGTGCTATAAACCAACTCTCCATACATTATCAAATACATTTTAAAAATCAACAAAAGTGCAAAAACGTTCTTTTTTGCAAAGCATAACAAATTCAATAAGGCTGTATAAAAGAAAGATATTGTCGATTGTGGAATAACTGTTTGTGAATCCAGCTTGAGTCTCAGATAGAAATGTTGTTGTTGTTGTTGTTGTGTTTTACGCCATTTTCAGCACACGATAGGCTATTCATGGCGGCCAGTATTAATGGTGGAGGAAGAAACCGGGAAATCACCGGAAAGAACCACCGACCCACGGGAAGCTACTGGCAAGCTTTCTCACATATCCACATTCGCCGAATCCTAGACTCGAATCCACGCAGACAGAGGTGAGATGGCAGTGATCCGTAACGGACAGCGCTTTAGACCACTCGGCCACTCGAGGCCCCTCAGATATAAATGTATTATCATCAACGAATTTAGACTATCTTAAATTTAATATAGCTGTTAAAACGTTAACAAAACAGCTAAGGTCATATTTCTATAATTTTGCATATTGGTTTTGTCACCTAGATTTTTATAAACTGGCACAATCTTCTTTAGTCCAATCATTTGGTACGAAACCACGATTATATTAAAACGTTTTATATATACAGTTATCGACAATATCCGCTACCTGCTCGTTTTTCTGGAATTACTCTATCGTTGCATTCGTTAAATTAACTATTGTGAATAGTAATTTTCCACCAACATTGATTGTATTCAATGATCTCTTTGGATTTTGTTTGTTGCAAATTGCATATTTTACGTTGCATTGAATTTTTTGATAACGATAGTAATGATCTGCAAGAGATGTCTTATTCTGCCTACAAGCTTTTAGCATATTAGCTGTATTTCCTATAGTTTTTCTAACTTCGTGATCTTATCAATACAAGTGGTAATGTTTTCTAGCTTTCATACACTCATTGCCAAACCATGGCTTAGAAAGAGCGTTTTCCTTGCGTGCATTTGCAGAACTTTCACGTTTGTCCTCTGTGAGAAAATGTAATTTCAGTAGAGCTATAAAAATGTTATTTATTTCGAGGTTGATCCCATTTTTATAGACTCCTGTTATATTATATTCATTGATAAGTTCCTGTAATTCATAGTCGACATAATTCAGATTGTGAAGGTTTATATTCGCTAGGAATTCAATTGTCTTCTAGAATTACACAATCATCTAGTTCTATTTTCTTTAGTGGAAACATCAAGCACGTGTAGCTGATTACTTTTAACTTTGTATATTAAAACACAATAAATGTCGGAAATAAAAAATGTTGAACTGAAACACTTTAAAAAGTTTAAACAATTGTAAGGCACTTAAATTCATTACAAGATATTTAAGTATGCTCTTTTTCAATATCCGACACCCCTGCCTACACCTACCCTTCCGTTACAAATATACAAACTGTCAATTTTTAATACATTCAGTAAATGCATACCATCCCTTATCTATATTTGTCTTGTAAGTATGGAACCTATGTTATAATACCATATTTGTTTGGATTCTCGGTCCCCTCAGCATCTTTCAAGGTGTACCCTCCCGTGTGCAGGTCATGTACACAGAGAGAGGAGCGGTTTCCCTCGTCCACGCTGGAGTCTTTACCGATATAATTATCGATAGTTCAACGTCTTGAAATCTTCCTATGGCTGTCTGTACAGCCCGTGCTGACCCTTGTTTGTACGCACTCAGGGATATCGGAGATTGTTTTTCTACGAAGCTTAACACACAAGCAAAGGTTTGACCAGAAAGCAAAGGAACCTTTCAGGTTGTATATTATGTCCACCTGCAAATCTAAAAACACACCTGTTAGATTATCAAAAGACGATTTACCTGCAATGGGAGGGTCCGTTTAACATCATTCACTTTGATCCGAGTAACACTAACAGTTTGTGTCATTGTTCTGACAGTAAGGGACTGAAATCACTTTTACACGTTAATAGGTTTAAGCATTACAAAGATCATATGGATTATCCGCCTCCTACACCGGGTGCAGAAGACGCTGTCCTTCAACCGACTCAAGTACTACATGATTGAGTGGGCAAATATCACCCAGCGCTCGCGATAATACAGATTGGTACTCAGTTGATAAACTTTTGAAATCCAAATGGATTTCCCGGAAGAAACATTACTTGATTAATTGGGCCGATGTATCCACGTCATCAAGGCAACCACCAGAGAATATTTTTCCACATTAAAAGAAGCATTTCACAGAACACGCACATAATTGTTGTTTGCAGTTTGACTCAACTTATAAGAGTGTGCTGACGGTACTCAGCTCAAAGCCAGCGTATCTTCTGGCACAATAAATTCATACATGTGTGCAATAGCAGAGAGCTGACTTAAGTAATTATGGACTCAATGGGGTTAAATTGTAAATGGGACCAGTTATCTCATTGGAGTTGTAATAGTTGTGCTTGGATTTGTTTAAATGTGATTTTATGGGTTTGTTTGCAATACCATCTTTAAAATAATCCTTACCTTTTGAACTGATTTACTTGTCTTTTATTTTCAGAACTGGCGATACTGCCATCCTTGAAGCAGTATTGGATAATCAAAGGCAGCACACTGAAACTAGCATGCATACACAATGGAACACAAGCATCTCAAGAGCATTCCTTGAGTTTCTGGAAGAGCAACACACATATTATAGTAAGCAATGGTGTCACAGTTAATACGATTGCAATCTCGCACCCCCATGATGCAAGACTTACCATCCGCACTTTGAACATAACCAAATCTGACGTCCAATTCAGCGATGGCGGACCATGGAAGTGCATCTTGGGACAAAATATAGGAAACTTTAAGGAAGAAGCAGTTATTGATGTGCGAGTGTTAGAATGTAAGAAAGTGTCAAATATGTCAGCTATACTAAGTTGTAGAAAGATATCTAAATATCACATAATTGTGTTCCACTCTAAATTTCTACAAAGCTTGGATAGGCAAGTGGGGCACCTTTTCCAATGGGAATTTTTTTAGGTTAAATGAAGTGACACCTTGGATCTAAGGGTAAATTTTTATTAAATAAATTACCGTATATAAGACGAGAGCAACTGCAAACTTCATAAACCCAGATCTACCGTCGAATATTGCAGCGTCAGATCTGGGTCTATGCAGCTAGCTAGAAGTAATCGGTAGAACAAATAATATATACTCTGATCAGCAGCTGCATTATGGACTCGTCTTATAAGCGCGTATATTTATAGTTATATATTGTTGCTGAGAGAATTATAACGGAGTGAAATGGCAAGTCCTATGCAATCCGGGCAAGATCAACAGTACATTTATTTATTGTGTCGCCTGCGAGACAAAGGTGAAACATATGTATTGCTTTTCGGTTGGCATTTTCATTGTTATCGGTGAAGGTATCAATGTAAAATGTTTGATCTTAGGTTAGATTTGTTGATACACGGTTCCTAAAATACCATGAACATGTGAAAGGTCAGGACATAAGAAAGGGTTTGTTAGCACTGTAGTTTTTTTTTAAGAAAATGGTTGAAGTTAGGGGAAAACAGGGCCTTTTTAGTTGCCACTTTTGATGGATCACTTCCACCAAAAATGTATTATACACTGTCACAGTCTGCCACCTTCACCTTGTCAGTCTAACTGTCATTCTTGCATTTTCTCTCATAGATATGATAATATGAACATTTATCATTTGGAGCAATTTTTGACAAATGGGGAATCAATATAACCTGTCTACCAGTTGCATTTTAGTCATAATATGTGTATGTGTACGAAACTGGCTAACTTACAAATTCTAACATATCCACGAACAGTCGATGTTCCTGATCATTATGATTGTTAATCAAATACTCGTCTGACTTTCTGATCTAGCTCAAGACTAGCCGTCTCTTTTGATTTGTCAAAGACTGGTTTGATACATATCACCGATTTCTGATACAGGTGTGTTGCAATATAAATGAAACTCGTCCCTGATAATAAACATGGCTTTCTCCACCAGTGTTTTCATCCATCGTTTGTCTGTTATTGACAGGATTCGAGTATTCACTTGTTGTTCGGCAGATAATTACGTGGATATAAATGGCTGTTATCAAATCGTTCAGGTGTGTAAATCATTGCAAAACCACCCCCTTTTTCATGTCCAGTTTTCATTATTGTTGATGTAGTTCAAACGATGAGCCAGTTAGCGTACCTGTCTATTTATTTATTTATTTATTTATTGAAGCCCTTATTCATAGCTACATGTCTATATTAAATATATACTTTGATAACTTTAATTATTGGCATGAAATTTTAATGTCATAGAAAACAAAGCAACAAAATAAGCAGTTGATTTGTAAAATAATTTCATATGCAGCTTTAAAAATAAAGAATGTATTTTATTTTACCTTTTTTGTTGCGATGTTAATTTCGCAGATTATGAAGTACGCTCACTTCTAATGGAATGTTCAGTTTTCCTGTCAGGGCAAACAAATTTCTTTATAAAAATTTCGAGACCTTCATTATCATTTCCTAATTACAAGTATACACCATGTTGTGTTTTTGTTATGATTTCCATGTGAAATAGAGGCAAAAAATTGACATGCTTCGTTACGTGTCATTGAGGTGTGATACTGTTGATTGAGATCCACGCATGGCTCAAAACTCTAAGCTGGTATCAAAAGGTAGTGGATTTGGTTGGAGAAGAAAGTTGATGTAGTATCCCTTTCTGAAGCGCAGGATACACACTAAAGGGTGATCCTGGTGAAATAGTCAACATCGTGTCTCTGATTATGCCAAAAAATCTTCATATTACGTCTTTCTCTGACCTCCTTTTTCAATACAGTGCATTAATATATCAAAGTAAAATTTAGACGTATGTGCTAAGTTTTCTTCTTTTGCCCCTCCTTTTAGACAAATAAATTGTACGCGTTGTAGTTAATTTTGGTGCTAGTGTGATTATTAGTGCTAGAAATTACATTGTTTTGCAAAATGTTCTCACATAAACTTAACTCATAATCCTTGAAAAAATGAAGCAAAATCTAAATTTCTTAGCTCATCCGAAACAAAAATATTTATGAGTGGATATATCTGATCCATTACTAATATAATTAATTAATTTATCCAATATTTCGTCCAAGAAACCTACCAAAAGGGTCGCTTCAACTATGGCAAAGTTTCCTGAATTTTGAGTATAACTTATTTTTGATTTTAGCGTAAATGTTTGATACCAACTCTTATTTTATGAAGTGTTGTTTGCAATGTATCAATATCGTCAATATTTCATTAGTATTCTCAGTACTATACCAGTATTAACAGTATTATATCAATATTGACATTTTTGTATCAATATAATCAGTATTGTATCAATATTGTTAGTATTGTATAAGTATTGTCAGTATTTCATCAGTATCGTTAGTATTGTATCAATATTGTCAGCATTGTATCAATATTATCAGTATTTTATCATTGTTGTCAGTATTGCATTAGTATTGTCAGTATTGAATCAGCATCGTCAGTGTTGTATCAGTATTGTCAGTGTTTTATCAGTATGCTAATCACCTGACATGCAAATATGCAAAAACAAGTTTAAAGGGACCGTTTATAATTTGTTATAATCAATTCACCATTCTCTTGCTAAATTTTTGGTATTGTTTCCCAATTTGCCTTATTCTCGCTGGAGAAAGAGCTCATTTCGCCCCATGTGTACAGCATAGACCATAGAAGTGTTGGAAAATTAGAAGAAAATGAACTAGCATATTGCGTTTTGTGTTGAAAGGAAATTATAGTTCAAAGCGCAGAACTGTGGCACAGTTACAGGTTTAGTTCTAGGCTGCCACCTTGCACCAGTGACCCTTATATTTCATATTTGGCCGAGCTTGTTATTGCTCCTTAGTCAAATGTTTGATTTGACATTGATCAGTCTTGTATTATATGTCAATAACATCAAGATCTCAAACAGGATTAATAGTAAGCAAGATACACACATACCAATGGGATGATGATGCACCTGACTAACTGAGCTTGTTAACTGTTCTAGGAATCACATTTTGTTAATTCATTTTTTATCAGGAAAGGTCTTATATACTTCAGTCAAATCATACACTAATGAGGTGATTTTGGATGGTATTGATAGAGCTTATTACCATTGTGGAGGATTGAACTTTGATCAAACTTGGCATCTATGGCTAAGTCATCAAGATATTGACTATGTTCGATAATTAGCAAGACCCAGCATATTAATGAGGTAATGTAACATTTGATTGGCTGAGCTTGTTACTACATTTAAGCCATGTCTCAGATCCGATGTTGATCAGACATTAAATATATGACTCTATGAGCAATATCTCGCATGATCTCGATAATGAGTGACATATTAATTAGGCGATATTAGATCTATTTTCCTGAACTTGTTGTCACTCTAGAAACAGCATTTCTAATATAGATACAAGTCGACTTTAGTCATCAAGATCTGACATCACACAATTATGAGCAAGATCAGTCCATTCTGATCAAGTGATCTTGCATCTGTTTCCCAGAGACTGTTAATACTGAACTGATCAGATCATTATTAAAGTTAGGCTTATATGATCTGAATCCATATTTGTACACAACATAACATTAGAATTAGTTATCATTCCGTTATATATGTAATCATTTTGTTTTTTCTTATAACATACCTTTGTCTCTCTTAAGAAAAGCTAGGTAAGTAACCCATGCTTTTGTTTTCTCTTACAACATGCCTTTGTCTCTTTTTGTTTAGAAAAGCTAGGTAAGTAACTCATGCAATTGACTATTGAAAAATATAGGTTGGGGGATTAATATAATCTTTTCTCTTGTCAAGAATGCAAACTAAATAAAAAAGAATGCACATAAAAACAACAATTCATAATTAAAAAATAGCAAACTAAAACACTTTATATATTAAAATGAATAAGTATCAGTTTATCTAAAGTAAGAGCATGAAATAAAATTATAACAAGTAACACTCCAAGTTAGGAATAATTGGTTATAATTTCTAAGAGGGTAAACCATCTAATCAATTCAAAGTTAAACGATTAAAACAGTAGTATAAAGATATGTTTGGAATGGACAAAGATATTGCAACTAGGGTAACATTTGATAAAATGTCATGATATAACACTCAATATGCAAGTGCAGGTTTGCATCAACTATATGTAAAGTTCTTATTAAGAATCACATATTACACAGCTAAAGTTATTTATTTGCAGGTACTGTGTACTTAAGCTGTACTGGTCATCGGCCAGAAGAGTGTATAGGATGTTTTTTTGCTCATTGTCTTTCGTCTGTTCATTATCCATTTCTACATTAGCAAATGCTTCCAACGTCTAGCTCCCTGGTTGGCTCTAAATTCAAATTGCGATATTTAGATATCCAGTTTGGCTACGGCAGAGGTTATCTTAAAATTATTCTCGCTGCGTTTACTTAATTGATGGTAATTTTATCATCGATTATTATGTAAAAACTTCTTATGATATCTAGTTGGTCCAAAATAAAAATAGTGCCGAACTGATATGCAATATGGTTATGGCTACCACCATTACCAGCTTCAAAATCCTCATTCTATCGAGTAGAATGTTATGTCAACATGGTATTTTCAATTAAACGCTTTTTATGTTGTCTTTTGTTTATTATGTCTAGTTGGCATCAAAAGAAAATGATGCAGGTATGACAGCTTGAAAATATTGCTATTAATGCACGCCTGAACAAATAACTTTATTATATATGGTGTATACTATACATTCAAAATAGTTATACAAATTGTATATTTAACAATCTGTAATATGAAAAACAAAAATATAAAAGAAATATATTAAAAGTATATGTAGATGAGTTTGGAA
Source organism: Potamilus streckersoni (assembly GCA_016746295.1). Classification (NCBI taxonomy): domain Eukaryota; kingdom Metazoa; phylum Mollusca; class Bivalvia; order Unionida; family Unionidae; genus Potamilus; species Potamilus streckersoni. The sequence continues at coordinate 4,475,433 of JAEAOA010002356.1, forward strand.
ACCATGTGAGTGTGTGCAATCTGATGAAAAACCCTAATCAATAGCTTTCCTTGGATGTACTCAATGTTTAACAATCCTAACCCAAGCTACTAAAGATCTTAAAATGGTATTGATATATCAAATTGACTGACTTATTTTTGTTTAAATCGGTTATTTGTACTTATATTTGTAAATATTTTTGTATGGCATTGCAAATAGTAAGTGCCATTAGTCACAAAATATTTGATATTTCATATTTGTGGCTTTGACTAAAGATAAATAACCCATTAAGAATTTCTTCTGAAACATTTCCAAATTGAATTGTTAAGAGTAAATAAATATACGACCTTACAAACAGTCAAGAGAAATTGTGCAGCTGGTTCACTGTCTTGACCATCAAGCTACCATAGTTACCTTAGGTGGGGATCTCATTCGTTTCCATGTAAAAACTCTTGGGGGACAAAACACAGAACCTGGAATGCATGATGTCTAAATAAACTCCCCTTCTACTGCTAAGAGTGTATACATACTTTAAGAATAGGAAATTAACAGTCTCTAAGTCATAAACCTGGACCCCAAGATCTAGGGACAGGAACGTATGTCAAAGATGGTTGCATAAATGATGACCTGTTCATGGCAAGAGAGCGCTAAAAAAAAATGAATGAAAAACACACACGCTCTGGAATGCAAAGACACAGTCAGTTTTAGGTTATCCCGTAATTAATACAGGAAACTAATTACAATTTACATGCACATTAATGAATGAAAAATGGCATTACCATCCTTGACCTAACTATCCACAGCCTTCCATTTTCTGGACTGCATTTTTATAATACAAATCATCATTTCAATTGCATATTAAACTGATAGACACAAAGTACGCTTTAAAGAGCCGATGAAAAGAAGACATCCAAACATTAGAATTTAAACTGTGAAATTTTTTAACTATATTTAAAAACAGGTGCTTGAATAGATCCTTTAGCAGCTTTATTTACCCATACTGTCCATAACTCATTTTTGCTCTGTCACATACCGGAAGTCTTGATGAAAGCAATTTACATTCTCAGCTAATTGGATTAACCTCTGCGATATACAGTGCATATGTATGTATGTATGTATGTATGTATGTATGTATGTATGTATATATATATATATATATATATATATATATATATATATATATATATATATATATATATATATATATATATATATATATATATATATATATGTTCGTATCTATGTCTTTGTAAAGTACGCTGAACTGGGATGTTATTTATTTTGTGGTAAAGCAGTTATCACCTCGGACCTGAATATTTAAGTCGTTCTTATCTCAGTTTTGTTATTGGCAGATTAACTCTTGATGATCTCATTTTGGATATAAGTGGCTTGGTCTTTGTACTGTACATAGTGTATAGTTGCAAATAATCATGTTCTCTAATTAAATTCTTGAACAAGTCTAGTATACTTGACTGATTTACCTATTCGTGGTAATCATTGCTACTTGTAACTGCAAGATTGTTTAACGAACTTCTGAAAGCAAATATATATTATTATTTTAGATCATCGGAAGTGAAGCTAATATGAACATATGTATATCATTCTAGTGATGCATTGGGTTGTGAAAATAATCTTCAAATTGATAGACAATTTCAGTAACTAGACATTTGTATATGTTATAATCCAGGTCATAGTAGGGATAATTAAACATTGTAGGGCTTTAATTAGTTGATTTTGTTTGTGCTTAATGTCTATTGATAGAAATTAATCAGGATGATATGGTGATATGTATATCTATATTATATATGTTAATGCATATGATTAAAAAGTGTAAGGGTCATTTTAAGAGAAATGTCAAAGTTTCAAGATATCTGGTTGTAATTTTAATTTCATTAACCATGATTTTGTTAAACTATTTCTCTGTCTCTGTCTCTCTCTCTCTCTCTCTCTCTCTCTCTCTCTCTCTCTCTCTCTCTCTCTATATATATATATATATATATATATATATATATATATATATATAGTTTGAAATGAAGATATGTGATAGAAATATTCATCGACTATGTAGCAATGAAGTGCTATAAAACTTCTATTTCCACTCCAGTTTCAACACATGTATGAGTTGGCATCCCAATCTGACATATGCAAATTATCCAGATAAATGATATGAGAGTCACGTGGGTTTCATATTGATTGGAAACAATGATCGAAAACTTACAGCCTCATATGGTTGGGCTAGGCGATAGGGTGGGAGAACTAGTGACATTTAAGAAGGAAATGAGATACTGAGAAAACACTGCTGGACAGTAATGCCGTAATGTAAGTTTATCTTTATGCCATTCGATGTTTGACACTTTTTCAGTTCAATCTGCAGAGTACGACATCCCTGATATCCTGCTAGAGGATAACAAATTGATCGTTCACTGTAATGCTTTTGGAGTGAATCCAACCGACACCAACTATACTTTCACCACAGAGTGGCGGAAGGTTTCGGAAGGAAAAGACCAGGTTCTAGGAAACAGTTCAAAGTATACTATCTTTACAGCGAACAGGACATTAGAAATTGTAAAGCCATGTAAGTTTCTAACAGGAAAGTTCCACTTATTAGTTAATATATTTACGACACTTTATTCAGCAATTCCTGAAATATGACATTCAGTATGATATGATATCCTTGTGGCCATCAAACTTATTTTAAATTAAAATTAAAACTTGAAATGAAGTTTCTAACCTAACGATATCATTACATAACAATTCACTTCTTATTAGCAAATAAGCTTTATATATAATTTAATTTCACCTGGCTTGATGGAAGTAGATTCAACAAGAAAAAAATAATTCAAAAACATTAAATACGTATTTGATTGGCAGATACAAATTTAACTACTCTTATATTAAAATAGTCATGTAAATAACTGTGATATGAGTAGATGGCTTGCAGAAAGTAATGATTCGATGTAGAACATTACCACGCTTTAGTAAGTGCACACTGTCCATTGGGTTGAAAACTTGTATAAAATACAGCCTATAATTCTACTATTTTAGCTCACAAGCTTTTAAGGTCCTATTTGTTTATGTTAAGATCCTTGGTCCATCAACAATCATTCATTCAAAGTATTTATTTAGAACTTCTTCTCAAAACCTGCTTAACCAATGGACATGACTTTACCTGGAGAACTCTGGCGATGAGCTCTTTAAGTGTAGTGTTGCGGATGCTGATCGGACATTACATATGGCTGTCATTGTGAAAAATAGAAAACTCTTTTACGGCATTATCTTTTTTTTAAAAAACACTCAATAAAATGCGAGACAATTTGACAGAAAGCATCCTATCATACATATCGTTGAAATTTGTTGCAACTGTCATAATAATCTGCTATCAAAACAATAGAAAAACATTTAAATCACCTCTCAAAAACTCTCAACAGAATCTGACAAAATTTGACTTCATTCATCGTTGAATGAAGACCTTGTAATGTGACCTGTCATTAGATATGGCCACCATTATTAAACACAGAAAAACTTTAGAACATATGTTTCTAAAACAATGACTCAATAGAATGATGCATATACAATCAAATAAGGCCATTAATTAAAATGTAGATAAACCTTAAATGATTGTGTCTCAGAAGCCACTCAAGCACATACGACCAAACTATACTAAACATTCTAGCAGAAGGTGTCTTTCATGTTTGCTAAACTGATGCTGATCCACTATAAAATGGCAACCACGACTAAAAGTCCAAAGGTCTATAAAGACTTCTTCGCAAAATTTGCTCAGCTTAAATTATTTTAAAACAAATTGACACCAAGCATGATGGTTTCGAGGGTTACTTTTCAGATTTGTATAAATTGATTCTGAACTGCAAATATTGAAGCCAGTCATTGCTATATATAGATAACTCGTTACAGATTTTCTGCTCAAAACCACTTTTAAGAATTTTAAAAAGATTTGGCAGAAAGTATCCCACCATAAATGGTTTTTAAATTTGTAGAAATGATGCCAGTCTGCTATTAAATATAGCTGCTACTACTTAAAATAGGAATATATAATTTACATGACGCTGTCTCAGAACATGATCAACAGAGTTTGACAAAATATTGCAAATTACGATCTACTATAAAGTTCTTTCAAATTTATATTAATGATGCTAATATTCCATCAATAATGACTGCCATTACTAAAGCAAACGAAATCCCTAGGAATGATTTCTCAACAGAATATGAACATATTTGCATGCAAGTTCTTTGTACCGATAATGCCAATATATATTTAATAGAATTTGAATAAATGTGTCCGAAATTATCATAACTTGAAGTTCTTTTACACTATAGATATGATACTTTATGTAACAAAACCGATGTACCAAATTTGCCTAATTCGAACAATAATCGTCTTGGAATGGAGTCTATTTAATTCTGGACAAATAATATAGATGTATGATAAAATGTGGATGAAAGTACAAAAGCTATAAAAAAAACCCAAGAAACATTTGTTTTCGTAACACATTTAATCAGCAAGATTTGAAATGTGTTTAGAAAAGCATCCTATTGACCTAGATTTGCTTTGCCGGCCGTTCATGTTTTTGACTGTTATGCAGATATCGATCAGGTTAAAAATCTAAGACTCATTAACACTGCTTGTTCTGTTAAAGTCTTGGTTAACAGAAAAGTCACAGCTTATTAGTATGTTTCTTGTAATTATAAAATATACTTTCTTGCAGTGAGAGAAGATGCAGGGGATTACAGATGTGTTTTGATCTTTAACAAGGAAGACAACTCATCTTGCCAGGAGGTGCGCTCACAACCATTTAATGTCAAAGGTTGGTGTTATGATGCCCTTGATGTTCACAATATTGTTTTATGAACTTCTGATCTTCTCCATTTGACTGGGAGTAGATATATGTCTTTGCTCTTAACAGTACAGTAGAAAACTATTTTTAAATGTTATTACATAAATGTGTTCTTAAATAACATTCTTTTCAAACGATTACATAACATTAACGAAATTAGCGTTGAGCAGGTTGTCTTCATCCTGACGCATGAAAATATTACAGCATATTTTCCATGCAATACTTTCATGAACTACTTTTTTCAACGTGCTGATTGATTAAAATTGGTAGCTTGGTGCAGGATGACAAAATGGTAAACAAATTCAAGAATTTGTGACAATGGATGATAGAGTATACAGTAAAACTTGTGCAATTTTTGTTTTTTCAAACATAAAGACACTACGTGTGCTGGTAGACATCTGACTGGGTAAACCGGTCTAACTAACTGGATATTTAGCGAACTAATATCAAACAATCAATATCTCAGGTCAAACCAAGAAAAATGGTTCCTATACAATATCTCGTGTCTTACACGATCTACAGTTACCAACCTTAGTGGATTTCTTGAACTTGGTTCTGTACAATAACATTAGTTCAACATGACTTACCTCATATAAACCTTGTGGATTGCTTGCACCTGTAGTAAGAAAGAAAGTTACTGATTTGGAGTTAAAATTCAAAATCTAAAGTACCCATTACATGAAGCATGACGTCTGCACAAAAGTTCTACAGCACATATATTGCTAAAGTTTGTGATAGGTTTGCACTTAGGAGAAGGAAAAGCACAGTATATTTAATCACAGGATCAAATGTCAAGGTCACTGTGCACGAGGCCATGCTGGTGCGAGCACCCAGGGGTGGTGGTGGCTGTTTCAGAAATTCTAAATCATGAATTTTAACTGGAGTTGACAAACCCTATTGCGAGAAAGCCTATCCAATGACTGCAGTAGTTTATGCTACTTGTCCATCAAATATCCATGATGTTAATGCGCTTGCACCAATGCTTTGGTCGCTAGCGACACCGGGTGGGGGACAAGTGTGAGGGGAGGGTGGTGGCATTTTAAATTGTGTCGCCAGTATTGAATTTGTTTAGGGGGTGATAGATAAATTTGCCATTTTGCCTGTCGTCCTAACATGTCCGGGTTATAATAAATGGACTCCATCATTATAATAATAATAATAATAATAATAATAATAATAATAATAATAATAATAATAATAATAATAATAATAATAATAATAATAATAATAATAATAATTAGGCTGATTAATTACCCAGCTAACACAATTTACCTTTCATACCAGCCGATTAGCTAGTGATTCTCGCAGATTTTAATTTTCACCGACTTTAGCGTGTGTATCAACTTCTGCGATTTGTCCTTATTGTAAGTCTGGAGGTTTAAAGGCGACATCATGAGCATGACACTCCTGATCAATCGCATTCAATGGAGACTCTCCTGGTTTAGGTTGGCTTCGATCATCGAGTCGAATATTAAGTCGGGTTCCAGGACCACAATAATTATACCCAGAAAGGTGTATTTCGCCAAGATACTTAGTTCACGGAGTCACTGGTAATTTTGCAAGTGAAACAGCGATATTACCTCCTAATTTCTTCTCACGATACGAAACAAACTTTGATTGTATTTAACAACGTTTCACATACTTTCCTGTAAGTGTATGTCTTTAGTTTTCGTCGTTATTGTTGCTAATTCACTGGTACCAGTCAATCCCATGCATCGAACACAATATAAATTGATATTAATAATTATGTTTGCATTAATATGGATGTCATTAACCTCTTAGCGACATGAGAAATAGAACCCGTCATACACCATCCAGCATTACCAAACTCTATTCAAGCAATTATTATTGGGCCGTCTCAATCTAGAAAGACTCAATTATTACGCCACATGATAATGAGAAGGACGCAGTTATTATAACAAACAACTAACGTATAGAAAATAGTGATGTCAGATTTTGCAACAATTGATTCGAATTATACGATGCTAGAAATTAAGAAATTAGAAACTCCATTAGGTGAGAGCACGTGATAATGATATGTTTAAACTTTTTGAATAAACAAGATACAAGTATGGATAGTTGTATGTATACGGTATTGTGAATCGAAGACTGAATATAATTTCCTCACAATAACATTTATTTTACATGTCATACCGGAAGCAAACTTTGAGGATGGCTAGCACTTGTGGTAGAGAAAAAGCCGCTCAAGTTTGGGTCAAAGGATAGGATCGGTCTGACTGAATGAAGAAAAATGGTTTCTGCGGGAGATTTCAGTTATAGACATAGAGGACTATTAACATGGGCTGTCGTATGCAATGCCGTTTCCAGTACTCTAGTTGCTTTAAGAAATAAAATAGAGCCAATACGACTTTCAGAAAACGGAGAAAGGAAAGTCAATGCAATCTAAAATTATATTCAAACTAGCCAACCTTTTCTTTAGTTTGAAAATGGAAAAATAAGTATTATTATTTAGGACTAATATGCAATTTGGCAACCAAATGCTCAAAACATTTCTTTCCACTCCACGGTTTCAATAAACGTATTTACAAACTTAATTATGTTAGTTACCGAGTTAAGCCGCATCAGACCGACATAGACCGCTTGTTTTAAAGTAGGGTCTGGCGACTTTTGTTAGTGCGAATCCGTTTTATTATAGCATTCAATATTTATCGGCTTCTGCAGATATTATGTTCAGTACGAATATCACAGATATAAAATGGAATGCTATCAAATCACAAAAATAATATGACCAGTTTTAAAAAGCAAAACTATTGATCAATTGTTTGAGATGACATTAAAAATGTCTTACCTTTAGATGTTGGACCAATTTTGCATAGTGAAAAGTACATTAAGAAATTTTAATGTTCATATTAGTGTTTGTTTTATGTATTTTTACTCCGAAAAGGGACACGTCCAATTTATCATATTGAGCATATCGATAAATAATTTTCCTTCCTCAATTTCTTTAAGAGTTGTTGCCCTTTCTGTCGTGTTTGGCACAATCTTGTTAGTGCAATTAGTCCTATGCTATTAACCTATAGTACATATTCTGTTTATCAACAGACGATGTAAATAACTACAAATCACAAGTATTATAGGAAAGCAGACGGCAAATGTGACTGAAACCTAATATAATAACCTTGTAGAATAGACCCAAAAATCATTCCTTCATCTCAAACTTCTACAACATTAGAGCGGACAGGAAACTGCAGTATAAAACTCAACATATAATACCAAGAAATGGTCACTGAATGTCAGACCTTTGAAATCATGACGATATATATGTGTTGCATGTTCCTTCGCTTAATCTCAAACGGATCAAAATTTATAGATAATGTACAATATTCATCAAACTAATGGGTGATATTGCATTTGAGTTGCTGAGCTTTGTACTTTCTGAAAATAATGGCTTATATCATCAAGATATTGGAAGGAATCGATAATGAGCAAAATTCACTCATATCAATGACGTAATCTGATAGAACTTGTGATTAAATTTTGACTAAACATAGAATGTATGCTTATAACATCACGACCATGAATAAGTTTAATAATGTGCAGGATCCATGCATAATAGTGACGTGATCTTGCATTTGATTGACTCTGGTCACTATCACTCTGGATACTATATGGCTTTGCCTGACTCATGCATGCATCATTCAGATATTTAATTATTCTTATTATAACAAAGATTTACACACATTAATAATGTGATCTTGCATAGGCTTGGCCAAGCTTCTTACCATTTCAAACACTATTTGTTACCCGAGTTTAAACACACTTAGTAAATAAGCCAGTATCATCAAGACATTGTAAGATGATTTTTTCTTTACTGGTCACAGGCTAGCAAACACAGACCAGTCACAGACAGACACAGACCTATTGACGGACGTCACCAAAATCCTTCCATGCGTTAGCACATGTTGTTATCCTTCAAAGCTTCTTGGAAAATTGCCATACACCTTTGCGTAACATTATTACCTCAAAGTCTAGTTGGCTTAAAATGAAAACGTTGCGGCTCGTACTTCTAATATGAACATTATATATGCCATCTTCTAAATCTTGTTATAACTAGTCCTACTGTACGGACGGAGACAAATAATATGGGGTTGTCACTTTAGGACTTTCTATAATGTCTATAATGACATCCAATATGGCCACCACATCAATCGCCTTGAAAATCAAGTTATTGCTGCAATTCCTGAATGGAAAGTAATATCAGCGTAGAGCTTTCACCAGAAGACTTATTGTGTCTAGTTTATCCTGAATGTATCACTAAACCTATCGTCATATATAAATAGTTTTCACGCATAGACCTCTTAAAATATCTAGTTGTTCAAAACATGAAAATGGCGAATAGCAAACATCGAGTATGGTTGCCAAAGTGAATATATTCAATATCTTGTTCTATCTATTTTTTCTGAATGGACTGTTCACCAATAGTCTTACAACAGTGTCTTGTTTCTCCAATGTGAAAATTTTCTCTACAGCTCGGTTAAAGGGTTAGTATCACCCCGATCTTGGCTGTCTTTGATCATGCGCAATATACTGAGCATAGCAAGATATTGGCTGCCTTTGATCATGCGCAATATACGGAACTATCAAGATATTGGCTGCCTTTGATCATGCGCAATATACTGAGCATATCAAGATCTTGGCTGCCTTTGATCATGCGCAATATACTGAGCCTATCGAAATATTGGCTGCCTTTGATCATGCGTAATATACTGAGAATATCAAGATCTCGGCTGCCTTTGATCATGCGCAATATACTGAGCCTATCAATATATTGGCTGCCTTTGCTCATGCGCAATATACTGAGCATATCAAGATCTTGGCTGCCTTTGATCATGCGCAATATACTGAGCATAACAAGATCTTGGCTGACTTTGATCATGCGCATAAGACTGAGAATAGAAGGAGGAGAAGGTCACTCAAGTTAGGTTTCAATGTTTTTTCCTCCTTGGGAATTTATGGGTTTTAAAATTTCCACATGTCCCACTTATATAAACGAGTTGTTTGTGAGGAATGGTGAATCGCTTTATCATGATACTTGTACAATTAGAGAAATGGCATTGTAAGCAGATTTGGTGCTCTGTACATTATAGGACGATTACAATCGATACAGGAAGTAAACGTTTCAAGTCATTGAATGAATGTGAGTAATGACAACGTTTCCTAGCTTTATTTAAAACTGGACTTATTGAAATGTTTGACAGACATACAAAAGAAAACTGAATATCATATTTTCTTTTGTACATTCATTTTAATTGGAATAAATAATATTTGTCCCATAGTTTTTAGCTTTGTTCCTTTTTATCACTATCATTGAACCATTCCGGAAATGTAATACATATAGAATGACTTGATTTTTTTTCATATAATCAGAAATATGCTTGAGATGCTAAATGATTCAAGGAACTTTTCTAATTAGCCAGGTACATACTAATCTTATTATCATTTTCAATTTGAGGTTTGGTCAATCATGTTTCATTGATAATTTTTGTGGCTATGGTACACGTAAATGTTCATATTGATTGGTAATCTATCATTTTAGCTGTCCCTAAAATTGAGACTCACGACAAAGACAAGAACATGTATTTGGGGGAAACTTTGGAGCTGCGATGTACGACATCGGGATTTCCAAAACCCAGCATCACCTGGATGAAAAATGGCACAGCTTTAAATCAGACTGAACGAATTCATCCCAAAGAGGATAAACTGGTCATCTACAATCTACGATTTGACGATGAGGGGGATTACCAGTGTGTAGCCAGTCATCCTCAATTCAATTCTACTGATCGCGCTAAAATGCGCGTCAAGTTCAGAGGTAAGCTGACAGTGTTTTGGCGCTTGCCTGTGTCAAAGGTAAGCTTGTTGTTGTTGTTATAAGGTTTAACGCCATTTTCAGCACAAGATAGGCTATACATGGCGGCCAGTATTAATGGTGGAGGAAAAACCCAGGAAAAACCCGGGAAGAATCACCGACCCACGAAAAGCTACTGGCAGGCTTTCTCACCTACGCACGTTGGACTCGAACTCACGTAGAGGTGAGATGGCAGTGATCTGTATCAGTCAGCGCTTTAGACCACTCGTGGCCCCTTCAAGGGTAAGCTGATAGTTCTACAACGCTTGTCAGTGTCGAAGTAAGTTGATAGTGCTGTAACACTTGCCTGTGTCAAGAGTACGCTGATAGTTCTACAACTCTAGTCAGTATCAAGAGTACGCTGATAATTCTATGACGCTTGTCTTGATCAAGGTAAGCTGGCAGTGATACAACGCTTGTATGAGTCGAGGTTAAGCTGATAGTGCTACAACACGTGCCTGTGTCAAGGGTAAGCTGACAGCGGTACAACGTTTGTCTAGGTCAAGAGTAAGTTGACTGTGGCACAATGCTTATCTGGGTCAAGGGTAAACTGACGGTGCTACAATGCTTGTCTGAGTCAAGGTTAAGCTGATAGTGCTACACTTGTCTGGGTCAAGGGTAAGTTGATAGTGCTAAAACGCTTGTCTGGGTCAAGGGTAAGTTGATAGTGCTAAAACGCTTGTCTGGGTCAAGGGTAAGTTGATAGTGCTAAAACGCTTGTCTGGGTCAAGGATAAGTTGATAGTGCTAAAACGCTTGTCTGGGTCAAGGGTTAGCTGGTTGTTTTCAGTTTCACGCAGCAATGTCTGTAATTTTGTGTCTGGTTATTACTAAAGGTTATTAAATTAATTTAATGTACCGACTTATCACTTGAAATCATGAGCAGAAAGATAAGCTATATGCAGACTCAAACCAAAAACTTCAAAATCAACGAGAAAAAAAATGCTTTTAGAGCAGGGGCCTCTATTAAAATATATTCCCGTCATCTATTTGAACAATGTCAACAAAGTTTCATTTGATGTGACAATTCTTCAAATGAACAAATGTAATTTTCTGCAAAGTAAATAATTTTAATATTAAAAGTTCAGAATATAAGTTATGATCCAAATTTACTGACGACAGACTTGCAGAGTGAAAATGTCATATTCTAGTAAGGAGCAGCATGTAATTTTGAACCAATCCTGTTTTTCAGACATTAAAGAAGTTTTATCAGGTGGAAAAGGTAAAGCTATGTATCTCTTCCTTCCTCTTTGTTTAGTTTTCGATAAATAAATATATGTATACATTTATAGTTTTATATTTTCTTTCCTTTACTGGTTCATCTATCTAGTTATTTTCAAATCTGTTGATCCATCTCTATCTACTTACTACTGAAGATGGTCTCATGGATGAGCAAATAATGCTAGACTGAAGAAAATTTTAAATTATGAACAAAGAAACAATGTGTTTCACTAAAATTACATCTGAATTTTTATTGATGACAAGTAAAGAATCTTTATCTTTATAATTTGCTTTTGTGTGTTTTTGTTGATAATTTTGAAAGACATTAAATCTTACTCATTGTTCTGAAAGTTAAAATGGATAATTGTTTGATCTCATTTGCATCGCATCAAATAAATATGAATACATACAAATTATCTGAGTGACTATACGCTTGGGGTTTTAGTTGAGTTAGGATACATCTACTAAATGACAATCAATTATCCATACAAACGAACATGAACAATATAACTACTTCGTGTTTGGTTATTTCAGGTTACATACAAGTCTACCTGTGGACCTACATCTTGTTTTTACTTTCGATGCTGCAGTGTGGTTTATATGCAGGTATACACTTACTTAACACATTTGTGACTTGACGGAAACGAATGCCTCTTTGTTTTTGTATCTAACCCCCTCTTTATCTATATACTTGCATATGTCTTTATGTCTGTCTGTCTCTATGACTGTATGTATGTATGTATGTATGTATGTATGTATGTATGTATGTATGTATGTATGTATGTATGTATGTATGTATGTATGTATGTATGTATGTATGTATGTATGTATGTATGTATGTATGTATGTATGTATGTATGTATGTATGTATGTATGTTTGTATGTATGTATGTAGCCCCTAAAACCTAAATCAAACTCGTCGAAAGAACATAAACTGGACGTAGGGTTGCAAAATCACATCACAAAAGTTAAATTTATCTACAATATTACAAGTACATTTTTGAACATTCCAGAGCTCATGTTATAATTCATGTTGGACACAATTGGCAAGTACATAAGCAGGACCTAGATCAGATCTCCGAGTGCACAGTGTATATATAACCAATTATCGATGTAATGGAAACGATTCTTTATGAAGAATGCTAAAGCGATACATATTCCTATTACTTCCTACACGGAATTTTCGTCAGGTAGAAGTGAGAAGGACATAAGAGGAACTCAGAGCAGATCTCAGCAGGCACAGTGTATTTACGGACAATTATTCATGTATTGGAAACGATTCTTCATAATAGAATATATATATATATATATATATATATATATATATATATATATATATATATATATATATATATATATATATATATATATATATATATATATATAGTTTGTATTAAACTATTATTTCTGCCGTCTATTATCAAGATTCTACAACAGAATCCAGTGATAGCACAGTCTGTTTTGTCTGGTATATATTTATAATTATTTGTAATACAAAAATCCTATATACCTTGATTTCTTTAATAGGAATCTGAAACGACTGTGTGTATATATGAGAATTAATTACTAGGTCGTCATGCGAGTGTGTCTGCTACGCACGAGCTTATATAACAACGATTCAGTGCCATCATTTTTTGGTGATGCGAGCTTAGTTGTGACGGTATATGGGTTGGTGCGTGCAGGCAAGGTGATGGGTGCCATTTACTCGCGGACCTGGGTTCGAAACTCAGTAGAGTACGAATTTTATTTCTCTAACCTGTATGATAGTATTGTTTGTATTAAACTATTATTTCTGCCCACTATTGTCGAGATTCTACTACAGAATCCTGGGATAGCACAGTCTGTTTTGTCTGGTATATATTTATAATTATTTGTAATACAAAAATTCTATATACCTTGATTTCTTTAATAGGAATCTGGAACGACTGTTTGTATATATGATAATTAATTACTAGGTCGTCATGCGAGTGTGTCTGCTACGCACGAGCTTATATAACAACGATTCAGTGCCATCATTTTTTGGTGATGCGTGCTTAGTCGTGACGGTATATGGGTTGGTGCGTGCAGGCAAGGTGATGGGTGCCATTTACTCGCGGACCTGGGTTCAAAACTCAGTAGAGTACGAATTTAATTTCTCTAACCTGTACGATAGTATTGTTTGTATTAAACTATATATGCGACATGTATATAAGACGCATTGATAAGCAAAGTTATGAATTTTGGATTATACCTGTATACATTCATATATGTAGAATAGTATCCATCTTTATTACTGACCTTGTCAATAATTGTTTAGAAAATCGTGTATTCTGTGATGCCTTGAAGTCAGCAAAAGTTTTTCATTTTCATAAAAACGGAGCCAATAACGACCCATTAAGCTATAACCATATTTGTATCGATCCGATCGTTTAAAAAAAATTGAAATACATATTTATGTCCACAAGTTTCGCTATCTCAGTAAATATAATCTTCTATATCTGTCTCACACATGCCAAACTGTCCTGACTAAGCTAATAGATATATGGTTATCAGCTATTAGCGCAGGTAAATCACCAGGGTTGTCTTTATAGATTATTATATTTGCTTGTGTTGAGTATGATATTCTTTTAAAGAAATTATCAGTCTGTAAATTTAAAAAACAAACAAAACAAAAACAAAACAAAACAACAACAAAAAAAAAACAACTAATGTACACTCTTTGCTAGGTCTCAATCTAACAAACAGGACTCAGTGAGTCAGTATTGCAAGTCACTCATCGTCATTAGAACCAGTAAAACGTGGCGTCCCGGAAGTCTCTATTTTGGGGTCTTTTTTATCTTCTCTTTATTATGATTCGACCCCTACATGATAAATACTATATTTCAGACATATCTTCTAATAATTCAGCCATACACCATTCGGGCAAGTCAAAATCCTTTGTCGAGTATTATCTTTCGACTTGTATTCAATCCATTCAAGAGCATTGTACGTATTATAAAATGCACGTACATCTTTTAAAAAAAACCCTACTTGTATGACAATTGGCTCCACTCAGAGACTATCGACAACTTCTTTCAAGCATATTCACTGTATTCTGTAAAAAAAATTATGTATATCTTTATTGATAACAATCTTCATTGGGTCACCCAAGTTAACTACATTTCTTTTTTGACTGAGTAAAAGACAAACACTTATGAAAGTCTTTCAAAGTGCATATCCACAGGCCCGGCCCTACGGCAACTCGAACGAGGCAACCGCCTTGGGCCCCTCACTTTCAGCGGCCTCGCGCTGCTAACGGAAATCAACTCCGAAATGCAAATTTTTGCTTGGGGGCCCGCTCATCACTTGGGCCCCACACATCCTAGGGCCGTTTCTGCATATCCGAAAAAATATTCTTGAACAATATTATATAGTTATAGTTTGCAAAATGTTACATTATGTGTGCACCATTTAGGGCCACTGCAGTACCGCTCAGACTTTATAAGTTTAACTTAACTTCCAAAACGAGCTGCCAGAACAATTTTAAAGCTGATATTTTCATAACCTCCTCTGAAATATTTGCAATATAAAATTGACTATCAGTCGATGAAGTTTTGACTCATAGAGCGGGTACCTGATATACATAAAGGTTAATGGTCTTACACCAGATTATCAACCGTATATCTAAAGAGTACTAGGATATGAGCTTGACCTTGGTTCTTTTATCCCACGATCTTAACTTTCTTTATTTCAATAACTATCTTGCTCTATTGGGTCAAAATTATGCAACTTTAGCTTCTTACAGCATACTCAAATCCATGAAAAATGAGTTTCTTTTGGCTTTCTGCTAATGATACTAAACTTAATATATTCCAGTTTTATTGTGCGCACATATTTCCTCAAATGAAATTAATTCCTTTTGTTTGACATATAATGTTTGTCAGGTTTTAGATATGATTATAATGTTTTACTTACTTTCTTACTATTATATGTATGCATATATATATATATATATATATATATATATATATATATATATGTGTGTGTATATGTATATATATATATATGTGTGTGTATATATATATATATATATGTGTGTGTATATGTATATATATATATATGTGTGTGTATATGTATATATATATATATGTGTGTGTATATGTATATATATATATATATATATATATATATAGAAAACAAATCATATGGCGAATAACAACCCTTTCAAGCGCACTGTATCCAGCAAGAGATCACGTGTGTCAGGGATTGATTAAGATAGATTCAATAAACTGATGACGAACAGTGCGAAACTTGTAACTAACTGGCCTGAGCGCTTTCGACTATTAAATAATTTTTTTTCAAAGGTAAATGCAAAACATATACAAAACAAACAAATAAACACAAAAAAGTTGTGTTTGTAAAAGTCTACATGGCTGTCTCCACACGAGTTTAAACCTTTTACGGTTTCAACGGAGTTACTGATCGTAGCGCTTAAAATTACCTTTCTTAGTTCCAATGCACATGCCCATACAAAATTTCCAGTTCCGGATCGTTCAGAATCTTAGCTGTACTACAAATCATTATGACTAAACCAATGAATAAATTATATCTAACATCTTTTATTCATACTAGGAGAATAATTATTGACATTACATCAAATAATTAAATTCGATATCCATACTTTCATTATATCCGATAATTAAATAATATTTACTGTCCATACTTAAATGATATCAAATAATTAATTTAAATATACTCTCCATATTTATATTATACAAGATAATAAATGTTCATAATCCATAATTTCAGATACAGTTGTAGGAAGATTTCATTTTGCTTTCCGATTTTTAACATTTATTGCACATTTTTGGCTGCATAACTTAACGAAAATCATCTCAGTAATTTGCATTTTTCATTCGTTGATATGCCCTTCTTTCTCAGTTATTTTCTCAAGGCTAATAGCTCGTTTATAACACGAGTTAAGAAAGTTATAACAAGAGTTCGATAAGAAAATTATAACACGAGTTCGATTCATCAGCTGATCTGAAATGCTGAATATTTTAGAGCATAAATGTTTTTAAAAATGAAACACAGTATATATTTAATGAGTTCAGAGGAACATAACAAAGCAATAATTACATTAGCCATTATACAAATAAGAGAATGTGATTAATGCTGATGGAATATTTATTCATATTTGTGTGTAAATATCGTACACTATTCAGATTAATTAACGTGCCCAATGACATTTTGTTTTTTCATTTTTTTGGTGGTGGTTGGGGAAGGATTCTCACATCTTTAAAATATCAAAAAAGTATTTCCTCATACACGTATTTTTTTCTTTCCTTGTCCAGTCAAATATAGCCATGCATTCATTCAGCCTAATATTTAATTATTTACATTGCTCGCTGGTTTTCTCAAAACTTAAAAACATCAAGCATCGGACGGTTTTTCTTTGCCTATGCTGACACGTTGTAATAACTCTCAAATTTGCTGGAGTCTTTAGACAACATTTCTGATTACCACCAACAAATTCATCTGAAACAGCTTTCTAAAATTTAGTTTAATTCTATTTGACGTTACATGCATCAAATATGTAAGTTTAAAGATCCAATTATTTCACACACTCAAACTTATTACTTTGGTTCGCCTTTTAAACCAATATTGATCCACGTGACCGGGTGTAAAAATTGCAGACAGGATGATTTAAAAAAGAGACTCAAGAACATGGTCTTCAAGTCAATAATAAATGGATAGTCATAAATATTCTAATCTGTTGTTTTTATCTATCAGTCACTCTTTCTATCTTAGCACCATTATAAGCTCTTTTTAACCAGAAGTATGTTTACCTAACACATCCATTCAAGAATATACATACATATACATACCCATGCACCAGATGAAATGAGACAGACAGACATATAGACAGACAGGCAGATAGGTGAGAGCCACAAATGACATATACAAAGTGTGTCTAATATCAGTATTTCTCCAAAATGTATACTCTAAAAATTCCAACCGTTTAAGGAAATAAAATTAAAATAATCATCAAGGAGACTCATACGTGCGCCTATCTGTTCAAGCGTGGATGACCTTTGTACATTTTGAAAAAGTCTTTCATAGATATAACTTTATATATATATATATATATATATATATATATATATATATATATATATATATATATATATATATATATATATATATATATATATATGGATAGTATTATTGTTTTATTCCTTATTTTAATTTAATCATGGTAATAAAAATTTACGTATACGGTAGAGAAATGACAGGTGATAACTGACCAAACTGGAGATGGGATTTTGTAGAGAAAATTACACAGCATTCACAGTGGTCATACATGGGATTTAACCTAATTGGTGACACTTTTATATATATATTTTTAGCTATATTACTGTTGGCAATTTACGGAATCGTGGGATTTTCCGCGTAATATATTCACTAACTGGCTACGGAGTGTAATTTATAAATATTACAGTCGAATTAAATTTGTAGAGAATTACATACATAAAAATAAAATTTTTATTTCTGGTCTCCTTTAAGAAGTTATAATTTTTTCTTGTTGTCGTTCTGCCTTCATTAACTGCTATGATTAAACCTCAAATAAACATATTTTAATTATTCTTAAAGCGAAATAAATTGCAGTAGCAATCATTTTACGCAGAGATACACTTTCGCACAATCAAAAAATACAAACTAGATCATGAGGTAGTAATTAAAAGATAATGAAGTTTTGAAATGGGCAGAACATTTATTTGAAAGCTGGGAACAGTGCAAGTTACTGAAAAAAAGGATGAGAAAACAATTGATCAAATTTTGATAGAACGTCTTTTAAAGATAGTGATATATCGATCTTGTTTGAGGAATGTGAGAGGTCTGTCACATTTTCTTGACGTACATCTGCCATCTTTATTGATTGAACTATCCGGATTCTCTCTCTCTCTCTCTCTCTCTCTCTCTCTCTCTCTCTCTCTCTCTCTCTCTCTCTCTCTCTCTCTCTCTCTCTCTCTCTCTCTCTCTCTCTCTCTCTATATATATATATATATATGTATATGTATGTGTGTGTGTACACGTATGGAGATTTTATTCAGTTTTGATGACCATATGATATATTAGCGTTATTGCTATATAGCTTATCCTCTTAAAAAGATAATAATGATAATAATAATAATAATAATAATAATAATAATAATAATAATAATAATAATAATAATAATAATAATAATAATAATAATAATAATATTGAAGCAAGGAGGTCGATCATACTAACTCAAATAAAATATAACGTTTTTACCTAGGGTTCATTCACGTAAACCCCCTTCCCTCCCGCATCCCCCTCCCCACCAAAAAAAAAAAAAAAGGCGAGTAAAATTGCCGTGGTGGAAATGTTATCAAAACGATAGATTGGCGATGCATAACTATGCACGATTGACAGGTGGAGCCTACCAGAGGAGAAGCGAGGTGAGTGGCCCTCTAGTTTATGCCGTAACTATATTGCAGTCTATCTGAGATAATAGGGTCCATTAATTACAATCGTTTGTGTACGTTGGCGTCTCCCCTGTTCACGATAAGGTGTTTTGAATTCAATCCCCATTGAAATTCTTTGTTGGAAACGAAAAGCATAGAATATTCAATATATGTGTCTCTCATATACCCATTTTTCTCTCTACACCACTTTTTTCTATCTTCCAGCCCTTGCTCTCTGATGATTTTTAATCCAGTTTCATATTGTCATCATGTATGACATTCTGCTTGACATGAAAATCTGCCTAATTAAGGTTCCCTTGATTACTCATCTTCTTCAGCAAATATGGTCCATTATATGATCTATGTAACCTGGACACACTGCTTCTCTACTTGTGTGCAGACACCACACCAAATCGTCAGGATGGTAAACATAGAGCGCTGGGTTCGAATCATACTTTTACCTTCTGACATTTGGTCGCTATCCAAAAATCTTTACGAGTTATGCTGTGACGTCTCTGCGTCTTCTCCATCAGCAACTGTACATCGACTGCATATGATGAGACAGTTTCAATGAAATGATTTGTGCAACTACCAAACAAGACTTCTACAGGTAACTTAACTTCATGACCAAACTTCGGTAAGAAAGGAATTATTTGCAGTACTTTCTTGTGGCTATGCTCGATATGCATCATGTACGCAACCAAGGTTTAAATCCGATTCACTTCGATCGTTGGATAAATATGCCTAAATCATCTGAACAAGCATCTTACTGAACCGCTGCACTTGGCAATTGCCATTGGGATTCCTCGATATTGTCTTGGTATTTCTTACCTCAAGAAGTTCACAAGGTTCTGCAAAAGTTCTAATTTCATAATTCGGACCCTGGTTATTGTGCAGGTCCATGGGACAGTCATACCGATTTATACCTTTATTCAAAATAACAATGACTATAATATCAGTTTTTTTCTGATCAGGCACAGGTAATTCCTCAACCCATCTGCTAAAATGGTACATCAAATGATACATAACATGCATTTGTTTCTCCTTGGCGTTTTGGATAGTCACCGACTTGTCCGAAACGCACCTACCATTGTGGACCCCAATGTCGCTCTAGGATTGGTAGTTGTAGGTTTGTTTGCTCCACACATCTAGCACTTTACAACCCCATTATCCACATATTCACACATTCCGTACCTATAATACCTCTTCAAGATTTTAATTGTGGTCTTCTTTCTCCCAAAATGCACAGAG
Organism: Potamilus streckersoni; assembly: GCA_016746295.1. Lineage (NCBI taxonomy): Eukaryota > Metazoa > Mollusca > Bivalvia > Unionida > Unionidae > Potamilus > Potamilus streckersoni. The sequence continues at coordinate 4,496,051 of JAEAOA010002356.1, forward strand.
CAACCCATCTGGTACATCACTTCTATCTGTAAAGACTAAGTAGTGAATAATGGTAAATATTAACCTGAGCCATCACCTAAACGTTCTAAATGGAATATACTACTGTATCATGTTTTAAGAAAATGTCTTTGTACTGGAGTAAATAATGACCTGTAGTTGGACATGACGTGGCAAGCTTTTGTGCACACATTTTGTCCTCTTGCAGATTTCTTAAAACTGAACCAGTGTCGGAGTCTTCTTACTGTATATGAGTCATATAAAATGTAATGTAATTTTATGACCATGCAAGTAAAATTCGATAAAACTAGTATCGCTGCAAGTGGTCTCACCTAAGGCATGAAAGGATACTCTAGATATTTTCTTGTAAATGTTCCACAACTTCTGCTATAGACTCTCTGCTAAGCTTTAAAACCATCTTCAAATGCACCAAACACGGAAACTTTGTAACTCTGATGAATGTGAGAATGTCCTGCAATTTTGATATCAACGTTTGAATCTTTTGTCTTTAACTGGAACGCCTTTCTTGACTTTTGTTGTTCCTGTCCAATCTGTAACACTGATTTCACCTGATCAGACTGTAAATATAGTCTTACCTTGCTAGCATTTAACCCCATCGTTAAACGACTGACGGTGAAACATAGTTTCACATGGCCAGTCCTTACCCCGTACCTGTATGAAATTTACGCCTGATTTCACATGCTACGATTAAATCCTAACCGCAACTTGCTGACATTTAATCTTGGTCACCTTAGATAGTAAAAGACAGTTATTCATAAGATGCCCTAGACGATAACGGTGATGGGATTCCTGTCTAACATTGATACGAAAAACGGAAATTTTACCAAGATGAGAACTGATCATTATTAGAAGATGACTGATCAGTTGACACCTATTATGCATTTTAAGATGTGGGTTACTCACAAGCCGACTCCATATTTGATTAAACAGCTAATTTATGTTCATCCAACAAGTTTCAAATGAAGATAACTCTGGGCTGCTATACATACTTTGACTCCTTCAGTTATTTCTTACATGGTCCATAGTTTAGATAGTCTTCTGTGTATACATCAAAACAAATGAATTCCCTTGCATGACAAAATCAGGACAATCCCTTCCCCCAATGCCCGTTTCTGGAACCTGGTCTATACTCTATTTTTAATTCATAATCACACAATATTTGCAGGAATCTAGCTACACAGATCAAATGACCACTTTAAAGCTTAGTGATAACATTTTACTGTGAATTTTCTTCCCATCGAGTAATTTTTGAAATATTCATTGAGGTACTGAAAGGCCAGAAACTCCATATCTTTTTTGTAAGACCTGTTCGATGACATACATGTATAAGCGATTATCCTTTCCAAGCCATTCTGAATCTGGGACAGGAATGCACTTTTTCCATCATTACATGCGTCAGTGTCAAGAATTAAAAGTCCTTCATTTCTTCGAAAGGCATGCCTTCTAGGTCTGACAGAGCCCCGTTAACTGACTGACTGTTACTTGGCACTCTTTCATCCATTCCACAAAAGCTGTTAATCTTGGAAAAGTCAAATTATGGCTTTACTACCTTGAAAAGTCTCGAATGAGGCGTTTATAACATGTAGTCTGAATAGATACCCATCTGAATCAGGGATAACTTCATACTTCGAGATTCTATGTCCCTGAAATACATCGTCGTCACTAAAACGTTCACACTTGTCTAGGTCTCAACTTCAAATTGACCATTCATATATGTGGCGACACGGCTCTAAGTTTTTGCATATGCCACCTCTTTGTATATCCTCCAATAAGCTGATTCTAGCCCCATCATTGTTTTATTAGAACGTATACATTCTGAGAAGCACCCTCGTACATTGAAATGATCGTATCCGTTCTCGTATTTTTTTTTACAAAAATGAAAGATTGCAAATAAAATTAGCCTAACAAACAGCCAATGATTACTTCTATATATTCAGGTAAGTTTCTCTTTACAGATCATATCTTACTCTGTCGTGTGAATTAGGTGATTTGAAATACGGTGTTATGTGTGTATTTCAGTTGCGCGGAAATAATTTATTTCCATAGAATGCAAGGTAAAACTATTAAAATCACTTAAGGCTTCTGAATCTTATTCAAAAATAATTTCCTAGAGTTTGAAAATATAAGTCCTATCAATAAAATGTTTTAATTGAATCCAAGTTCAAATCTCATTGAATTTTAAAGATGGAAGGCGATGACGTCCTCTCTGATCAGTTTGTGCTGATGTGTCAACAGTTCCTTGTTGAGTCACAAAGAACATAATTCCGGCTTTTGAATTCCGAACAATTTGGTGAGTGTCTTTGTCCAAGAAGTTCGATGAAGAAGAGTATTTTCTAAGGTGAATAAATTATTTGAAATTTTAAAAAATTCAATTCAAATAGGAACAGCAGGAATACCTTCGGCCTGAATGTATGATTTACAACTCGCTCAAAAACACGGAAGATGAGTATTTAAACCCAACTAAAAACGCAATTTCAGACCTGCCTGATGGGTTACGTGATCATTGTGCGAACAGCGCAGTAAAACAAATATCATTTGGTACGTAGACTATTATAGCCTTAGCTAACAATCAACACTAGAAATGAACTTAAAATTAGGCTGTTTGCAACGGAGCTAACAGATGGGCTGAGCATGACCTTGGTAATGACCGCTCATTTTCACTAAGTGTTTACCAAGTCTTGAACCAAGGCCAGCTTAATATATAATGTATCAATACTTTTGCTCTAATCAGCTAAAAGAACTTAACTTAATTTACTGGAAAACTGTAAAATCGAGTAAACATTGTTAAAACAACATAAAATGAAATAAAATAAACAAAAGAGAATTAAAAACTAACAAACAAGCAAGTAAATTACATATATGTAACAATCTGTATTGCGATCTCTTCTTTTTATATTTGCATCTCTCTCTCTCTCTCTCTCTCTCTCTCTCTCTCTCTCTCTCTCTCTCTCTCTCTCTCTCTCTCTCTCTCTCTCTCTCTCTCTCTCTCTCTCTCTCTCTCTGGATTTCACTTTCCCGTTCTCTTTCCTGATTTTGAATTTCCATCATTTTTTTTAAAATCTAAAGCTTTCTTAATTCTATTTCAATCTGCTTTCAATGCCACACCCCCTACCCCATTGTCTGATACGACTCTATTATGGTGTTAAACTTAATAGCAGAAGAGAGTAAAAAAAAAAACAACGTACATCCATCAAATACTTGCAGCATTGTGAATTCAATCCCAAATTATCCTGAAAGTTCTTTCACAATTCCAAAAGTAGAGAGTATTCCAAACGAATTTCATTAGCGTTCCGAATGAATCCAGGTTTGAAATTCCTGATGTACCAATAGCTTTTTAGTATTGATGTAACATCGGTCTTCACGTGTCACAATGATATAGTCTAAATTGAATAACAAACAGAAAAACAGGCGTGATTTATATCACACAACGATACGCACGCATACGTAAAGTAATTCGAGAAACTGTAGCATGTTGATGATATTTCATCGCGTTGACGCGCATGGCTTCGAGAACAATCCTGGTGTCCTGTTGATTACTATTGAATATATTTGCGACTGTCATCTAGGAGCCACAATGTTTCCTCACTATTGATTAGACTAGTGGACCATGCAAGTATTGAGCCGGTTTCGACACGATAATTTAAACAATTATATTAAACATAATGCTAAAATCTGCCAGTGATATCGTAGTAGAGTATGATTAATAATAGTATATCAGGTTGCAAACATGTTTCAGATATTTTGTAGTGGAAACAAACTGATACAGAAGACCTCACAGAGGACTTTGAACAGACGTTTACATCACTGATCAATTTCAACCAAGACCACGGAAACCGTAAAACATTTGAAACAAGTTGAGGAAAAGTCCTCGCAAACTACGAACGCATGCGACTTCGAAAATACAATTAGCAGAACCGCTGCGTTAACCATTGATGGCATGTGTGAAGCGGGAATCAGTACTACGTTAACTAAAGGGAAGTGTTAATGGAGCCATATCAGTTGTGATCGGTATGACTAATGGCGCTGATAAAATAATCATAACTTTTCGAGGCGGTAGAGTAGGGCACGCTTGTATGCACTTTATTTTCGGACTTTCTATATGTATTGTCCCTACAAATGGAACATTCTGCTACATTCATCTTCAGAATAGATGATATAGGATTTTAGGCCAGAAATGACCTAATTCGACCACAAATAAATGATATTTCTCTGAAAGTTGTGTGTCCTAACTCTGCCGAGCGGAGAATCATAACGGAGAGCAAAACTTGAATTAAAATCTCAGCCACCTCTAAATGCAACTCTCAGAATAGTTTGACATTATTTTTATTTACGAGTGGAAACATCAGTGGCCTATTAAATTTCCCTGGTCTGTAATTTCCTATGAGAAACTTTCAAAATCCTATTGAATCTCAAATTTTTAAATATTTTGAAAATAGCTTCAAACTATTTTGGGAAACTTTTATGTCTAGATTTGGATGTCAGTCGATTAAAAATTGGAAAAAGCATTTGATAATGAGTATTGAGCAGCTATCTCACTGGAAGTATCTAAGGCTTTTGGTTGCTTTCCACATGATTCATTATTACTTAAACTAAAGTCGTATGGTTATTACATATGTTAAATAGCTATTTGACTAATAGGTAACAGTGTGCCAAAATTGATCAGAAAATTAGTAGTATGTTTGATACATGCAGAGGTGTTCCTTAAGGACCCATTTTGGAACCAATTTTCTTAATAATGAATTTATTAATGATGTATTCTTTTTTGTCGAGTATTGTACATTTTATAAATACGCAGATGATAATGCATTACCTACTTCTGATAAATTCTTTAGGAAGATAGCAAATTCCTAATTAGATATTTTTCTGCTAATAAAATGCAGGTTAACCTGAAAAAAATCCTAGTTATTGCTGTTGGTACCAAAAAATTCACGATACAAAAGTGACATTCAATTTATATAGCACTGCAATAACACGTGATGACATTGAACTACTAGTTTTTATTGTTGGTTTTTAACTTTATTTTAATACTAATATCTCAAACATCTGTAAGAAGGCTGTGCAAGTAAATGGTATGAGAAGGATTTGGAAACAACTGAACAGACTAAGTAAACTAACAATTTATCACTCTTTTGTTGTCAAACTTCAGGTGCTACCCGTTAAGATGCATTTCTGCGATAAGCAGAATGCAAAAAAAAAAAAAATCGAGAGAATTCAAGAACGAGAATTCTGTTTTATTTATGATGTCTTTGAAGGTTCCTATGACAATTTATTGATAAAATCTAAATTTCTGGCGCTAAAATCTCGGAGAATGAAAACCTTTGCTTTGGAGACTTAACAAATTTTAAGCAAGAAAAGTACCATTTGTTTTTACAAGATCTACTTATTATAAAAAAAATTCATATGACTTCAGATATGTAAGCTTTGCTGTTATTCCTTTGCCAACAACATCAATGTGATGTTGAAATTATTTCAGTTAGATTTGGAACTCTTTGCCAAATGAGGCTAAGAATGTGGTCATATTTAAAATCTATAAATAGCTGTTTGTAGTGGGCAAAAATGTTCATGCAGTGCTTGTCAATTCCAGATGGTGATGGCTAGTGGCTGAGGGTACTAAACATTATGGATATGTTGATTTGCTTGTGTGCTGGGACTTTAATTTCATTCACTTATCGATAATGTTTCCTCCTTTTAATGTTAACATTGTATGCTATCATCTGTATTCATGGTATGTTTTACATTTATATGTCGGGTCCCCGAGTGGCCGAGCGGTTTGAAACGACCACCGTTACTGCCATCTCATCTCTGTCAGCGAGGGTTCGTGTCTCGGGCTCGGCCTATGTGGAAACGTAAGAAAGCTTGACAGTAGCTTCTCGTGGGTCGGTGGTTCTTTCCGGGGTTGTTCCTCCACCATTTACATTGGCCCCATGTAAAGCCTATCTTATGCTGAAAAATGGCGTTAAACTCTACAATAACAACAACAACAACAACAACAACAACAACAACATATATGTAAGTTGATAAGTTCAGTTGGTTGTAAGAGCTCGTGAGAGCTCATGTTACTGGTTGTATGTAAAATTTTACCTTTACTCAGTACAATTACTATTTTGTACTGGATGGCTAGAGGATAGAATAGTTAGCGTGGCTAAGATTAACACAGTCTTAGCGAAAAAGGAGATCTACTAAGGTCTCCAATCAGAGATACGGAACAAAAAGCAATCAAAGACTGATTTACAGGCAGTTAAAATCGAGTACCTGTTTGTCAATACACTTAGTTATATCATTTAGAACCATAATTAATAGTGTGATCTCGTAATCAAGTGGTTGCCAGTAGTAGTATAAAACCTGTGTTGATTACTGATAATGGTTGAAGTCTTCTACCCCACATGACTTCCTTTCTGCCGGGATGCCTATTGGTAACAAGTTAGCACGTGGGCATGTGCGCGTGATGTCAGGACTGTCATGCTGGTAAAAGACTTTAACATAGATAAAAAATACATTATTATTATTATTATTATTATTATTATTATTATTATTATTATTATTATTATTATGTACTGGGCAAATTCTTTCCAGGATGCTCCAAACACTAGCAAAAAAGACCCCACCAAATGCAATGTAAATTGAGCGTCACACCGTTTTTGCCGTATAAATATCCATGGGCTTGAGAAAAGATTTTAATGTCTGTTGTTTACCTAAGAGGTGTGTTTTTTATTTTTATTTTTTTAAAAATTTGTTTTGTTTTTGTTTCCTCCAGCAAGCGAGATAACAGGCTAAACTCATTCCGATCGAGCAGAGGTGAGTACTACAAGGGTACCAGTTTTGCTTATTACGTCCCATAATGGGTGGCGCTCTAGTTTCACATAGATTTTTAACGAAAAAGAAGATTCTCCGGTTTCTTGACTTTACAATATCCAAAGAAATTTCAGCCAAGTACACGAAAGTAAGAAATGTATGCCAACATTCTCTCCATTGGGCATACTGCAAACAACTTCACCTACACTAGACCAACAAGTAGGTCTCTGCTTTTTTTAATATATATGTCAGATATAAAAATAAAGCAGAGACCTACTTATTGGTCTACACCTATACCTGCTGTCTTAGAAGTGTACTCTGTAGAGCGCCCCCAATCATCATGGGAGGCCAGGGTATCGAATATAGATACTACAAAAATCTAAAATCCAATCATTGCCGGAAAAACGATAGTTTGTCAGTGCAGGAAGTGTTCATAGTTCGAGGAGCGCTTATGAAGTACTCTGAAAAACTACAGATCACTTAAACGATTGTTGTTAACAATTGTCATTTATGCGTGCAATTTGCCAAAATATTACAAGTTGAATAAGGCAGGTACAACTGTAATTTTCTTTCTTCTCCATATCGTTCAGATGTATTATAAGGAATCAGGCTATCTTGCATGCGCACGAGTTAAGATAACGTATTCATTGTTTTAGATAGTTCGACTTACGAGTTGATATTGCTCCACCCCAAACTTCATATTTCAACCATTTGTGTTCGTGTTGTTTATTGGGAATATAGATACCTTTCACAGGCACTTGATTCATGGGTAAAACTAATGAGTAGACCTTAGTTTCACCCTAAATCAAGTGCCTGTTCTTTAAGAAATTTAGACAAAATATGAAATTGTAGCAGACGTTTTAGTCATTGCAGATTATATCTTGATTTTACGGATCACTGCCATCTCACCTCTGTCTGGGTAGGTTCGAGTCTAGGATTTGGCGAATGTGGATATGTGAGAAAGCTTGCCAGTAGCTTCTCGTGGGTCGGTGTTTCTTTCCGGTGATTTCCCGGTTTCTTCCTCCACCATTGATACTGGCCGCCATGAATAGCCTATCGTGTGCTGAAAAATGGCGTTAAGCCCAACAACAACATATCTTAATCTAAATAGGAACTGTCCTTGGATTTAAGTGCATGCATACGCATAAAATAGTTAATGGCTGCTTACTATCTCTGCTGGCTACTATCAGTATTCTTAATCCACAATGCAGTCATTGTGTCACTTCTTTCTCCGTCAACAATTTGCCTTTGACTCAGCATTTTAAATCAGTCAGAATCTACTTCAAGCCTTTAAACTGTACATCCCAGTATGGTAGCCATTTTCACTCATTTTTCTTCTATCAATTTTCATTTAGCAAAGCAAATTATATCAGCTAAACAACTCACTGCAAGTGTAGGGGCCTACATTCAAGGACTGCATTAGAGAATTTGGTAGATGGATAGATTTTTTTAACATACTTACCAATGATTGAGACAAGTTAAGTGTTGCTTTCAATGTGTAAGATAATACATTTTATTTTTTCATCCCTTCTTATTAAAAAAGCCCTGAAGATTGAGATACAGTCCATCGGGCAGTTCTTAGGTGTATAAATTACTACAGTGTATTGTCATTGATGTGTTTGTTTGTTTGTTTGTTGTTGGGCTTAACGCCATTTTTCAGCACACGATAAGCTATTCATGGCGGCCAGCATTAATGGTGGAGGAAGAAACCGGAAAATCACCGGAAAGAACCACCGACCCACGAGAAGCTACTGGCAAGCTTTCTCACTTATCCACATTCGACGAATCCTAGACTCGAACCCACACAGACAGAGGCGAGATGGCAGTGATCTGTAACGGACAGCGCTTTAGACCACTCAGCCACTCGGGGCCCCTTTCATTCATTGATGTGTGCTGTTAAGTTTTCTACATAGGATTTAACAGGCAGGGGACAATGTGCCCCCACCTAGATTTGATGGAAGCAACAATTCTGATAGAAAAAAGAGAAACATATAGTACATAATGTACTAATATTACTAACAAAATGAGATAATCTTACTTTTTCAATTGTTTGTCCACCTTAACTTTGTGGTTTACTGTGCTATCTTATTTACCTTGGAATTTTATATTCTTGCAATTTGGGCATAGCCGATTAGCATTTTTCTACCGATTTATGATTCTGGATTTTGGACAGGAATTTGTTCTGATTCCTGATACAATTCGATTAAACGGAAATGCTTACTACTAGGAGCTATTTGCCTCTAGCACATCCAACCAAAATCTTGCCTCTGCATTTCTGTCATCTGAATTCATGTGCCTGTGCGAATTGGATTCATATCTAGCTGTGAAAAATCATATATATATATATATATATATATATATATATATATATATATATATATATATATATATATATATATATACTGTGAATCCTGAGAAAAATATGTTCCAGCTTCTGGCAGCTGTTGCTAAATGTTTTTGTTCAATAGGGCCTGCTAGTGTCAATAGTGAAAGAAGTTTTAGCACCACAGTTGCTATTTGCAGCAACAAATGATCAATATGTCCGCTGAAAAAAACTGAGATCCTACCTATTTCTTGCAAAGAACTTGGAAGTTATAAATTTTGATTATAATTTCTTTGTTTTCTATTAAACTGTGTGTGTCATGCCCATGTGCATTAAAATATTTTAATAAATTTAATCTTTTGGTCCTTTTCCAGGTATTATCATTTCTCCCCATTGTGTTAACCATATTGGACTTTTCTGACTTCTTATTTTACTTCATTAACACACTATTGAATGACATGCAATGTTAGACATGGTGCTATAGAAATTCAACTTTATTATTTTTATTATCCAAATCAATCATTCCTACCGTGTCCGACTCCGATTAATTGGAAGTTCATACTATCTGGTGGAATCAGATTTCCAGATCAAAAGTCGGTTATGCCCTAATTGCAATAAAAGCTTTAACATGTGCTAAGTAAATCATGAAAACGTTAACATGCTTAAATTTCTGGTTAGCCTTAAATTAACAGCACCATTGAATGTTTCCATTCCAGATCTTATCTGTATAAATTTAGTATATTTTGTCAATTTTTTTTCAACTTAAAAATAAATGCTGTTTGCAATAGTGGTGACTTAAACCTTGAAAATAAATTATACTAACTGCCATCAAACACAATGTTGTAAGTCTGCTCTCTACCACAAACCTTGAATGTTTTCAGTGTCAGATACATTATTTAAACTTGATATTGCCATTACCTTGCACAATTTTGGCCATTGACAAAGCCAACAATGGATATCCATTGATGAAAAGCTATGAGTGTATGTTTTATATTCTTTTCTGATGTAAAACTGTGCATGGGGCACACATGATCAAGATTTTTTGCACAATGGACAATAAATTGTGGGAAAACCCCAAAGTCACACACTAAATTTGCAATACTGCTGTTAAAACATATCAAAACATACATTTAAACACTGAAGTTAAAAATTCTGTCCGACAAAGTAAACATTTTGGCTTTGAAGGATTTTTGGCTAATGGAGTTTACCATTTTACACCTGAAATTAAATGCAATCAGTTATGTTCATTAGTTAAGCAAAATGTGTATATTTATTTTGTCAAACTTATGTTTTATTTATAAAATGGTATTGCTTCTTTGGATATTTTTTTCTGTAAGTATTTACATTACTTTTATTTCACTGTATGTGTTTGTACTTGTATATAAATTTACGTGTTTTAGTGAAATGTTATTAACAGACCAGATCCTAATTGAAGATTATTTAGGTGTATATTATTGAACATCTGTTGATTGGCAGATATGTAAAATCACCTTTAATTTACACAACCACTGTCACCATATTAACAAGGAGTTCAAACTATCACTTCAGCCAGGTGTGAAGACTGTTGTTTTTACTATGCCCGTGTGACTGCTTGACTTAGCTTTATTTATGCATGGTTCTGTTCTATTTTCAGATTCATTGACTGAACTTGTTGCTTGAATCATACAGCTTACAGCTAACTGATCATGTTTTGAGAAAGTCTTGGTTTTTTGTTGCTCATTTCAGTGTATTAATGAAATTTGGGACCAAATTTTATTTGGTTTTCATAGGGGTAGAGTTTCACTTTAATGGAAAATGTTTTATTGAAATTACAGTCTCACAAGAGTGGGATGATGTGTGATCTCCCACTTCTTATGGTTTTTTGGTTATTGTTATTAAGTATGGTGTTATTGCATGGATTGAGTAAAATATAAAATATTTATGGATGGAATAGCAAAGAACTTTTGAGATATAGAATAGAGCGACACTAGCCCTGTATGTAACATAACAGTTTAATCAATGACATAAAAAATGAATCAATTATGGCATTGGAATAATTGACTTTCTCTTAGATATTATGCTATTAATTCTCTGAGCTAAATTCTGCCTTGCCTCAGACATGTAGGCAGTCTAATTTTGAGAGGGTGATTTACTTAGAACTTAAAATTTTGTCTACACACACACACACACACACACACACACACACACACACACACACACACACCCATTTAGCTTAGTCATGCATGATTACTTCTGAAACCACTAAAAATTTTAACACTCTTATTGACATCCAAATTATTCTCATTAGAATATTAATTATATTAATTACTATATTAATTACTATAAATTCTATAAAACATCATTTTATGACACCTGTTTCAAATGGCCCAAGACTTTCTAAATTTTGCTCAGGTTTGTCTCAATCCTGTCAACTTTCACTGCTTGAAATTATGTTAATATCACTATTTATTTGTTACTAACCATTAACCCAGTGGGTCCTAATTAAAATCCACTCATGCTTCCTAACAAGAAAGGTTAATTGTTGGTAGCTACCAAATTTATTGTGAGGTTAGCCCATATGATAGTCTCATTGGTTATATGTAATGCTATGAAAATATCTACAAACTTTAACACCATTACATACAGAAGGAAAAAATTAGGACCAGAAAAATGTGTAAATTACCATCCATCCAGGGCCCTGGGTGGCTGAGTGGTCTAAAGTACTCGCCTTTACCAGTGATTTTCTTTTATGTTTCTGAGAATTGGTAATACATATGAGCTTAGAACCCTTGGTTAATGCAAGGGGACCATTCCCAACCTACCTGGAACTTGTTCTTTTATTATAACATGAAAACGACTGAGATTTGTTAATACTGTCATGTATGCACTTAACTGGACATGAAAATACAAATTCACATTTAAACTGACATTGACTATGGAGTTATTCTCTACCATGGGACTTAGTCCCAGGGTCATAAATTTGAAATTATTATCTTATTGGGCAGAAAAGAAATACACACACACAACTGACATTTGCCCTTGGGACAGTTCTTACACTCTCCAGGTACATACTCATAAAGGCTCAAACATATGTGATGGTTGTCAAAACCAGAAGCATGGGGATATTTTATTTATATTGCAGAATTATAGTTTAAGGGTCACTCAACAATTTTTCCTGTTATTTTTCAGAAATATGGTATAATTTGCTTGTAGATATCAAAGTACAGTTTGTACTATTTGTACTATCCATACAATTTGAAAAACACATGGCTCCTGTACCAAATGAAGAAAAAGACAAGAACCCCAATAACTCTGGTGATATTCGATCAGAAGATGTAGACATTCCAGATTTTGTAATAAATGCAGGCAGTTCAGACAGTGAGGATGATTATGATGGGGTAGTTGAAGACAGTTTTATGGGATACATACCTCTTCCTCAGGACACAGATAGTGGACTTTATTCGGACCATAGCAGTGGTGAGGTAATTATAATTTTCTCAGTAGATTTAAAGACTTGATTTGATCTCATTCAGAGTTTTTGTAAGGATCAGCACGATCAGCATGAGCTGAATGCTAGTACTACTATTACAGCATGAGTGATTTTATCCTTTGATTTTTTAAAGTAAACAATTTCCTCCTCCAAATTTCAATTCAGTTTATCATTATTTCAGGTTCCATTGTTCATGGGAAATCATGAAAATATGTTGTCATGAAAAGTAATAGAAAGTCCTGGAAAAAAATGTCATTGAGAGCATAGGAAAATGATCAGTCTCTAGTTTTAATGTGGTTTGATTGGATGGCTATAAGATGAGGAGGTAGCTGTAATAAACTGTAAGAGGAGGAGGTAGCTGTAATAAACTGATCAAAAAGATGTTATTTGCTCCTGTTTGTCAATATTTTCATTATTTCCAGTTTACACATCCAACTTTACTGCCTTTTCTTTATAAACAAAAAAAAATTAGTCATGGGAAATCAGAAATTTGTTATGGGGAAGTCATGTAGAAGAAAATTCTGATTGGTATAGGAACCTCATTATTTTTTAATTTAAAGATATTTCTAGTTGGTGGGGAAAGTCTGTAGACATTTGAGTGTTGTCTTACAAGTGGAATAGCTATAACTTAGCAGGGTTTGCTGTTATCAGCATAATTATCTAGATCAGAATTATTAAAAGAAAAAGATGCAATTATAAAAAATATCAGGTTGAGAATAATAGTAAAGTGAATACCATTCCTTTAAAAACATTTTATTTATCTTTTACATAAAATATCATCATCAAAAGAAACATTTAGATCATAAATCAGTTTTTATTTAAATATAAATCTTTTCAAGTGCCCAAGGTAAAGTTGTGTCTGATCCTCCATTTTGGATATTAATAAAAGCCAGGCCCACTCAGGTATCAGTTGAGGATGTAGGAATAAGTTTCACCAGGAAATAATTATTTTAAATATTAATGTGGTATTAAAAACTAACTTGTTTAATCGGAGGCTTGGTTGTTTGCTGTCCATGGCTTGATGCAAGTTTTTGGTATTAGACTGCACAAACCAGGATCAGTTCATTATCAGTTCCTTTCTTTTGTTATGAGGACTTTGTCTCCACTGGACTAGGAAAGCATATTAGCTAAGGAAGTACAGTGTTTTCCAAGTTATTATGTCCTCTAGTGATCTTGGCTGTCATTTTTACCATTTAGTAATGAAAGAAAGAAATTTTCCTCTATCCTGTGTGAATAAAGCATAGGTGATGTAATTGTTGAATTGATAAATGGTTTATTTAATGCATTGTTGAATTGGAAGTGATCTGGATCTTTCTCATGTAATCAACATATACAATGCAATGGGAGATCACTCTGACACATTACTGTTTACTGTCTGTTCTAAAGGTGTGCATTATTTTATTTACATTTAGAAATTTCCAGACAGATGATAGGTTTTGAAAGGAATATTATGAATAATAGATTTTAGTGGAGCAGTCACAAATATTGTATCAGATTATACGTTTCTTAAATGGTTTATTGAATGATTGTTTCTTATTCCGCTGGAGACAGCTTTGTGGCCTCAGATATGGGAGGTTGTGGATTTGATCCCTGAATGAATCATACCAAAGACTTAAAAAAAATGGTACTAACAGCTGCCTCTCTTGGTGCTCAGCATTAAGAGGTTAGTGCTAAGATGGTTGGCCTGGTATCAGGATAATGTGACTGGGGCATGATGCCCCAGTGCTAGACATCACAATAAACTTCCAAATGGCAGACATCATAGTGATATGACTGAAAAATTGTTAAAGCTTAATTAAAAATCCAAATCACATACACACATTCTGCTGGAAGTATAACAATTAATCAAATATATTTCTTGACACTGGAATTAAATTAAAAACATTCTGAATGTTGGCAAACATTTTTGTTCACCTCTCAGTCAGAAGTGGAGGTTGGCTTCTTTTGGATCCTGACCACTGTTGTGGACTAGTGGTTAGAACATCTGCCTCAGTTGCAGGCAGTCTTGGGTTCAAACCTAGATGAAGTCATACCAAAGACATGCAAAACTGGTACTAGCAGCTGCCTCGCTAGGGGCTCAGAGGTTAGTGACTGGTTGGCCTGGTGACATAATGTTATTGGGTGGGACATGATGCTACATGTTAGTGGCATGATGCTCCAGTTCTAGACATCGCTGTAGACTGTTACATTGCAGACATCATAGCAGTATATCTGAAAAATTGTTAAACTTAAGTTAAAAATCAATAACACACACACACACACACACACACACACACACACACACACACACACACACACACACACACACAGAGTTTTGGGTCCTCATCTCCCACACCAGTCTTCTACAGGTTTCTCAAAGCAGGATGTTGGCTTGCTTTATATATATAAAGAATACAAATCATATGGTGAATAACAACCCTTTCAAATTCAAGCGCACTGTCAGTGATTGATTAAGGTAGATGCAATAAACTGACAACGAACAGTGGAACAGTGCGAAACTAGTAACTAACTAGCCTGATCGCTTTTAACTCTTAATGAGTCTTTTTCAAAGGCAAATACAAAACATATATAAAACAAACAAATAAACACAAAAACATTTTTGTGTTTATTTGTTTGTTTTATATATGTTTTGTATTTGCCTTTGAAAAAGACTCATTAAGAGTTGAAAGCACTCAGGCTAGTTAGTTACTAGTTTTGCACTGTCCATCATCAGTTTATTGCATCTATATATATATATATATATATATATATATATATATATATATATATATATATATATATATATATATACACACACACACACACACACACACACACACCAGATATTATCTATATAGGCTTGGTAACTGTACAGTGTTATTAATAGATTACATAGTATTGGTGCTTACCTCTTATTTTTCTATTTTTTGTTGCTTTGTATTCCCATTTTTTGTGCATTTGGAAAATGGCTAGTTTCCTTTAGTAACATGCCACTTGTATTTGTTCAGGTAAATACAGGTGAAGTGTTGAATGAATCCCATGAAAATGATTTCAATTCAGCCTTCAGCATGCAGGCAGACCCTGAATTAGTCCATCAGCAAGACTTTTCCAATGGAGCACAACTGTCCAGTTACAAGCAGGTAAATTTAAAGTCAACACTCATTATCGTCACATTAAACTGCCACTCTTTTGTACTGCAAAAAATGTTTGAGTTGAGTACCAGACTACATAATTCTTGCACTTACTGCCATCCATGAGCTGATTATTTTGACAAAATGCAATTTTATGCACATCTTGCCTTTTGTTACAATACCATTTTTTTTAGAAATGATGCCATGGAATGCAAGTGTGCAAATCAGTATAAATCTTCTGTTTAACAATGTTAAAGGAATTTAAAAATGCAAGGATACTTATTTGATCAAAATACCTCAAGACTGTTGGTTTCAGAGTTAAATTTGCAGATACAAAAGGATGCTTGGAAATTGTACTAATTATTTATAACAGAAAAACTAAAGGAGTTTTATAGTTGATGCCTTTCCCTTACAACTGATCAAGAGTAAACCTTGGTCCATTTCTGGATGATGAGGTTATAGTCAAACATATATGGGTGGAAAATTGTTTTCAACTTCTAATTAGAGCTGTTTTGCATGTGCTGGGTGAATGGCAGAATGAAGAAAGGGATGGATGATGTAGCAGTAATTATAAAACAAAGTCAGATGCTGGGTTAGATGAACCATAATTTAATGCAAAGTTTCAGAATCTTGGCAGTTACAGTATAAATAGTCACAACAGAACCTTGAAACAGACAGGAGGTATGTTGTATAATATTTGAAACAAAATGGGCAAGAATAAATAATCCTTTTATGTTGAAATTTGGTTTGAATTTTAAGATGTCAGCTCTTACATGATATGCCAATCACATGATCAGATATATTTTGGAGCAGAGATATCCGTAAGAAGATATCTATTAACTGTTGATAATTGAAGAAAATCGTCCTAAAGAACAAGAACAGTTTCTTAAGTAGATGAATCTTGCTGAGCTAGCTATGCATATGTCCATTCAGATGGCAGACTGAAATTGTGTTCTTTGGTAAAATCACTAACCATATTTAGATCAGGAACAGATTAAACTTAGAAATAGTCCACAGATCAATGCTTACACATCTAGAGGGGTGATCTTAGGAAGATTTTGATTGCAATAAAGTCTAAACAGAGTGAAGCAGGAAAAAAGATTTTGAAGTTCTGGGCAAATAATGAACTATGGTGATTTCCTTCCCACCCCCTGCCCCATTTTTGCTTTTATTCCTCATTTTGTTGCCAAAGAGGTTGATGCCCCATTGGATAAACTCCTGGCAGCATCTCTGTTAATTCTACCAGGCTTTAAGATTCGCCTTCTTTCTATTAGGCAAGTCTTTAAAAATTACTACATTAAAGTGTATTTCTAACATCTGGTGTCCTGCGATTGTATGCAGAACATGTGATATGTAGAAGTCTTGAAATATCTCAAATACTCTGCAAGACAGGAGATTCCATAATTGAGACAATTCATGTAAACTAATGTTTGCACATTTTATTTGAGTCACAACTTTCATTAGATTTAAACATGATAAAGAAAATGTTTGACAGTATAATATGCAATATAGAAATATGTAAAATTATGATATTTTTAATTGAAGTAGCATTGAATTTAAATTGATATCTCTTAATGTCATTGAAAGTGATCAAACGATATACATTCAACATTTTGTGCAATTATCAGTAATTAAATTTAATGTCATTGTTATTCTTAAAGGTCAGATATAGAAATTTAAACTTGTTTTAATCTTCCGTATCTTAAACTCAGTTTTCATTGTTGTTTTAAATTGCTTGCACAAAAATCTGTCATTCATATCTAAAATGATCATAGTCAGTCAGTACACTTCTATGTTCATGACTAACTTCACATATAGCAGCAAACCAAGCCTTAGTAAAGAGAAATAATGCATAAAGTAATTTTGAAAAATTTAACTCCTTATTAATTCAATGGTAAATTTTGGGAATTTGGTTAAAGTCAATTTTACTTAAGAAACAAATTTTGAATATGTCTCCAAAATTGACCTTTATAAAATGTATAGTCCATATTTATTATTCTGTACATGTAATATCAAACAATCTGTTTTTCTGCTTATTGTTGCTTGTTGTTAATAATTGTTGTAGTCAGAATCCATGTTACAAAGCTAATTTTGTTTGTGAATGAATGCTAGTATTGTAAATAAGGAAGATAGTACATTAGAATCATACTGTAATACACATTGAAACATACTGTAGTACACAGTAGAATCATACTGTAAAAAACATGTAGAATCATGCTGTAGAAAACATGTAGAATCACACTGTATAAAACATGTAGATTCATACTGTAGAAACATGTAGAATCATACTGTAGAAAACATGTAGAATCATACTGTTGAACACATTAGGATCAGACTGTAATGAAAAACACATTCTTTTCAAAGTGATTAATATAATTACCTATGAATAATCTGCAATGAAGTGCTGTTACATAATATCACAGATCAGAGTCTGTTTTTCATTGAAATCACACAGAGATGTGTTTTGTTATAAAAAGAAAATTTATACTGCAGTTCATATCCTCAATAGGTTGTTATAAAATAATGGCCTTGTGGAGGTAAAAACTGTTCTGTTTGGCATCTGTGCTTATTGTGTATGGTACAGTTTGTCAAAAATACTGATATCTGTAGTGAGCCTCAATGCAGCTTTATGAAATTAGCATATTTTAATCATGTGCCTTAGGGTGAAAGTAGTATTTGTGCAGAACCATCGTTCTGTATTGTGAGCCTCCTGTAAAAATTAAATCCTACTAAATACACCTGCACCCACATCTTTTTCAAAAGTCATCCACACTAATCACTGATGTGCCTTTCTGTAACTGCTATCAACAGCCATCAGCTTTCATCATTGCATACAACTGATGTCACTTGCCAGTGAGAAACTGGTTCTTATGTTATACAGTAACTAAACTTTATCATCTCATTTGTACTTGCAGGATTAATAGTTTCTAAAGCCTTTTTTTTCTCCTGGAAAGACTGATTGATGCTTGGATTCTCAGTAAAAATATATTATTTACATTAGATACTTAGTAACAATTGAAACATTACCAAAATATTACAGGATTGAAATATTGATATTTGATGAACTTGTATTTGTACAATTTTGAATCGAGATTATTTTATTCAGTCTTGTGTGTATAATATGTTTGTGTAGATGTATATGCATGAGGTCAACATCACCTTATAGCAATCCTGGATGTAGTGTTAAGTAAAATCCAGTTGAAATTGCTGAACTCTTTTAGAAAAATAAAATTTTATGAATAAAAGTAAAATTGCTTCTTTTAAATAATAGAAATTGGATAAAGACTCTTTAACATGAACTAAAAATTGCATGCATAAAATACAAAATGAATCATGAAAAGTCGGTTGATAGACTGATAAAAGTTGTATGAAACAAAACTCATGTTACATGAAGGTGATCGAAACAATCAGAAACAGTATGGTAGGTGATGGAGGCAGTCAAATTCATTATGGAAGCAGTATGCTGAAATGGGTTGAGCTCACTATGAAAGATTGGCATTCTTTAGAATCTGCATTTTGTGTAAAGTACTGCACTTAAGTGTGAGAATTTGTTATTTTATTTAGTGCCACTGTCCAGTGTACTGAACATCTCAATGAAAGTTTGCAGTTGTTCAGAATCACCATTTTACATACTTAGCCGCTCTCTGGAAGCTTCTTCAAAAATCATTTCTAATGGAAAATGAATAAATCTACTTTAATAAAGCAGATAATACCAGAGGTCACTATTCTGGCAGAAATAATAATCACCTTAAAAAGAGAGAGAGAGAGCATAGACAGGACTTTTTGTGTAGAAAGGAAGTTAGTAGCTGTAGACATTTTGTATAATACAGCTAATATTTCGTTGTAAGCATAATTAGCAATTATTTGAATTAATTTATCAGGTCTCCAAAGAGTAATGAAGTAAATTATTTTTAGTGAATGAATAATACATTCTTTAATTAAATATAGGTTCTTCACATGTTACAGCAGGAGTGAACAATGTTCTGCCAAAGATTCTTAGCAGTTCTTACTAGTGCTTCTGAGAATGTTGGCACATAATGTCTTAGCATTTGTCATTCCGTGATGCTTATAAGAAAAACTTTAAATATTCATGTTACAAGTTATTCCCATTTCAAATGGCAGAGAATGCCTTGAAATGCAATTTGACTCTTTTAAGCAGTGCCAATTGTTTATGGCATGACCACTTTATGGTTATTTAATGAATTCTAGAGTTACTGTAAGATCTGTATGCTATCTTGTGGCAGTACTTTCTAGAAAATAGATAATCACCACTGCTATTGCATTACTGAATCCAGTACAACATAACAAATATTAAGCTTTTCAAAATATAGATTGTAAGGTGCAATTTACCTCACCTGTCCAAATCCATTTGAAAATTGTATAGTTAAATGACTGTTACAGATGTTAAAAATGACCATACTACTGTACTTTCATTGTGGGTTTCACTGTAAAGAAAAGTTTTTGAAAATTTTTGACTTTTATAGTGAGGCAGACTATTAAAGAAACCTAATTTTGTAAAACTCTTCTTTAGGCTTACAACAGAAAACACTTGTAAAACTATAATGCAGAATGAGTGGGATATCCATCTTTACTAGCCAAGGTTCCAATATGTTAACCCTATCAACACCTTGGTAGATTGATCAGATATTTCTGTGCTTCAGGTCTGTGAATTTCATTGGATGCAGTGGCAAGCCACCACATCCAATCAAAATTAAGTTGTTCAGATTTGAACACTGTTCCTAGATGATTGAAACAAGGGGACACAACTTGAATGGACTCATTAATAATGCTGCTGGTCCATGTTTGTACAAATACCATGCACTCAATTATATCTGTAATGTGTTCTCACTTGTATATAATCATATTAGCAATGTTAAACTTACAAAGAATCCTTCTAAAGTCAATTGCCTCCACCATTTTCTGCCAAGATATACAATGCATTGGATAGCAGTTACATGCTATTGGTTAGTTAGCTTTACATACTAACGGAGGCCATTCATGAAATCCAACAGATGTGGTTAGTACAAAGGACTGAAATACCTGCTTAATCCACCAAGGTTGACATATGGTAGTCTTGACTAGCAAAGATACCAAATTTGTCAGTACATGTATTACCCAAAAAGCATGTTTATTGATAATTTGAATATGAGTGCATTCCTCAAGGACACACTGAGGGAATGTGGTGGGGTAACTATGAACACATTTCAGATATTTTCTTTATTATACTAAGAGAATTTACTTTTGTCTTTATTTATAACAATGGACTTTGTCTTTTCCTTGCAAGAAGAAGGTGATATCTTGAAATAGGTTAACAGATGCAAACTTATGTTGCATTTAAATTTTGTACCTAAAATGCCTCTGTAGTTATAAGTGCCTTCAGTTTCTTGCCTGTCCTGCTATAAAATATTCCAATAATAAAAAAACACCTTTGCACAATTTAATTCATTCTACCTAATTAAATGTCAGTATATATGCTAAAGAATAAACATGACAGTTAAATCATGTATCTTGCAGGTACCAGAATTAGCAGCACCAGACAAGAATAGTTTACTGTGGAATCAACCAAGACAGCCTGATGCACAACAACCAGTCATGGATCCAGGTTCTGATCTGCTTACTTTAATTATAATATATAATATTCAATATATAACATTGAAATGGAAATACACACATTGTAACCACTTGTAGATAACAAGTCAGTAATATTTATATTCCCTGGCATTGAAAGCTGTGGAGTATTGTGGTTTACCTTTGTCCAGGTGGCTGGTCAAGTGTCCTTTTGGTTTTTCATATGATAACTTACGTTCAAGTGAACAGATTGAAAGCAACATAGTACATTGGTTCTCCTTAACCCAAGAAAATACCCAGTTGAGTTTGGAGCCAATATGTTCAAACTTGTTAAAAATAAATGTTGCCAATACATATCATTTCCAGATGATCACTTAAGTTTCATTTAATAGATTTCAATACAATTTGGTACATATATTTTACCTTATCCTTAGAAAGAATTACTTTGATTTTGGAATCAGTAGGTCCAACATCAAGGTTACTGTTGCTAAAGATAGATTTTTATGAATGTAAACTGCATCATGAGGGTATTGAGAAATTGAGTGAAATGTTTGGATCCAATATTTGTCTCAACTAACGACTAATGTACCTTATTTCATGTATTTTTTATATTATTTAATTTTTCATACACAATCAAGTTATCAAACTAATAATTATTTAAATGTATCATATTTTTGTACATATCACTTTAAATTTAAAAAAAACCCTTTAAAATATTGGACTTAATATTTTCTACTAAGATTTCCATTTGCAAAATAAGATTGAAGATACTGTATAGCCATTTTGTTTTCACAAATATTAATAATGAATAGTTGCTGTGATAATATGATAATTCATGCATAAGCTCTCATATTGTCATTACAATATCTACTGGTGTTATTAACACCTGGACAAAGACCTTCACAGAACATAATCCTTAATTATTGTAAATTAGTTCTTAAGTCCATCACCATAACAAAACACATTTGTTTTAAAATGAGTTTGTAAACCCTGTGATTTTTTCTTATTCAATAAAATCTATATCTGAGTACATTTTAAAGTGAAGACCACAGACCACCGATGAACTAGTCTTATTGTTTCATTATAATTCATACACAAAAAAATTATTAAAACCTTGTCATTTTCTTTCATCAATTTGAAAGTCACTGGCTTTGTTAAATCAATTCATACATGTACATTCTTTTTAGTGCTTGTACTGATTTTTGACTTGGATATAATAAACATTTTTTTACGAATTTATTTTACTATATACCCCTCTGTTGTTATTTTTATAGGTGAGCACAAATAACAGGTAATGTGCGTGATCACTGGTCTTTACAACATCTGCTGTATGGACATGGCCTCGATAGCACATTGACATATTTTCATTTCCCAAAAGACAGCCTCATTACCCTACTGGCAGCCTTGCTGATTTGACCTCTTCTTTTGATCTTGCCCACATCTGCTTTCAACTGGAATAACCAGAGCCCTAAGCATATTTAATTAGCATGTAAATAACATTGCATAGCCATGTGGTTATTATAACAAAGTATATCCTAATTAAAAGATTTAGAGGAGTTTATTGATAATGGAATATAGTTGTCCTCATATATTAGGATTATCACAATTGTCAGGTAACTGGAAATGATCTTTTTTTCTCTTTGCAACAGCTACAGTTAAAAACTGCCCTGAATAAATATGGTCTTGTACACTGACAAAATTTCTCTTTCACTTCACACACTCGCTTGCACGAATTAACTGAAACATGTTTCTAAGTTCTTTATATTTTTTTTTTTATTGTAATTTGAAAATGAGGTTGTTGCTCTAAGAATACAAGCTGCACTTTCTTCACAACATGAACTCATATTGTTTCATAGATCTACAAGTACATTTCCACTTTGTTTTCCTGACCACAGAGACCTTCATGTTAATCTAATCATTGCATACAATTTACCAATAAATAATACCCATACATGTTCGGGCTATCTTAATCATTTTGCCAACATTACACAACATAACAGCTGCAAAGAAGTATGTTCGAAATGCAGATGAGCTTGCACACTGAGACATTATGCTCTTTCTCACTCTCTCTCTTAAAACAAAAAAAAAATCTTTTTAAGTCCTTTTATGCTTATTGTAATTGGGTTCTTGAGTTGAGATCAGAATAAGACAGAAAATACATGTGTGTTTTGTATGTTTTTTTTAAAATTAGGTTGTTGAGTAGTGTGTGATCTGCAGAATTTGTTTGGGTATGATCCCTTTATTTTTCATACACAGTTGGTACCACAAAAAATTGATTATATATTTTACATATAATTTTCATACACTGAAATTAATAATTATTTTTTTTCGTGTACAAAAAATTACATGAAATACAGTAACTGTTGATGAATGATTGATATCTCAAAGATAACTCAGAAAGATTTTGAACATGCAGCGTATGCAACATTAAGAAAAGCTGCATTGAGCCCTTTCCTACAAGTGATCTGTATGTTATGTTCACTATCAATCAGGCAATTATACATTATTATATGTTCTCTTTTAACCTTTGATTCGGTATCCATTATTGTATTTTTGCAATTCATTATCTATTGATACTGTATGCTTCTGGTTACAGAGAATTACTCTTTTTTTTTTTTTTGCATGGTTGCACATTCTGGTTGGTTGTTTTCTGTCCAACTATGTCTAGGGCATTTATGAATTCACCATTGTTTTCATCTAAGCTCTAAACCTTTCTTGCGGTTTACATTAGACATTTGTGATTATCACAGAGTACATAATTTTATAAATTATATTAAAAGATGGTCTTTGTGTAACAAATACAAATGTAATGAAATACATTTGAAGTCCCTTTAATTTTGTGACACAGTTTCAACACAATTTGACACATGTGATGTATTTAATTTATCAAGAAACCTAACTGCTTTTGGGTACACTACCTCTAAGCTCCTGTTCAGTGTTGCTAACAATAGATTTTATCTATGCATGTCATTTCCAGATGATATCTTAAGTTCTAGGTAACCAATTTAAGTGCAATTTGTTAAATTTAAGTCTCTTTGGTTCCAGGTAAAAATATTTTGAATTTATATCAGTAGTTGCAATGTTATGGCCACTGTTGCTAAAAATAGTTTTGTCTTATCATTTCATTTCTTGATGATAAACTTTAATCTGTACACAATACATTTTGTACAAAACTTGTACATGTGTTCTCCTCCACCCAAGATCTATATGGAGTTTTTAGATGTACCCTCATAGTCAGGGTTGCTGTTACTAAACATAAATTTAATCTTGGCATCACATTCCAGATCAGAACTTAAGATCTTTTGCATTGATTTCGATGAAATTTGACACATAAATTATAATCATTTCAGCCAATAGAGAGCCATATTGATTTTGGGTGTTGAAAATTGATGATCATTGCTATTGAAGCTAGATTTGCCCTTCCTTTAATTTCTGCACAAAATTAAACTTCGTAACCATTTTCTTGAAAAAAAGTAGTATATATGCTTCCCCATTGCTCCAAAATGAACCTCAAGCATCTCATTTCGTAGAAAATTTTAGGCTAAGAATAAAAACAAATAGGTAAAGCTTGACCAAGGAGTACTATTGCAACAATGTCATTTCAAATGCACTCAAAGCATTCTAGAGAAAACAATTAAGTAAAAATGCTGATTTTAATGGCGTATCATGTTCCATTTGTGGTACATTTTTTTCAAAAAAATTTGGCCAGGGGATGTATTTTTCATTTCACAGCTTTGGTGCCAATAACAGAGTAAAGTGAATAAATGCTTGTCAAACACTGTACATAATTTATTTCTTCATGTGTTTAATATTTTTTTCCATTTCACCATTTAATAGAGAAATAAGAAGATCAACGTTATAGTTTTCCTACTTTGTAATGATGGCAGACAACATCTTTGAGTAGATTTCTTTTACACAATCATGCCATTTAATAAAAATACCATGTACTTCCCCATTCACTGTCTGAGATTATATATATATATATATATATATATATATATATATATATATATATATATATATATATATATATATATATATATATATATATATATATATATTTATGTGTGTGTGTACAGAGAGAAAGAGAATAATTTGTTTCACATACATTAAACATTCCAATCAGAATTCAGTAGATCTTGCCTGACAGAACTTTTCCTTAATTCCATTCTTATGTGTTACTTGTGTTACTTGGTTAGAGACATAATTTAACATTTAATCTTGCCATAAGTCATCTTAATTATACAAAAATATGGCATCACTTTTTAGTGCATTAATCATAGCTCAAGGTCCAAACTTGACCCTAATATCTGGATGAAATTAACTTCCCAGCCAGAATGAGCTTAGTTGATGAAAGAGGATGTAGTTGGGGTATAAAGTTCAAAATAATCACTTCAGGCAGATGTGTTTTTTTTTGTGCATATTTTCAAGTCTGATTATTTAAATGATGATACACAAAAATATTAAAGATGGTATTATGTGGCTTCACCACAGTGGTTGTGTAATATAAAACATCTTTGAAAATATGTTACATTCAAAATCAGCTTCATGTACAGCTGCAATTATCCTTCATAATGTTAATATGATGAAAAACAGATTAATTTTTATCAGTAATGGACTTGAATATATCTACTGAGCCATAATTTCTTTCAGATTCAATTGTTGCTTTTTTCAAGGTTTGTGTGAATGTTCAGCATGAATTTCCTATGTTATTTCTGGTATTTATGATTATCACACCAAATTTGACTACAGAACATAAGACATTTTTCTTTCTTTTGACCTTCCTCTTTGAAGGTAAGATTAATGTAAAACTTAGTGTAGTTAGTAGTAGTTTAATTATGAATGCATGCCAATGACAATGCACTCTCCACAACCTTGTTATGCAGTTTAGTGTTCACTATCATCACTTGAGATTTTTTTTATTGCCCTACACCTCTGACATCAGTGATGGATATCACAAGCTGTTGCTTCTGTGCTTAATCTGAGAATATCAGCAGATGACTTGGCCTTTGAAGAAGTCTTCTGGCTGCTATCCACAGAGTTTTGTCCTCCTCATCTTCCTGCTCAGACACTGTGTACTCTCATCTATCAATATTTTAACAATCCTTCAGAATTTTCATGCTGGTATTCCACATCAAACTGCCATCAGCCAATAGATAAAATTGCAAATATTTTTGGAGTGTAGAATCCATCTTCCATATGCAAGGTTCGGAAACAAAGCTTTGACATGTTACAACTGGTTTAACAAATCATAATATGAGCACTACCTCCACAGTGACATCTGTTGAAGACTGCACTTTTGCTGCATTAGTAACTTGACAAGTGACAGGATTATGGTACCATTCCTTGAAACAAAAGGGATATTACTCTTATCTGACTTTCTTCTCAGTAAAGAGATGACTTGTTGGTAAAATAAGTCAGAAGATGCAGCAGTTAATGTTTCCTTATCAATTAGTAAGATTTGTAGATTTGTTATGGCATAACTCCTTGAATATTATCATGGATAAGTATTTTTTTAAAGAAACATTTTGCCCCAAAAATGGTTTCAGCTTTCATAGTATTAACACTATTGCAGAACTATGTTATTTTATTCATAAATATTGATTTTTAGATACATGGTAGATAATACTAATTTCCAAAATTTAACTTTACATCCTTGACTTTTTTCTTCTAGATGAAGCTAACAAGATCATATCTGTGATGTCCAATTTCAAATTACCAGCATCCCACATACCAGAATGGGCAAATTCTATTTCTGAGGATGAGTGGAAGAAAAATATTTTATCAAGACTTAGATATGGTACACAGCCAAACCAGCTTGGTTCTGTGGAAACAAACAACAAAGAGAGGATGGAAGAGAGAGTTTTAACAGATACTAACTTGTCTACAGTTTGTACTAGGAAAACTGATGACAATAAAAGTGAATGCACTCAATCTGAAAACACAAGCTAATTGCTTAAATATCTTTTTTAAATGCAAACACTGTGATGAAAAAAGTTGTGGAAGCAGGACCATGTGCTATATTTTCATTCTCTCTTCATTTATAAAATTAATTTCTTCAGCTATCAATATTCCACTGTAGCTATTAGTATTTTGAGTCATTCCAGGATATCCAGTTTATAATTCTGGACTGTCAGTTTTTAAAATGTGTGCAGAGTTTCTTATATAAAGAGGAATGTGACCCAAGACTTACTTTTCAATATCATATATTTGTAGTTCTGATTACCTTAAATAAAAAGCTTTAACAATGACTTCATTAGTTGATAAATTAAGTAAATCATAGTAAGAAGTATATTTCAAAATTAAAATATTATCATATTTTATTGAACACATGTATTTCAATTTTTTTTTACCATTAGGCCTTAATATTCAGCATCATAGAATCAAATTTAATTTTAAATGACCTTAAATAAATTGTTCTATATAAAATGTCATATTAAAATGAAGATATGTTAATAGGAGTTTGTAATCATTATTTATTACTCTGTCCTAACACAATGTGGTTGGGTCATTTTGTGTTACACTTTCTGATCCATGCAGTTGAGTTTGCTGGTTAGGTCAGTTTATGTGGCTTTGATTTGCCATCACATTATAAAGAGGAGAAATCTTTCAACCAGACCATCTAGCATCAAATTATGGTTAAAATAGTCTTTTTGTTTTTCTTGCTTTCTTTTTGTCAAACCACAATAGGGAGATGATGAAATATATCATTCACTTTTCCAACATCAACAGTGTTGTCTGTAGTTTGTTATGGTTATGATTACATTTTTTGAATATATATATTTCCTAAATTCTTGATAGATTCCTCTCATAATTTGCTTGAATCATTATGAAGCTAAGACAAATAATTGTTTGGCAATCTCTTTCAGGCATTTCACTTTGGAGTCAGAGTCATAGTGAATGAAATTTTCTATTGTATCTTGGTTCAAGATGTTTTCTTTGCTTATATTTCCATAAGCTATTGATAGATTTTAATGTTATCATTATGAAATTTAGACAACTCCTGAGACAGGTACACATGCCTCTTTGAGCTTTGGGTCAAGGCTACAGTCAAAGAAAACACATGCCTCTGAGCTTTGGATCAAGCCTAGAGTTATAGAAAATTTTCTTTAAGGTTTTGATTATTTAATTTTAATTTCCAAAACCTCTTGATTGATTTCCTTCATACATGGATGATATTGTCATTCAATTTGTTATGTATATTTAATCTGTATTGATTATTGCTTTTTCCTAATGATTATATGTTATATAAATCTGTATTTTGTACTTGACCTTGTCCAGAATTCAGTTCATGTTGTACCAGACCAGTAATATTTATTTTGTAAACAATGATATACATAACTAATATTTTCGCTACAATTGTGGATTAAATATTAGGATCATTATCAGTGTAGGTAAACATGTTTATTTTTAATCTGAGTCTAGGACATTGGAATTCCTTCACGGAAAAACATAGCCTAATTGATGCCTGCTATGATCTTTATTATAACTTATACCTTACCTTGTTGACAACTTAAAATGCTCTAGAAATGAGATTTTGCCCCTTATCATGGTTCAAATTTTGTGTCTATTTTTTAAAAATTAATATTCTTGATTAAGAAATTTCTTGTTCTTGGTGTAACATCTTTATCATAATCATTCTTAGCATTGTGATCAGTATTTGATATGGGTAAATTAATTTATTCAAATTATTATTCAATCCATTTATATAGCCAAACAAAAAGTCCCGTTTCCCTATGAAATATTCGAGTTATTCTTTCTGTATAAATTTTTAAATTATGTATTATAAGTTTTAAAAAAAATGTTTTAAAACTTGTTCCCATATTCACTGCTTGTGAAAATTGGGATGTATTTTAAAGAAGTCGTAAGTTGTTCCGGTTTTTTTGGACTATGCTGATATGGCATTGGAATCAGACAAAACTGACAGATAGCATACACCATTGTTTCTATGAGATCGTCTGAGAATGATTAGTAATGGCTGTGCATCGTAATAGTTACATTCAGTAATACATTTATTTTCTTGACGAGATATCAAGAGTGATGTCCATATTCACTAAGTTTGTGTCAAAAAACCTGATTTGAAGGAATAAAATGCAAAAATATCCCGCTCGCATTAACATCCAGCACTGGCTTAACTCTCAGTATATAAATTGATTCAAGATAATACAGATAAAAAAGATCCATACAGCTGGTTTACAACACATATCATGTTTCAAATGGAGTCGAAGGACACAGAGAAATCAAGATCCATATAGCTAGTTTACAACACCTATCATGTTTCAAATGGAGTAGAAGAATATTGAGAAAAACAAGATCCATAGAGCTATGTTAGTCATCATTTTAGTTGTTGTTGAACTATAATATTTATTACTTTTAAGTACACGCCCAGTTACAAATAGTATAGATCCACACGGCCGTGTCGATATTGGATTCATCAAGGTTGTGTGTCAAATTCGAAATTCTGACTCCGCAAGATAATCGCGTGTAATAGGATCTGCAGGCATATTATACGACGAGAGACCAGGGTCTATGCTTGTTAGCAGTTGGGTGAGAGATACACAGGTATGTACGGTATTACCCAAAAGCTGAAAAATAGATGTCTTTATGAAATATTAAATCCTTCAGGACATATGAATGCAAGCTTGTCTAAAATACTTGGTGCCTTGAACTGAAACAGTTTGGCGTTGGGTACAAGTCCATTGATATACTCCGACCAGTTACGAAGAAAGTTTGCCGAAAATGAACGATGTTTTTGCTGTCACCTACAACATGGCTTTGTGACGGGCTTTCCTCTGAAATATAGGTTCGAGGACGAAGCCATGTTTCAACTTACAGTAGTAGCGTACTGAATAAATTCTTATGGATATAGCGAATATGAATGCAAATCGTCGATTTGAATACAAAACATTGAATACGAATGCAAAACATCGGATATTAATGCAAGACATCGGATATGAATGCAAAACATCGGATATAAATGCAAGACATCGGATATGAATGCAAAACATCGGATATGAATGCAAGACATCGGATATGAATGCAAAACATCGGATATGAATGCAAAACATCTAAGATGAATGCAAAATATAGAAAATGAAAGCAAAATATCGAATATGAATGAACAAATATCAGACATGAATGCAATACATCGGATATGAATTCAAAGCATCTGATATGAATGCAAAAATATAGAATCTGAATGAATAATATTAAATAGCAATGCAAACTTTGCATAGAAAATATAATTATCAAATACGAGTGATAGATATTGTATAGAATGGGTAAATATTCAATAGGAGTGTAAATCACAAAATATCGATAAAAAGTGTTTTATATGAATATGAAGCGTCGGATATGAATGCAGAACATTGCATATCAAAGTAACTACCGTGTACAAATAAAAGCATGGAATATGAATTTAAACTTTATGTGGTAGTAATAAAAATATTTGCATCTTGTTATGTATATGTAATTTAATTGCATGTGTGTTGGTTTTAAATTCTTTTTATTTTTTTTTTTTTTTTTCATTATATGTTATTGTAATGATAACTTTATTCACTGTATTTGACATTTTTTGCGGGAAAATTCAGTCCAGTTCTGTTTAGTCTGATTACAACGCAATAGATTGCTACATTATATTTTAGCTGGCCTAGTTTCTGACCTTGATTCAGAATTGATCAACAACCTTTTTATTTCCATATTAGAGTGTCATTGGTCGTAATCAAGGTCATATTTGCCTCGCGTACAAGCTCTACTGTAAACATTTTTTTTATTTTTTGTTATTATTGAATCTACAGTAAGATTTGAAAGGTAAAATTTCAATCGACTTATGGTTTTAACTGTCCCATTCGAATTGAGTGTCCAAGTAACCCCATCACGTGATCTAAAATTGAATTTAAAACTAACGTTTTTAGTGATTAAATTAATTCGTAAATTGATACCTTCGGAGCTCAAAAGTATTTTGTGTTTTGACCGGTTTAAGGTTTTCTATTTTTCGGAATTAGAAATTAATTTCTCACGAAAACATACCAGTGCTCTTCAGCAAAATTCTTGGACAAAGACATTTATTTTTTTAAATTATTCGGAATTCTAAATCCGGAATATTATTTTTGATTCATAAAATTCAACAAGGAATTATTGACACAATAGCACAAAATAGGATTTAGAAGACGTCATCGCCTTCCATCTTGTAACTTCATCGGGATTCGAACTTTAAGTCATTTTGAACGTTTTAGTGATATGGCATATTTCTAAGTTATCGGATTAATTTTGAATGAGATTCACAAACCATAAGTACTTTTTTCATATTTTTGCATTGATTTCTGGAAATATATATATATTTTTGTAAAATTTTACAAAGCTCCTTGGCTTTAGTCTTTTCTTTGTTACTTTTTACGAGCCTAGACACGTAATAATCTTAATTGATGGGGTGGGGGATTTCGCAAGGTTTGACACGCCACAGCCGTGATCCTCTTATAGGTATAAAACAATACTTTTAATTTGCTCATAAAAGTCACATTGTTTTATTTTCTTCATACATCCAAAATTAACCCATTCTACATATTTTCAAGACTCAGTCATAACTACTAAATAGAGAAAGAAATACAAGGATCTACAGTGATATTGTTGTGTCTCTACCCTTGCAATTAAGGAATTGTTGTCTCGTAAATACGTATTATCTTCTTTAACTTGGTTTTGAAAGCTTGAAATATAACAAATTACTCGACCGTGATTATTTTATCATAACGATCTATCTCATATTCAAAACACTTTCTGAACGAGGCTGTAAGATATACACACTGTTACAAGTCAGGGATATTTGCTTGAAATCACAAAATCTAAGAATTCCTTAAAATGGGGTGCTATAACAAAATGCACATACTTCAAATTTATTATAATACTTACCGTTCCTTAATGTCCGCAACTTTATTAATGTCTGTGGATAAGAAAACGATTCATCTCAAAAGATTTATGATAGCCATAACAAAAACCAATATAACTGATCGACTTTAAAACTTGCCCCATTTTTCGAAATAGCATTAGAGATATTTTAGTAGTTGAAGAACCCATGAAACATACACAACCAAAATAAATAAATAGGTCTAGAACATTAACAAATTTGAGAACATTCTACACTTTTACGACAATCCATTAATATCCTCAGACATGAATGAAGATGATTAAAATAAATACGTATATGAATAAGGAAAGAAGAAAGGAAAAAGGAAATGAAAAAAGGGGAAATGACTCCGAATTACCGATATAGTATTTCATATTGTTTCGGTGTCACATTTTCCCCACGTTCTTGTTTTTGTTTCTGTTTCCTTTCTTTATGTATTCGTTTATCTTACGCATCTTCAGATGTTGACGATAATTAGTGAACGAAAGATGTTATAATATCCGCGAATTGCTTAATTTCACCAAATTAATGTATTTTTTAATTATCTATGTATTTATTTCTTCCTTTCTTTCATCAGTTCAATACATACCAAAATTACGATATTTTTGTTTTCGTAAAAAAATTAGATTTTTGTCTGAATCGATGAACAGATATTATATTTTTTCAGATACACTTTGAGACAACCTCATAGACATTATGACCTCTTTCGACCATTCCTTAATGGTCGCTGACCTTAAGGACAATGCAGACAACAATGCCACCTATACCCGTACCATATAAATAACAATTTGAAAAGTAAATAAAACAATTTAATATGATTGTGTAAAACAAAACACATTGGCGATAAAACAAAAGCAGAGAGAGAGAGAGAGAGAGAGAGAGAGAGAGAGAGAGAGAGAGAGAGAGAGAGAGAGAGAGAGAGAGAGAGAGAGAATCAATAAGCAATTTATTTTGTTGGGGGTGGGATTGATAATCATTGGCAGCCATAAAGTTCGATCTTCTTAAAATTGGTATTTATCTGACACTTATAAGTTAACACGTATATTAACAAAGTCTCAAGCCAATTCACGGTATCGTTTTCCAGCATATTCTTTAAATATGCTTTAATTTTATCTTTAACTGCATTTGTAAAAAAAAAAACAACCTTGAAAGAAATCCAGTTCGTCCTTTGGACTAAATAATATATTGTCGACGTGTGACTGCTTTCTGTCCAAGGTCAAGCTGTTTATGTGTTGAAAAACGTGGAACATAAACATTAGTACGAAAACAGACCACTTATAAGTTCATGGTTACCATTTTTAAGACATCTATTCCTTTTACTACTTGTTTAATCTGTATTGACAACTAATTATCATAGAGGAATTTGTTTAAATAGATTTATAGAACCAAGCGAAGAATGTAACCTTGAAATTTGTATATTACAAATGTGCAGGTCATAGTTATTATTTATGATAGAACTTTAAGATAAGGCCTTACATCAAAATTACACTGAAACCTTGCACATTGAAATACCTTTACCTGTGAACATTTCCCTTTTAATGTTACATTAGGCTGATGACAAAAATCTCGTACTAATGCCATGGTTTAGTTGATACGATTCTTTTTTGTTGCTTACCTTCCAAGTTCGATTTGCTCGCTTCTTGTATGTATAAGCTTTATAATATTTACTGAGTTAGTTTTCATTCATTGTGCTACAGTATGGATCAGGCATGTGCAACTTCATCTAGGGCGCGTGCTAGATGAGTGGTTTTTTGAAGCCACAAACTATGATATAAATGGGCGGATACAACCAGTTAACGGGCCGGATCCGACACGCGGGCCGTACTTGACACATATCTGTGCTAAGTCTAAAACCCTGTTCCTGCACAAGACACCAGAAGCAAGTAACAAACAAGATAGCTAAAAGTACATGGGATGTTAATAAAAAAAAGACCATTGATCCACACTAAATGTACATGGGTGTAAAACAGGTTATTGAATCAATCCGTGGCTCGCAAGGTAAATAATCATATTAATTTCATCGGGATAAGATTGGTGTTCAAGAACCATGAAATTTACAGTACTATAAACTTTAGCCATGTATTTTACCCCAGTAAATATCGGTCTGGTATACGAGCTTCATACGATCTCAAGCAAGGAGCGTAATACCTTTAAGAGGTAGGAAATTTAAATTCATTCACTGTTTGTGCAGTATGTGCGATTACTAAACGAACTGATCCTGTAGTAATTGAACTTACTTGAAACACAATTTTAGTACAAATGTGACAGAATGATCTAACACTTTGGTGTCAGTTTAGGAAAGGTTAACTATATATATTTTTTAATGTACTTCAAATAGTTAATTATTTTGCGCAAGCTGGTTGTGGTATACAAAGATTTCATTTGATGTTCTGTGTAGGGTGAGAATGTAACGCATTCATGCATTCCATATATTTGAGAAATGTTGCATCACATGTCACTTTTTTCTAACCTTTTGTTTGTATTTAATTTAGTCTTCCGTGTATGCATTGCTATTATTAATCCAGAACTCAAGGGATATTTTATTTAGTCTTCCATTCATGCATTGTTATTATATATCGAGCACTCAATATATATATATATTTATTACGTCTTCCATTTATGTGTTGCTCTTATATATCCAGAACACAGTGAATATTTTCTGACATTTGTAATACTTAGAGCAAACCGTAAATAATTGTTACGTATCGTTATGAACATTTCCCAGTTAATCATTTCTAGTCAAACATTTATCGCACTTATATATCCAAAACAATTATTGTTAAAGCTTATTTAAACAAGAACAGTAGATAATTCAATTTCTAGAGCAAGTGGTTAGTTAATTTTGGTCACTTCCCTTATAGATATAATTGTGCAGTATTCGGATCTGAAACAGGAAATATACATTTTCATAAACGGTTAGATACACACCAACATATATTTAACCTATGGATGAGACTGTTACCTTAACTAAGATAGGATCCAATGATATGCTCTGAGCCTGTGTATTTTATCTTAAATACCCGTAAAAACAAAAAAGAGCACTAAGAGAGAGAGAGAGAGAGAGAGAGAGAGAGAGAGAGAGAGAGAGAGAGAGAGAGAGAGAGAGAGGAGAGAGAGCAATAATACTTTTACACATCAGAATCTAACAAGAATAAAATTCGAGTCTACCATTAACAACAATGAATTAATTTGAATGAAAACGGAATAAAATTAGTCACTATATATTCTGTAAATTGTACCTGATACTTTGTATTTTCAGCTGAATAAATGATGACGAAGTCAATGGGACATATTACCCATTTTCTGGTCTTCATTACATACTGTTTCAATGTTGTGATTGGTAACACTACATCTCCTTTCAACTTTGCCTTTGGCTTAACTTCTACTCTACCTCGGATTATAGGGCTTACAAATGACACAGCAATGGCCAGTATGATGGATATGTACAGGAATATGTGTGACGGGGATGTGTGCTCATCATCCGATGTCGGTGACAGTTTTGCTCGAGGATCGGAACCTATGTATGATGGGTGCTGCCAAATGTGTTATTGTACAAAGACTTGTCATTTGTACGATGCTTGCTGTCCAGATCTAGTGCAGGAATTGCCAACAAGGGTGACATGGGAAAATAGGCTGTACACATGCCACCATCCCCAAATGAAACCGTATGGATCGTCTCCTGTAAACTCAGATTCTTCCTGGATGGTGACAAAATGTCCAACCGACTATTCTAATCTCACCACCATCAGTAATTGCGAGGATGTACAACGATTATTGAGTTTGGAGGACTACATTCCTGTCACAGATGCTAAATTGGGCTTTTCTTACAGGAATAAATATTGTGCACAGTGCAATAATGTAAACAAGGTCGATTGGTTGTATTGGATTCCGATCGTAAAATGTGACGATGTGTTCAAACAGACATCATGGTCTATAGTAGATGATATTTGGAACTCACCTTTATGCAATCTAGTATTTAATAATCCATCTGGACGCACTACAGAATACTGTAACACAGTAATTTCAGAATGCAACATAACCGGCATGTGGAGAACTTATGATACTGTGGTAGAATCGGCCTGCCATGCATTTACCGCCGTCTTTAATTCAACATACCGAAATTTGTTCTGCTTCCTTTGTAACGGAGAAATTGAGATAAACGCTTGCCCTAGCTGGGATATTCCTTTCCATTTGTATTCTTTCTCAGCAATACTAAATTTACAATCAAATCGATTTGTGACCGTGAAGAATGATGTCACAGGCGATACGGATATCCATAGATGTATAAACAATCAAGTTTATGACCCCTACAAGGTAGGTTTTGTTAACCATTTGTCACTCGCTTAATAAGCAAATTTTGTCTCATTTAACATGTAAATAAACGATAAACGGTATTTGTTTTTAGAAAGAAGCATCCAAATTAATTGAAGGCACGTCATTTAAAGGACATGTGATTGCATACTTAATTGTCGATCGATTTTACACAAATTTGCACAATCCACACCGCTTATTTAGCTATATATTTTGCTAATAGTAAAACACAAAGCTCTCAGCTTTTATATCTGAGAAATATCGTTTAAATGCCTTACAATAATGTTTCTGTGATAAATGACTGAACTATACAGTCTTCTGCTATCATCGGAAAAAGTCTCAATGTGGGTTTTATTGGTTCTCACAACATCTAGTGTGGCGATATCATGCCAAGGAAACTGGAGACAAATGCCTTTCCCAAAGCATACGACACGAGATGGCCTTGGCGAGTATAGAACGCTCGAAACTTGGATTACGAGTTCAATGCTTTACCAACTGACTTACCTTGGCTTCTGTCACCTAAAGGAATAAGATAAAACATGACTTCGGTCAAAAATATACCTATTAGATAATTTATATTACAGTCTTACTTGAAGGTGTAAATAAAATTATTTCGAGAAAATAGTTTTGAACACTTTAGCTATTTACAGTTTCATAATTTCGAAACGATTTTGCCACATTATATGTGCATATTTGTTAAATAAAAAATAAATTTAGGTAAGCTGATCTGTGCCTGTTGTATATGTTATCATAAGAAGTCACGTATTTCTGTTATCATGAGAAGTCATGTTCAAAACTCGAATCAATCATTTTGAAATTGCATTCCGTTTAAACAAGAAAATACTACAAAAATATTTGACTAGCCCAAAATATTATTCGTTCGTTATTTCACACATCTTCAAGAATTTGATGTAATAGACCTGTCTATCTTTTGTATAGTCCACTCCTTAAGTCCACTTTGAAAAAGGAAATAGTATAAAATTGAATTTGTTTTATGAATGTAATAATGTTTAATTATCCAATATTCATACCAATCTTTTTGTAAAATTCTCCACACACAAACCTGGTCACTTATATAAATATATTTGCAGGCAAAATGTAGAGATCTGATTTGCCTGAATGGCCGAACACTGAGGAACAACACCTGTCAGAGTACTTATACGAGTGTGTCAGGGCAATGCTACGAAGTCTTCGTCAAGTTTACCCTTCTTGATGCGGATGTAAATATTACTGACTATTACAGCAATGCAGAATTTTATATTCAGTCTCGTCTTTTAAACTTTGAGATGTACCTTTACGCTCTCCAGTCGTATGTAAGTGAAGAAAATGGCACTTTGGGATCTGAAATTTTTGTAAGAGTTGCCTTGTATGTAAATATTTTTAATAACGTTGACCCAAATGAACTTATCGAATCTCTCTTGATCCTCGATGACAGCAATATTACAATCAACAACACCGACATCTTAGGCGTGGGCAAGCAAACCACTTTCAATGTAAAGATTGATCGACTTTTAAACACAAACGGAACATATATATCATCGGTTGATGGCAACATCTTGAAGCAATTGACGGAAACGACATCGAAACTTTCATGCCCTATTGATGATATAATTCTAATATCTAATCTTCAAAAGTGTCCCTTACTGAAGTTAAGTGAAGCCGAATTTGGGACCTTCAAGTTCAATTCCACTGGAGTATATATTCTTTCAATGAATCTTTTTATTCCTAATAAGAAGTTCGATGATTCTAGTGGTAATGGTTCCATCCTTATTTGCTTGGAGGATTACCTGCCAAGAGCTGTAGAGCTATGTGGCCAGACATCATTTATAGACTTCAGTTGGGAGCCCACAGTTATTCTTTCCATAGTGATAATTGTAATATCTGATTCCTGCCTTTTGTGCACAGTTGTGACGTACTGCCTCTTTCGAAGTCTCAGAACCCAGCCAGGAATAAACAACTTAATTTTGTCTGTATTGCTAATTTTTGCCCAGGTCTTGACACAGTTTGGACTCGGAGCTTATGGTGTAACTTGGGGTTGTAAACTTATCGGAATACTTATTCATTTTGCCTGGTTAATGGTGTTGTTCTGGATGAATATATGTTGCATTCACATGCATAAATCCTTCACTAATATAATGCATATGAATTCTGCAGTCGGCGGTAAAGGTACCACTTTAAAATATATACTATATACATGCATCTGCTCCTGCGTTGTTATGGCAATCAATGTGATTTCATCACTAGCACAAACGAATGGAACAGATATGGGCTATGGCAGCAAATGGTTATGCTTTATATCCACAGAGTTAATGCTTGGAGTCACTTTTGTTCTGCCAATATCGGTCCTGATCTTCATAAACCTTTTTCTTTTTCTGATCGTAATTATGAAAATTAACAAAATACCAAAAGTAGAAAAACATGTTGTAAACGAGAGAAATTATTTCCAGATTTATGTGAGGTTATCAACTATTACTGGATTATTTTGGACGTTTGGTATTGCATTCTTTTTTACTCGACTAGCGGTCCTGGAGTATCTTTTCATCATTTTAAATGGTGGTCAGGGTATCTTTATATTCTCTGCATTCATTCTGAACAAGCGAGTAGGCAAACTTTATTCGATATTCTTCAAATGTTATATAGGCCGACATTCAAGGACCACCTCTACTTCACAAGCAAACACGTGATCTGTTTCGAAAGGTAAAACTAAACATTCCGTATTAAGGATCTTGTGATGTGATATACTGTTTTAAACGCAGATTGCTAATCCGATACATATTCTGGTTAACTTACACGAAAACGAAAGCTAGAAAATATATTTTTGTTATACACAAACTAAATATTTTGTCCTATATTAGCTCCTTAAATGTTCTGCAATGTGGGGAAGAATATATTCTCATCCATGAAATTGATATTTATTTGTAAATTTATTCAGGAACAATAATACTTTTGATGTTGTTGACTTCATGTTGATGATATTGATGCATTAATCATTTCTGATTCTCTTTATGGTTGAGCAATAGAAATAACACTTTCCCAAAACCTTCATTGTTCTTTAGCATTCCGGAAGGGAATAGTATCTTTTAGTATTGAACTTTTTATCTTTGCTTTAACATTTT
Source organism: Potamilus streckersoni (assembly GCA_016746295.1). Lineage (NCBI taxonomy): Eukaryota > Metazoa > Mollusca > Bivalvia > Unionida > Unionidae > Potamilus > Potamilus streckersoni. The sequence continues at coordinate 4,535,658 of JAEAOA010002356.1, forward strand.
GATTTAAAAGTACGAAGTTTTTGTCACTTTGTTATTGAATATTGATTCTGTTTTAGAATAATTTCCTTCACCCGTAAACATTTATTTATTTATTTATTTATGTAATCAGGTTTTTGGAAGCAATTATTTTTCTCAGAATGAAAAAGCAGGATTTCGATGAAAAGCTTATTATAGAAAAGGCTTGTGTCAAGAACAATTTACTAACCTTGTAGTAATAGTGTTTAACGTGTTAGAAATTTGGGAGATTCTATTATAATGCATCTATGATATGGGAATTTTGTGGACAAAGAAATACATTTAGACATATTATACTGCAATAAAGAAGCATTTGGAGCTGGGCACCACGTTCTCTAACTTAAATACAGGCATTTCCGTGCATTAAAAGCATTAAGAACAAACAGATAGATAAACTACCATGAGCGAGTCACAAGAATATGCGTGATACAGATAACAATAGTGATGTAAGGACCTATTTTGAAACATGCTACGAGTGGCTATTGTAAGGAATCATTTCGAAACAAATGAGCAAAATAAGGAAATTGTTTTGCTCTCGTAAGAAAATCGTGAACATCTTTAAACAAATTACAAATGACGTCAAACGATAGCTTGAGATGAACCTTGATGTATGTAGTAAGACAATCGTCGCATCCAAAGTAGGTGAATAAGATTTAGAAACAGGATTCTAAACATATAATGTCTTAGAGGAGAAGTAAAGGTAAAAGTCACCTTCACTATAATTAAACAAAACAGAGGTCATTTTGTCCTATTTTGGTAGATCTTCATATCATCCAGTTTCGATCCTCAAAGGGGTAATGTGGGATATATTTTTGAACCACTGATATATACAATATCTGCAAAATCATCTTGGTGTAATATTCTTGTTCAACATTTGCTTGAAAGGCTTTTAATTTCGGAGCTTATTACTAATCTACCAATCACACCCATTTTGCTTCTTATTGTCCAAACTATTCCATTAACATATTTGGTATAAACACAGTTGTGCAAGCTCTCTTTTCATTTATTTTCATATTTTGAACGTTTTATATATATATATATATATATATATATATATATATATATATATATATATATATATATATATATATATATATATATATATATATATATATATATATATATATATAACATATTCAGGTCATTAGTATAGGATAAATTTTTTATTCTAAAACGTCAGTTCTTGCATTTGATGAATTTTCATCATTGCTAAATGAGTTTATTTCATAATTGGGTGTTGCACTAAAGAATAGCCAAGGGTGGATCCAAAAATATAGTTTGGGTGGGTGCTTAAATAAGTCAGCGAGGAGTCCGTAGGACGGAGCCTTCCATGGGCCAGGTGGAGGGGGCAACGGTTTAAAAAATATTTTGAATGCAATTTCGTTGTGCAAATTAAGGTAGGCCCAGGACAGATGTGCATGCGCCTCTCATCAGCTCGCTGTTGCAGATAGAAGTTCTTTAATTAAACTATCTAAGGTTTAAAATATAAATCAGAGATAAATATCCCTTTTTAATTTTTATGTATATTCTAAATAAAAAAAAATAATTACCAAAATATTACCATATTTATCCTACTTGAAAAGAAAATTAATAATGTATTTATTACATTGGCAAAATTTATATACATTGGCATGCAATCAAGAAAAACGATACTTCACAGGTGGTAAATTAATATTCAAGTCTTTGCAATGTGTTATTATTTCTTGTTGGTTCTTCTCATATTATACATTATCTTAACAGGCTGCATTTCTGCTTTATGAATATAATCAACCATTATAGTTGCTGCTTTTTACATTAGAAATGCACAACGTTTTACTCCAGAAAGAGTGATTAAAAAACACGCTTCCACTATCATATTCACACAAACACAATTAACAAACAGTTTTTTATTCATGCATATATTAATCATAATCATGTTTCATCCACAGCGCAGAATAAAATGGTTGATTTGATTCATGGATTGAATCATTTTAATGGTACATTGCTCTTCAAAGCATTTTTACTTCCAAACCATTTTCCATTTTTAGAACAAATTTAGTTATCTCATACGTTCATCAAAACTTATAACATGAATAGACTACGTTGAAAAAAATGACTATAGTATTTGATATAATTTAAACCGCAAATTGATTGCAAGCTGGTTTTTATGACGCATCCATTTAGATAGAAATGTATGTGATTCTGCTTATGTGAACTTTATTCTCTTTGAGTGTTACAAGGAAGTCATCGCAAATCATCATATCTTAAATCAATTATTGGATAACATTTTCGCTTGATTTAAAAAAAAATGTATCTTGCAAATATTTACATTTGCATAATGTCTTGTAATTTTCTTAATGGCTGCACATATTCAATAAAAATTAATTGTACTTTAAATTGTTGTGTGAGATTTACTCATGTCTTGGGATATCTTAAAGATGCATATTTTTAAATGTTTGATGAAATCTCTCTAAAGCCCCCTTCTGTTCTCAAAGTGATAGGCAAAATATTTGGATTGTTTGATGCCTAATTCGTACATATCTTGATGGAGAATTCCAGACATAAAATTTAACCCTTTATTAGATTGGACAGATATGGGAAGGCCAAAATGATTTTAAAAAACTTTATCAAAGCTTTTGTGATTATTTTAGTTTTGATATTTCTCAAAGGAATTTCCTCTTCGAATCTTGTTGACTCACACATTATGGTCAACAAAGTAATGGTTACCTGACTTGGTATTGGGTAAGGGATCGACACAATCTACCATGATTCTGCTAAATGGTTCGTCAAATTCAGGGGAATGATACAGATAAGCCTTAGGTATCTTCTATTTTCGTTCTCCTGCCATTTGACAAGTATGACAAGATGTGCAGTATTTAACAAATGTCACTTTTAATTTTTTGTTAATAGAAGTGGACCAGCCAAAGGAGTTTCCTAGGCCAGTTAAAAAATGTCCTGCCTGTTAGATTTTCGAGCTGCAAATTGATAGTCCACTGACCACTCGTCCAAAGAAAATACCTCGCGAGGTCTCAATTGTCTCATACGAATGCCACTTTTAATGAAACAACAAATCAGTACTTCTGTGGCTTTAGTTTTAGTATTTGAAACAAACAGGAGATCTCAGGATCTTTTTCTGTTCGACGACACGTGATTGTCGTTTGTCAACCTGATTAAAATAAATAGAACGAGTAGTTAACAGAGTATGATTGATCAAAATCATCTCTCTCCCCCCTATCATATATTTCAAAATTTATTATATAGTGACCAATTCCTGGAAATCCAAATGTAGCTCATACCAGTGGCGTGGCTAATTTTTATCCCTGTCTGTTTTTCTCTTTTTTCTTCACTATTATCCCTAACAAAGTGGGGGGGAAGCATGAAATATGACAAAGTCAGAAAACAACAATATTGTTTTTGAAAACCCCACAAAACAACCAAATCAATTATTCCATTTATAAGTGGAGGTCGTTAAATATACAAGCGAAGTTACACTTTAATCTCGCTACAAGTGGGGAAAGCTCTACTTTACAGAGTTATTTTCCTTAGCAAATCTCTAGAGCATTTTCCTGCTCTACTTCATCGCAAAATTCCGGAGTGGAATACTTAAATATTAAATTTTGATTGTATTTGTTTGAGACTGATGATCTGGTTATTTCATCTGGATCAAGTCTTACAGAAGCTGGGAAAATGCACAAATATTTGGTAGCTGCATATATCGATTGAAATTATGTTTTCCCATGTATCTGTATTTACAGATATAACTGGCCTTGAAGATTTTTCATATTCCTAGTATTTTCTCGTTTATAATTCTGACTGTAGTTTTTGGCCTTTAATATGATGTTTTTACAAGTCCTTTGTCGATTTGACCTTAAAAACACTCATAGACAAATTTTTGGCAGTGATACCTTTCCTCTCAGCATTAAACATGATATAACCAACATGAGTAATTGAACCAACATGTGTTTTAGTCGACAGTTCCTAATCACACCAGAACGCAATGCCTCATAATTATTAATGATGGAATGATTTACAAATTATTCGGCATTATTTCCTTACTACATTTATGTAACAAATATTATTTGTCTAAATTATTATATTATTACTAGGAAAAAATATGTTAGCTTGAAAACCTAGCAATATATTCTTTGGCGTTTTTATCACACATTCGCCGTTGACGCCGTTGGTGTTTTTTTTTTAAAATCATAATACAGTTTTAAAGCTCTGTATTTTTAGCTTCGCATTCTACACACAACTGCGTTCCCCTCTCTGACTCTCTGGTTAGATTTCAAGTACAACTTTAGCCATAGATTTTGTCATAGCACACTCTGCACGTGTTATACAAAGGATTCATTTACACGAGAGCGATTAAAAGGAGTTATAAATCCACTTGCATCTATTATTTGCTTGAATCAGTATATATTATAAAAATTTGAAGTTTAATGTAAATATATATTTGCCTTAGTTACAAGATGGAGGAATGTACAAGATTATCTGCAATTAAGCCATCTAAAGTTGGATTCAATCTTGACAGAATAACCCCTGCTGGCTTGCCGAGGAGAGTTCTGGTTGATGTTGAGTTAATGAATAATCAATCGCATCCGTGAAGCCAAGAGAGAATTTTACAACGATGGCGCGGCTCATGTGTGGTTAAAATTCAGAATTAGAGAAGACCTTGATACTAAATAAATGATCAGTGAGAAAAGACATTTATGAATTATTTCTACGAAAGAAGATACCTTTTTAGAATAAAATTCATACAATCGGTAAACGACATCTGGATTACATCTCGCTGGAGATGTAGTCACGTTAAGTACAAATTCCAAACCAGGAATACGGACGGGTATCGACAAACCATATTACGAGCGTGCATATCCTCTGACGAAAGTTGTTTATGAGATATATCTGCTGAACAATCGATCACACTTTAATTATCTCCACCCGATGAGGATTTTGACCTTACATTGTGTCGCTGAACAAGTTATAGAACATTTCACGAACAAGAAACGAGGAAACGGTTTCACGGATTTACAACGTAAAACAATAATTAAGTGGGTATAAACAGTTAAAGATACCCGTATGTCTATCAATGACCTTTCCAAGTTACAAAAAAAATAATTCACAATGTCGTGGCGTATAAATCAAAAGGAGCTCCGATAGAGCTCGCTGATCATAACACTCACTCGTGGACATCGGACGTAACATTATTTCTACGAACTCGAAATTTTAAACTTTATAATTTATTAGAAATATAATTAAGTGTATCCCTGTATCCATGTGATTGTTTCAAAGTTCTGAGTATAGCTGTTATGATCTCTTTGTACAGCTTAATGGAGGTATTTTATCGTACCGAATATCTTCAAGGCGAGATGACAAAGATTGCTTTGAAATACAGGAACGATATTGATTTCGTCGAATGTTAACTCATTGACTGATTCACCGTTCTGTCAGTTGCTGTTCACTTTGCTCAGAATGCAAAAGCATGGAAACAAACAATCAGTTGTGTCGAATATGGACAATGCGAATTGTCGAATACTAAATACGATTATAAGGATGTTATCTCAGTTGATATGTTGCATGGTATCCTCAAAGTTTTCTTGAAATGGGAGATTATTCTGAGTATTTAAAAAGATTTGGACATCCAACGCAAGAGATTACTCAAGTTGCGATAAATGGACTCTTGCCAGATTTTGACTTAACTGGATTTGAATGTATGGAATCATTCGAATGTGCATCTGAAAACCTTTACCCGGTTGTCGCTTTTATGGTTTGATCTTCATTTTAATAAACGTTGCTGGACTCCAAAAGTTTTATTTCGATATATGCTTGATGCAAAAATATCGATTCTGTTAACCGCGAGAGAAGTAATAATATCGTATCGTCCACAAAAACACGTCTGGATACCAAAATCCCGCTGTCGTTGAGAGATCGGTTCTCGACGAGAATCCCGATACTGTAGAATTCAAAATTAAACTTGCACAAGATATGGGCAGAAATTTAATTGGGAAATGTACGCAGGGAGAATCATATGATCATAAACGACATTTACAAGATTAATTATCGACGATGCTGAGCTTTATTTCATAATTGCCGATATAACATAGAAAAATATATTTGTAAATCAAAATAAAGTAAACTTATCAGACGGAGTCTAATTAGGAACAATTGTGGGCTACATTGATATTGACGCACCAGTTTTCGATAAACATTTTATCGATAATAAACAGATTTCCTTATACTCTCTTAGAATCGCTCCAGATACATTTTATGCCAGTAAAAAAAAATGCAGGATTGCTAAATGATTTAAAATCTTGGCGCAAATTGAGATTAGAAAGAGACAAAATATTCACTTATTGTGAATCTGCTGATTATGAATCCACTAGATGGATGGTGGGGTATATATTATAAAAAACAGTCAAATGAGACAACCGTCATCAGCACCATCAATATATGATCCTGTAGCCAGATCTAAAACCGTTTATCTCAACGGACCTGGCATTTGTGGTAAAACAACACGTGTGATTGAATTGTTTCGGAATCTTGACATGATTGTGCTAACTCCAACTCCCCGTCTTGCCCGAGAGAAGAAATAAAGAGAAATTAAGTCTCATGCTGATCACAGTATCTTTCAGTGGAACACCTAAACGTATTGGTGAGGAATATATTCCTAAAATTATTTTCTGGGATGGAATATCCACGATATCCATTCACGTATTAAAAATGTTTCTTGATTGGTTATTGACTCAAAATACATTGTTGTTCGGCTTAACGCCATTTTTTCAGCACCCAATAGGCTACACATGGCGGCCAGTATTGATGGTGGAGAAAGAAACCGGGAAATACCCGGATTGAACCACCGACCTACGAGAACCTAATGGAAAGCTTTCTCACATATCCGCATTCGCCGAATCCTAGACTCGAACCTACGCAAAATACTCCTGTTATCATGTGTGGCGATATTGGTCAACCACAATGGCTGGTGAAAAGAATTAGTAGATTATTATGAGGAATTGCTTGATGATCACCGAGCTCTTGATTATTCGTTAAAAAGGTTCAGAAAGTTAATTAGACAACACCCATATAAGATTCAATGTGAAATAATGCTTGAAATAATTCCAGAAACAACAAACGATGAGCTTTGGAATTTGTGGAGACCTGCTGATTTAATGGTTCTAAGTTGGAAGATAGTGATTCACTTTAGCGACAATTATTTCTGTTACATGAAGAAAAGATTTCAGATCTATCCGTACCATTGTGTTATCGCCTAGCACATACACACAAAACATCCTGATATTGAAATTCCAGGGTCCTTGACAGAGTCGGGGATAAAACCAAGGAAACAAAGGCTCGTTCTTAATGATATTGTTGTTGTTCTTGTGGATGTTGCTGAGAGCGCACTAACGATAGATAAATCTCTATGTACACAAATATATGATATAACCATTTATTTATCAGAGAGATTAACTATTTCTTATAGTAATATTTGGATTGTCGATGATCGTATGGAATGGTCAAATTTAGTTTATCTAGAGGTGTCGAGAGTCAAAAGAATGTCTCAGCTACAGAGGGTTATCATGGACTGCGCAATGAATAATAATCAAGCTCAATAAATTAACGATGATATAGTAAGGAAAAAATAGCTGGTTATCAGCAGTGTGACAAAAATATAAGCGCAACTTTAATCTAAATGCTAAGCTTATCATGATACTGAAACAAAAACAAAAACATCACTGTGCTTGCTACAGCATTGTAATGCTGTGACCATATTCCCCTAATGACTCCACTACAGCTTACCGTGGATTTAATTAAATAGTAGTCTCTGCCACACACGTGAAAATGTGATGCTGGTCTGTCTTTACGTCGAGATGCCAGTGCCTTGTTGCTAGTAAATAATCCGTTATAAACGTGAAGGCAGTGTAATTCTGTATCTTCAGGAAGTTCTTGTAATTGTTCACTTATAAATCCACGTTGAGGAGCAGCTGAATCTAGTTCGTGGATTGCAGGTCTACCTGCGGATCGTGCCACGCTGACAATTTTATGCATGATGACACTACAAATAGGATGAGTTGCTTTTTTTTTACTACCTTCAAGTTCACCAGGTTCATATAAATATCTGAAAGTCACATTAACTAGTACTGTTTTTTTTAGAAAGAATCACGTCGTTGTACTGGTATGTGCTTTTGTGATTGCATTGATAGGTTTCATAGAAATTCCACGAGTAATTTCATTATTTGAATCAGCTATCACACTTTGTAGTCTTGCGACCCATTCCACGGGATCTCATATCTTTCTGAATTTTGTTCAGGGATATTTCTTGCGCATACTGATTTCTAACAATCGCTCAGCAAGTGTTCGATGACATCGCTCAACAATTGCCTGTTCGAGATCGATAAATTGCGGTGTGCCATCTGATTTCGATGTTATGTTGTTTCATCAAAGATATTACTGCATCAAGAAATTATTTGACGGGATAAGCCTGTAGCAACTGTGACCATCGCAGGCCACCACATTGACAAATTCATTAAAACGCAAATTTAACTTTAGTTGCTGTCTTTGTTGATAGTGGTTCATCTTCTCCATATCGCCTTGCAACGTCAACGACAGTCAAACGCGTATTTGTATGTGTGCGATTGACGTCTACCAGTTTTCAGAGTGCCATATGTAAAAACAAAATATCTTTCTGATAAACTTCATTGGGAGTGCTGAGATCGAAATGTGGGTACTTAATGTTTTTTTTTACTTGGTGATAGATAAATTTGCCATATTTCCTGTCATGATAACCAATATGCGGCAATAGAACGTTCGACACCTGCTGTATCAGCAAGTTTACTAATCGCTGCTCTACCCCTCCAATATACTCTTGGACAATAATAACTCGTTTCTATTATTATAATTCTAATCAGCTGATTAATTACCGGCCCCTAGCACTAGTTTACCTTTCATCGCAGATCGCAGATCTTACCAGTCAATTAGCAAGCGATTCTCTGTTTATTTTTCACAGACTTTAGACTGCAAATCAACTTCACGTCTGCACTATGTCGTTGTTGTAAACCTAGAGTTTTATACGTGACATCATGAACCTGGCACGCTTTATCAATCGCGTTTATTGGATACTCTCCACGTCTTGGTTGATCTTTCTCGTCATGTCGGATATAATGTGGGTTCCAGGACCACAATAATTATATTAAGATGCTTCTGACCAGGGTACTTAGTCCATGGATCTCCTGTTAATTTTCTCTGTAATTCAGCGATATCACCGCCTGTTTCATGAGAGATAAATCTGTATTTTTTGTTACAGAATTTCGCACACTTGCATGTAAGTGCACGCTTTTATTCCTCGTCGTTATTGTTTTAATAAACTGGTGGTGGTGGATGTTCTGCTTCGAACATAATATAAATTAATGAAATTATTATATATTCCTACAACTTGAATGTCATTGATTTCTTAGCGACACGAAAGCAAGTATCAATCAAGCATCCATCGCTACTAAATCCTATCAGAGCAATTAACATATGTACATCTAGGTCTGATAAGACGTAAATATTTTGTAACCTGATAACAAGATGGCTCAAGTTGGTTAGGGGCCCCGAGTGGCCCAGTGGTCTAAAGCGCTGTCCGCTACGGATCACTGCCATCTCACCTCTGTCTGCGTGAGTTCGAGTCTAGGATTCGGCTAATGTGGATATGTGGGAAAGCTTGCCAGTAGCTTCTCGTGGGTCGGTGGTTCTTTCCGGTGATTTCCCGGTTTCTTCCTCCACCATTAATACTGGCCGCCATGAAAAATGGCGTTAAGCCCAACAACAACATCAAGTGGGTTAAGTTGTATTTAGTGGTACCATCTATAGATGATCAGCGGTGCTATGACGTGCTTAAAAATTGTAATGAAAATGCAAAATCGTTGGACGAAGATGGTAATGTTGTTATTGACTTTATCACTAAAATTGATGATCTCGATGGATATATAATAAAAATCTCGTGATGTAATGCTGAACAAACAATCAAATCCAGTTCGGATATTTTCCCCGAGGCAGTCACAAAAACACCGATATTATATGTTACTCATCATTATGCTCAATTACCTAAAGTGATCAGAGATAACTGAAATCTTCTGGTTGGCTTTAATGGTGTTGATAACAACACGTTAAGAAACATCCACCACCAGACTTGATGTTCGTGAGACATAGATGTGAATAAGTTTAAAACTTCTTCTCAAAAACACAAGCGATTCCTCAGGGATTTATCACTATAAAGTTTCATGATCCTCGTCGCGATATCGATTAGGTCTCTAAAACATGTTTGGTTGAGAAACCCGTTACTTTATTTTACCACGCTACAGAAGTAGGGTGGTGACGACCTACAGCTGGTGTCCCGGGACGGTAAACGAGAACGCATAAAAATTTTAAAAGTCAAACGTCAAAAGAAAAAAATTACAAAACGTGCGCTAACCCGATTAGAGACCTCGGTTTAGAATTATTGACACCTTAATTTTAATTTTTTGTAGGAAGCTTTCTTTTTTCCAAAACGGACTGCTCTAAAAAGAATTTCTGAAAATTATTAGTTATGGCTGTGCGTAGTAATAGTTTCATTCAGTGATACATTTATTTATTTCCGTGTGTCAAAAAGTCTGAATTAAAGAAGAAAATCCAACCATAATCTGATCTGTAAAAGTATCCTGCTCGCATTAACTTCGAGCACTGTCTTAACGTTATATACCTATCATGTTTCAAACAGGGTACAAGATAATAGAATCAAAAAGAGATCCATACAGCTAGTGTAAAACACCTACCATGTTTTAAAGAGGATATAAGATAGCACAGGTAAACATCTATCTGGTTTATTCATGACTTGTAGATGTTGTTTATTAATTATTACCCAATAACAAATAGTGGATTCATCAGCATTGTCAACAACGTGTGTCACATTCAATCAATGATTCAGCAAAAAATAATCGCATATACTATGATCTGCAGGCTTATTATACGACGGTAAATCAGGGTCTGCGCTGTTCGCAAGTGGCTAAAAAAAAGAAATATGTCACTATGAGATATTAAATCATTCAGGGAAAACAAAAGCAAATACTAGCTTTTCTAAAATACTTGGAGTGTTTAGCTGAAGCAGTCTCGTGTCGTGTCGAAGTCCACTAATATAACACATACGTAATAATCCGTGGCCAATTACCTAAAGATTGTTTTGCTGAGAATCTGACTTTTTAAAAGTCGCCTACTGAAGAACTTCGTATGGATAATTAATGAAAGCCGTCATATATGAATGCAAAATATCGAAATTGAATGCAAAATATCGAATATGAATATGCAACATCGAATATGAATATAAAATATCAAATATGAATGCTAAATATCAAATATGAATGTAACATATTGAAAATGAATACAAAATATCGATTATGAACTCAAAACATATGGTATAATCGTAAAACATCGGAGTTGTATTTAAAATTATCGAATTTGAATAAATGACATTACATATCAATAAAAACAAACAAAAGATAATGATATAATTCGAGTGATAAATATTAAGGTGTAAATATTTAATATGAATGTTAACTATAATATATCAATAAAATGTATTTTATATGAATGAGAAGCGTCAGATATGAATGCATAACATTGCATATTAAGATAACTCTCCTGTATAAAAATCAGATATGGAATATGAATTGAAATGTTATACAATATAATGAAAATGTGTGTATTTGAATTGACTTTAAGACACGTTTGACACTCTATATCCATGAAGAGTAAGATCCATTTCCTCTGGATTTGAAAACAACACAATTTTTTATTTGCTCATAAGGGTCACTTTGCGATATTTCCTTCATTCGTTCAAAATAAGCTATTTTCAGTCTGATTTTCAAGATACGGTATCCGGACATTGCTGCTAAATACAGCGAGAAATATAAGGGTCATAGCGATTTATCTTCGTAAATCTACGCCTGTCGTTTGGGAATTGTTGTATCGTGAATACATTTGAATATCTTCTTTAACTTTCTTTTAAAAAAACCCATTCAAAATCTAAAATAATACTCGACCGTTAGTAACTTATCATAACGATCTATGACCTATTTTAAACATCAGTCGAAACACTGAGCCAGATTGAATCAAAATATACACTTACAGTGTGTGTTGAGCGAATCCTCTCCAAGTTAGATAAATCTGTCAGACTCCTGCACGTGTTCATGAAATACACACACACACACACACACACACACACACACACATACTCCCACCCCACCCCACCCCGTCACACACACTCTTGATCATTAACTGACTAAACAACTAAATTTTGGTTAAATAAGGATTGTACAATTTACTAATAATTATTTTTTAATAATTTAGATTAATATAAATGGAATAGAGTAGACAATAATAGTCACAGAGATTATATACATTTCTTAGATTGCATCCCATTCTTGACTTCATGAGACAAGTAAAAACTACACAGACCACGAATGAGCAAGTATGAATTACATGTTTTTTTATTTTCTTAATATAGACATGTGTAGCTTATTAAAGGTGTCCGTTAATGCTTCCTTATGACGAATTGTGGAAATTTTAGAATATATACAAGGCAATCTTCTATAAATACATCAATGTCATCGTTTATTGAAAAGAATTTAACTAGTTCTCTAAAACCATAGTAAGATAGGCTCTACTGATCTTTCTTCTGCCTTACTTAGTGAGTTGGCGTTTGTTTGAAACTTATTTCATTCACTTTGAATCTAAGTAAAACGATTTGGCAACAAGTTCTACAACTCATATTTTCCCCAAATGTAAGTGGCCTTACTGTCTGCATTGTAATTAAGGTCAATTGACATTAAGGAACGATCGAACTCGGCCCTAAGAAAATGTTAGAAATTGGAAGGCCTCTTGGCCGTATGTTACTGTGCTAATCATATAAACCCTATCCCAGCACATGACACCAGAAGCATGTATCAAAAAAGATAACCAAAAGTACACGAGATGTGAGTGAAAATGGGCAACGAATGGGCAACTCTAAATGTACATGAGACGTGTATAAAACAGCCCATTGAATCAACACCTTGCTAGCAAGTGAAATGATCATATCAGTTTCCTCGGGATAATAATGGTGTTCAAGAACCATGAAAGTTACAGTACTATCAACGTTAGCCATGCATTAAACCTATGTAAATATCTGTCAAGTATACAAGCTTCAGAAGATCTCAAGTGTGGACCGAAAGACATTTAAGAGGTAAGAAATTAAAGTTCATTGGCTGAAGAATTTGCTATTAAGTAAACTAACTCTCTGTTTGGTAAGTGAAACTATTTGAAAAACAATTTTGATAAAAATGTAATAAAATGACCTAACTCTTTAGTGTCAGTTTAAGAAACATCCACTATATATTTTTATGTTTTAAGTTCTATTCTATTTAATTGTTGTATACCACCTCTGTCTGCATGGGTTTCTTGTCTATGATTCGGCGAATGTAGATATGTGAGAAAGCTTGCAAGTAGCTTCTCATGGGTCGGTGGTTCTTTCCGGTGATTTCCCGGTTTCTTCCTCCACCATTACAACAACATAATTATTGTATACACACTGGTGACCTTTGTGTACAAAGGTGGCTGTTTCTACAGGAATTAAACTTCAACCCTAACTGGAGTTCCAAAACCAGGAAAGAAAAGGAATCTTACTGGATACGCCGCTTTAGAACATTGAAACCAAGCGATTTAAACCAAGAATGCTAGAAAAGACAGCCATGCACAAATGAACTTATCTTTTGCAGCCAACACATTTTCTTTCAAATAATTCTCTAAATTTGCTTAAAAGCTTACAATTACTACTAAACGATGAAATATCCGGGATATAATTTGCGCATACATAAATGAACATAAAATAACATTTGCCGTTATAGCTCATCGATTTCTAGGTCAACACAAATACTTTCCATTATCCGCAAGAAGTTGATATAAACTAGCTGAAACATAATAAATTTAAAGGTTTAGTTGCTGTACAAAAGGCCATTTAAAGTTTTGCAAACACTACGGTTTTTCAGTTTTATTTGTTTTCTTCTCTATAATTTGTATACGATTTTGGTAAAGACTCATTAAGAGTCGAAACCGCTCAGGCTATCTAGAAACTCGTTTTGCACTGTTTGTTGTTAGTTTATATATATATATATATATATATATATATATATATATATATATATATATATATATATATATATATATATATATATGTCTGCATATATAACAACAATGCATGGAAGGAAGATTAAATAAAATCAATATTGATTACTGGCTATCTAACAGCAATGCATACATGGAAACAAAGATGTCTGCATATATAACAACAATGCATGGAAGGAAGATTAAATAAAATCAATATTGATTACTGGCTATTTAACAACAATGCATACATGGAAACAAAGATATATATATATATATATATATATATATATATATATATATATATATATATATTTATTGATTCATACATATATATATATATATATATATATATATATATATATATATATAAATAGATACATATATATATATATATTTACATATATTCATATATTACTATTATATATTCCCTTATAGATATAATTCTTTAGTACTCGGTTCTGACAAAGGAAATATACATTTTTATGAACAGATAGATACATACACACCAAAAACCTATTTAATCTATGCTGGATAATGTTACCTTAGTTTTAACTAAGATAGGTTAAGATAGGATTCATTGATATGCTCTGAGCATGTGTACATCTTTAATACCCGTAAAAAAAAAAACAAAGAGCACTGAACGAGAGAGAGAGAGAGAGAGAGAGAGAGAGAGAGAGAGAGAGAGAGAGAGAGAGAGAGAGAGAGAGAGAGGGGGGGCATTAGAAAATTATATTTTTACACATCAGAATATTACAAGAATAAAATTCTCAAGTCTACCTTTAACGATAATGAATTATATTTAATGAACACAGGATATAATTAGGTCACTGTATATTCTGTAAATTGTACTAGATACTTTGTATTTTCAGCGTAATAAATGATGATGAAAACAATGGGACATATTACCCATCTTCTGGTCTTCATTACATACTGTTTCAATGTTGTGATTGGTAACACTACATCTCCTTTCAACATGGCTTTTAGCTTAACTTCCACTCTGCCTCGGGTTACACAGCTAACAAATCATACCGCAACGGGCATTATGATGGATATTTACAGGAATCTGTGTGGAGGTAATGGGTGCTTATCATCCGATATCGATGCCAGTTTCGCTCGAGGATCAGAACCTATGTATGATGGATGCTGCCAAATGTGTTATTGTACAAAGACTTGTCATTTGTACGATGCTTGCTGTCCAGATCTAGTGCATGAACTGCCAACAAGGTTGTCATGGGAAAATAGGTTGTACACATGTCACCACCCACAAATGAAACCGTATGGATCGTCTCCTGTAAACTCGAGTTCCTCTTGGATGGTAACAAAATGTCCAACCGGCTATACAAACCTCACCACCATCAGTAATTGCGAGATTTTACAGCGATCTTTGAGTTTGGAGGATTACGTTCCTGTCACAGATGCTAACTCGGGCTTTTCGTACAGGAATAAATATTGTGCGCTGTGTAACAATGTAAACGAGGTCGATTGGTTGTATTGGATTCCGATCGTAAAATGTGACGATGTGTTCAAACAGACATCATGGTCTATAGTAGATGATATTTGGAACTCACCTTTATGCAATCTAGTATTTAATAATCCGCCTGGACGCATTACAGAATACTGTCATGCAGTAATTTCAGAATGCAACATAACCGGCAGATGGCGAACTTATGATCCCGTGGTAGAATCAGCCTGCCATGCATTTACCGCCGTCTTTAATTCAACGTACCGAAATTTGTTCTGCTTCCTTTGTAACGGAGGAATTGAGGTCAACGCCTGCCCTGACGTGGAATTTCCTTTACATTTGTATTCTTTCTCAGCGATACTAAATTTGCAAACAGACCGGCTTGTGACCGTGAAGGACGATGTCTCAGGCGATACGGATATCCATAGATGTATAAATAATCAGGTTTATGACCCCTACAAGGTAGTATTTTTTTTAGCTTCTTGTCAATCGCTTAACAAGAAAATTCTATTTCAATGTACATGTAGGTAAACGATAAACGGTATTTGTTCTAAGAAAGAGCATACAAATTAATTGAATTCACGTCATATAATGGATATCCAATTAAATACTTAAATGTCTGTCTATCGTAATGCACAAACGAAGATGCATATTTATTTAGCTATATATTTTGCTACTAGAATAAACACAAAGCGCTCAGATATTCTGATTTGTTCTTTTAAATTGCCGAAGAATAAATATCGTTTGAATGTCTTACAAAAGAATAAATATCGTTTGAATGTCTTACAAAAGTTTATCTGTATGGTAGCGCATTCTTCTGTCATCATCTGAAAACGTGTTAGTTTGGGTTTTAATGTCACCTTTATCACGTAGTTTGGCGATATCATGCCAAGGAAACTGGTGCCAAGTGACTTTCCCAAAGCTTCGTGTGAATACAACACGACAAAATAGTTTTGAACATTTTAGCTATTTACTGTTTTATAATTTCAAAACGATTTTTCTACATTATGTGTATATTTCTTAAATAAAATATAAATGTAGGTAAACTGACCTGTGCTCATTGTATCGTCAGAAGTCATGTCATGAGCAGTCGAGTTTATAACTAGAATCAATTATTTAAAAATTGCATTCGTGCAAACAAGAGAATGCCACAAAAATATTAAAGTAACCCAATATATGACTAGTTCGGCATGCCACACATCTTCAAGAATGTGATGTAACCATATGTCGAGATTATGTATAGTTCACTCCTTAAATGAACCTTGAAAAAGTAAATATTATGCAATTAAAGTTGTTTTTAAAATGCAAAATGTTTAATTTTTCAATATTCAAACCAAAATTATCGTAAAAATGTGTTATACAAAACAAACCTGGTCACTTATATAAATATATTTGCAGGCAAAATGTAGAGATCTGATTTGCCTGAATGGCCGAACACTGAGGAACAACACCTGTCAGAGTACTTATACGAGTGTGTCAGGGCAATGCTACGAAGTCTTCGTCAAGTTTACCCTTCTTGATGCGGATGTAAATATTACTGACTATTACAGCAATGCAGAATTTTATATTCAGTCTCGTCTTTTAAACTTTAAGAGGTACGTTTACGCTCTCCAATTGTATGTTAGTGAAGAAAATGGTACTTTGGGATCTGAGTATTTTGTAAGAGTTGCCTTGTATGTAAATATTTTTAACAATGTTGACCCAAATGAACTTATCGAATCTTTCTTAATTTTCGATGACAGCAATATTACAATTAACAGCACCGACATCTTAAGAGTGAGCAAGCAAGCCACTTTCAATGTAGAAATTGATCGGCTTGTAAACATGAACGGAACATATATATCATCGGTTGATGGCAACATTTTGAAGCAATTGACGGAAACGACATCGAAACTTTCATGCCCTATTGATGATATAATTCTAATATCTAATCTTCAAAAGTGTCCCTTACTGAAGTTAAGTGAAGCCGAATTTGGGACCTTCAAGTTCAATTCCACTGGAGTGTATATTCTGTCAATGGATCTATTTATTCCTTGTAAGAAGTTCGATGATTCTAGTGGTAATGGTTACATCCTTATTTGCTTGGAGGATTACCTGCCAAGAGCTCTTGAGCTCAAAGGCCAGATATCGTTTATAGCCTCAAATTGGAAACCTACGGTTATTCTTTCCACGGTGATAGTTGTAGTTTCAGATGCCTGCCTTTTGGTCACAATTGTGACGTACAGCCTCTTTCGAAGTCTCCGAACGCAGCCTGGAGTAAATAACTTGATTTTATCTGTATTGCTGATTTTTGCCCAGATCTTGACACAGTTTGGACTCGGAGCTTATGGTGTGATTTGGGGTTGTAAACTTATCGGAATATTAATTCATTTTGCCTGGTTAATGGTGTTGTTCTGGATGAATATATGTTGCATTCACATGCATAAATCCTTCACTAATATAATGCATATGAATTCAGCAGTTGGCGGTAAATGTACCACTATAAAATATATACTATATACATGCATCTGCTCCTGCGTTGTTATGACAATCAATGTAATTTCATCACTGGCACGAACTAATGGAGCAGATATGGGATATGGAAACAAATGGCTTTGCTTTATATCCACAGAGTTAATGCTTGGACTCGCATTTGTTCTGCCAATATCGGTCCTGGTCTTCATAAACCTATTTCTTTTTCTGATCGTAGTTGTTAAAATTAAGAAAATGCCAAGAGTGGAAAAACATGTTGTAAATGAGAGGAATTATTTCCAGATTTATGCGAGGTTATCAACAATTACTGGATTATTTTGGACGTTTGGTATTGCGTTCTTTTTTACTCGACAATTGGTTCTTGAGTATATTTTCATTATTTTGAATGGCAGTCAAGGAATCGTTATATTCATAGCATTCATTCTCAACAAGCGAGTATGTAAACTTTATTCCAAATTCTTTAAATGTAATACAGGCCGTCATTCAAGGACAACGTCAAATTCACAAGCAAACAGGTGATCTTTTTCGAAAGTTGAAACTAAGCATTCCGAATAAATAGTGTGTGACATACAATTTTGAAACAGATTGCTAATCTGACACATGTTCCGGTTAACTTAGATGAAAATAAAAGCTAGATAATATATTTTTGACATAAACAATTAGTCTTTTCTTTGCTCCTTAAATTTTCTGCATCTTTTGGGAAAATATATTCTCATCCATGAAACTTATATCTCTTTTTATATTTACCCAGGAATAACAATACGTTTTTAATTGGTGCTCGTGATTTAGTTGATTATAATGATGGCAATAATGATCCATTAAGCATGGCTCTTTATGTTTGAAACAAACATTTTTTTATGTTAGAAACAAACATTTTTCTCAATACCTTAATGGTTCTTGAACTTTCTGGTAAGGAACACTATCTTTTTGGTATTTAACTTCTTATCTTTGATTTTTGACAAAAAGTACGAAGCTTTTATCACCTTGTTATTTTATATTGACTTTTTTGTCTTTAAAGTAATTTCAATCATTCGGATAGCATTTATGTATTTAAGTGGCATCACGGTGCATCATACTGTTACAAATTACAACATGTATGTATGTAAATATGCAACAGAGACAATACAAAAACTTAAATAGCATTTAAATATTTATATACAAGACATAAGACTGAGTATTCACATATAATTAAATCTTATAGTATTACAATCGATTATAAACTTAAGATAAAATGGTAATAGTTTGAGAAAAATGTATACACTACGTAATCAGTTGTTTTGGAAACAATTATTTTCCAATGTCATTTTTCAGAGAATTAAAAGGCAGGTTTTGGTAGAAAACC
This sequence comes from Potamilus streckersoni, assembly GCA_016746295.1. Classification (NCBI taxonomy): domain Eukaryota; kingdom Metazoa; phylum Mollusca; class Bivalvia; order Unionida; family Unionidae; genus Potamilus; species Potamilus streckersoni. The sequence goes on from JAEAOA010002356.1 coordinate 4,555,076, forward strand.
CAATTCTAACAACTTTCTAACATTATAATAATAGTGATCACATTGTTAGAACTTTTGTAGGTTCTATTAATCTTCGTCTCTGATATCGAAATATAGTCCACAAAATAATGCATTTAAACATACACCAAATATTGTGGATCAATTATTGGCAAAGGAATGTGCAAAGGGTTTCATGCTTGGTCCTTTTCCATCACCACCATTTCCTAATTATAGAGTCAGTCCTATCGGCATAGCAGAAGGTAAATATTCGAAAAAGAAGAGACTTATCATTGACTTGTCCCCCCCCATGACGATCACACTCATGCAAGTATAAATGACCTTATCGACAAAGATCAATGCTCCCTAAGCTATGTCAAAATTGATGATGCCATTCGAATCATCCAGAGTTATGGAAAGGGAGCTTTTATGTGCAAAGCCGACATATCAGATGCTTTCAAACAGATTCCCATCACTCCTTCACAATGGCACCTATTCTGTGTAAAATGGAGAGGATCTTACTACGTTTGTGTTCGCCTACCATTTGGGTAACGTTCAAGTCCAAAATTATTCGATACTTTATCTCTGGCAATTTGTTGGATAGCCAAATATAATTATGGTATTGGTGTTATTTTGCACCTCCTTGATGACTTTCTTACAATCGATCCTCCATCAGCGTGTGATGAGAGAACCATGGCTTTGTTGACTTTAATTTTCAACAGATTGAAGATTCCCAGAGCTCCAAATAAGACCATTGGCCCATGTACAGTTATTGAATATTTGGGAATCATCCTGGACTCAGAACAAATGCAAGCACGATTACCACCGGATAAAGTAGTGCGTATTGTAAACTACATTGAACACTTTCTTGACAGGCGAAGTGTCCGCAAGCGAGAACTGCTACAGTTACTGGGCCACTTAAATTTTGCTACCCGTGTTATCTTGCCAGGACGTGCGTTTGTCTCATACCTGATACGACTATCTACCACAGTCAGGAAGCTTGACCATTACATACACTTGGATACAAATTGCAGAGAAGAACTATACATGTGGCATGAATTCTCGACTAAATGGAATGGGGTCTCCATGTTTCTTGACAATCAGTCCACATCATCAGATGATCTTGAGTTATACACAGATGCGTCTTCCACAGTAGGAAATGGGGGTTACTACAAAACTAGCTGGTTTGCAGCTGCATGGTCTGACGATCTTAAAATGCTTTTTTCTGTGGAGAATGATTCCTCTATTGCATTCCGGGAGTTGTATCCTATCGTCGTGGCTGCTATTATTTGGGGGACTGAATGGACAGGCAAACGCATAATATTTATATGTGATATTATGGCCACAGTGAATATACTTCAAAATGGGAGATCGAAATATATGCATATAATGAAATTGATGCGTAAACTTACACGGTGTACAGCTTCTGCTAACTTTTATTTTTCTGACAAACACAGTCCTGGAATTGTTAATAATAAAGCTGATGCCTTGTCCCGACTTCAATTTCAGAAATTTCACACACTGGCTCCAGATGCAGATCTACAACCCTGCAAATGCCCAACACCCTCAGAAGTCTTGTGGACCTGGAAAAATAGGTAGATATTTTATGGAACCAGGCTTTAAGCCCTGCCACACAGATTGCTTATAACACTGCATTCAATGCATTTAGGACCTTCATGCTGATGTGCGGCTTTTCCTCGAACATGCAAGTTCTGCCATATATTACAGAAGACACTTTGATCTACTTTGTGACACACTGCACAAGAGTTCTCAACTTGAAGCATTCTACTATAAAATTGTACTTATGTGGCATTAGATTCAAGTACATGCAGGCCGGTATGCAATCTCCGTTCATAAACAGAAACAATCTGCCTCGTCTTGCCACCATCCTCCAGGCCATCAAAAAACCTCATGGTTCATCTGCAAAACTGCGTCAGCCTATTACATACAATATCCTGACAAGTATTTGTACAACTCTGAGAGGAGGAGTATTAGACACGCACACATATTTACTATTGTTGACCGCCTGTGTGGTTGCTTTTTTTGGATTTTTGAGATGTGGGGAATTCACTGTTCGGGATTACTTCGATCCAACTATCCATCTATGTGTTGGCGATGTCCACTTCCACATGGAGACTGCTTTTCTGAAGTTAAAATCATCAAAAAGTGACCTTTTCCGTAAGGGAGTGACTGTTCAGTTGCATGCCATAGGTCGTGCTATATGTCCATACTCTGCTATGAAGACTTTCATGCAATTCAGGAGACTTTCATTACCCCAGCCTTATGACCCACTATTCATTACGGTTACAGGTCAAGCCTTATCAAGAGTTGTGTTCCTTAATCACATGCGATGTGTCTACTACAAGATGGGAATAGACACTTCCAGGTACAGTGGCCATTTATTTCGTATTGGGGCAGCTACTTCAGCAGCGGAAGCCCGTCTGGAAGACCATATAATCAAAGTTCTAGGCCGATGGTCTTCCAATTGCTACACAAGATACATTCGCACACCTCACAGTACTATTCAGGCAGCTCAGAGGGCCATGGCCATGGATGCAGATAGCAGTACACAGTGACCATGATCATACTACATTCAACATACAAGGACAACCTTTCCATCCTGTGTGCATTTTTCTTGTTCCGGTTCTACATATTCTGTTCTATGGGATGCAAGTGTTGTGCTTCCAGTTTCAATAGCCATTCATAGTGGTCTATATTCATTACATGTGCATGATACCAGCGTTCATTGTGTGGCTGTTGTGCTAAATATTCATTATGTGTGGAGTTCTGCACGCGTGTGATACCAATGTGCTTAATGTGGCAGTTGTGCATTTATTGTTTTCATTGCCATATGTGCTTGTGGTTTAATTCATGGAGGTGTTTGTGCATTCTCAGGGTATTCTTCTACTCATTTCATGGATGTGATCTTCTAGATTCGCATCAAAGTTGCAGGTGGTACAGTTATACAGGGAGCTACACCCAGACATTCGCTCCAGACTTGACATTTTCATATATCATTGACCTGTCGCTTTTCACGTGGCATTGTAGTGATAACATGAAGTTCTTTGCAACTCTTGATTTATTCCTACATTTATACTTTCTTTACATTATTGTAGATATGCTACTGTTGTATCTAGAAATATTTAACTTCATTGAACACTGGTGGCTTCCTCAGCTTATTACATTCTTGGGGGGACAACATCTGCTGCGCATATGTTTTCTTTGGGCATTCACTTCATTCAAATTCAGTTTATTCACCCAAGAATCTAATGTCAGCAATATATGGCTTATTCAAACTAAACCCTTTGAGTGAAGTCCACACAGCTGCTGCTGTCATCCCAACCTTCGTTGGACAACCCAGTCATCGCTGGGCCCCTTCAGTTTCTGCTGAAGAAACTTTACTCAAAGGTTATCCATAACATTCTGTCAGGGAGTTTCACAGACCATCTGTGACCTCTGTATAACCATGTTGTGCCATTCAGTAGCCACTGAATCACTCACTGACAGAATGAAACAAAGGTTTCATCAGTAGCAGCAGACAGTCCCCCAAGGCAAACTGATAATTTTAAATAAAAACATAACTGGATCTGTGTTTTTGTTGTGTATAAACATATTACATTGTAATAATAAATAAACATTTGGAGCTGGGCAACAAATTCTCCAACTTAAGTACAGGCATTCCCGTGCATGAAAAGCATTTAAGAGCAATATCTGAGGAAGATAAAAGTTTACATGCAGACAGACTACCGTGAATGAATTACAAGAATATACATGATACGGATAACAATATTAGCATCGTCATTGTAATGATTCAGTTATTAAACACGTGTCGAATGGCTAATATAAGGAATCATTTCGAAACGTATGAAGAAAATCCGGAAATCGCCTAGTTCCTTTAAGAAAATCGTGAACAGCTTTAAACATTTTACAAGTGACCTCAACAGATAACTGAAATGAATCTTGATGTAGGAGGAAAATCGTCGCTGGTGATTACCATTTAGAAACAGGATCCTAACAATATAATGTCTTAGAGAAGGTAAAAAGGCACGAAGGCTATCCTCAACATTAACAAAACAGACATTATTTTTGTTCTATTTTGGTATACCTTTGTATCACCAATTTTCATCTCTCAAAGGGGGTAACGTCGTATCTTTATTGGAAAAATTATTTATAATAATATTTGAAAAATAATTATGTAGTAATATTCTTGTCCAACGTTTTGTTTTAAAATTTTATGATTTTGGAGCATATTACTACATAATCACTCGTTATTTTACTACTTATTTTACTACTTCTTTCATTAACATATTTAGCATACGCCCTGTTGTGCATGCTTTTGGACATTTATTTTAAATATTTTTTAAATAAACAGATAAATAAAATGATTCAAATCGTTAGCCATAGGATACATTATTATTATTAAACTTCAGTTCTTGCAAGCATTTTGATGAGCCGTAATCATTGGTAAATGAGCTTTTTTCTTTCTAGTGTGTTGCACTAATAACAAGGTGTAGATCCCAAAATATCATTTGGTGGTGAGTCGGTTAAAAAAAATAAGTCGGCGACGAATCGGATAGACGGAATATTCTAGTAATTGTAATTACCTCTAGAATATCATTTAAACCAACGAACTGTAAAGAAAATTTACTCAGGAGGGAGGGGGAGAGGGGTTGGATGTCATCGCAAACATTTGATCTGGAACAAAAGCAAATTGGCAAACCAAGTCACACAGGCAATTCAAAGTTACTAGTTCTACAAGTTTTTAATAATATAAGTTCGAAAATGGAGCAAACGTTATATTACTTGATGGTGTCAATACTTGTATATGGTTTTGCCAATACTTGCATATGATTGCACGATACGATGGTTTCATGGTGACATGGGTGTCGAAAGTCCTCATATGAGATTTCTCTAACATGTTACGTTAGAACCGAGCATTTAAAATGTAGCTTAATTTCTGATTTGTCAGTATAATCACAATGTCATGCGAACATAATAGTAAAAACTAATTTAAAGTTTGAAAAATGTTGTAAATCACGTTTCGTTGGACAAATAAAAATGGGCCTTGACCAGATTTAGATGTAACTGGCAGTTGAAGATGGTTGATCTGAAATCAATCAACGTGAGAGTTTTGTAACTTGGATCAAATCTGTTATAAATGTCCCTTTTCTAGTAGGTTATAAATAAATATGAAAATTTATTACTACAATATTACCAATAATTCTGCATTGGAAAAAATATAAAAATATTCTCCAATGCACAGAATAAGTTAATCCACGTAGTTTCTCTCTGGAAAGTATGATTCAACAACAAAACCACGCAAAAAACGCAAAATTACGAAGACAATAATGCACAGAGACTGTTACAAAGTTCATGAAAAGGACTAGGTTGAGATATATGTTATTAGTGACCGGGAATATGTGTAATATTAGGATGGAAAAGAAAATAATTGCTGTCTAATTTTTCAAAGGATTCTTTTGTCCGCTAGGAACAGGAATGATTGGTTACTATAAAAAGGATGTCCCTCTTGTGAACTCAAGGAATGATTCACACACAAACACATACATACATACATACATACATACATACATACATACATACATACATACATACATACATACATACATACATACATACATACATACATACATACATACATACATACATACATACATACATACATACATACATATATATATATATATATTTATATATATATTTATATATATACATACATATATATATATATATATATATAAATATATATATATATATATATATATATATATATATATATATATATAATCTGAAAAGAAATAAGCTTATATGAATGAGTGGTTAATATAAAAATGATGTCCCTCTTGTGAACACAAGGTATAAGTCACACACACACACACACATATGTATATATATATATATATATATATATATATATATATATATATATATATATATATATATATATGTATATTATCTGAAAAGAAAGAAGCATTTATTTTGATTGGGGAACAGTGGGTACCATTATTCCACCAGTTACTAAGACAAATGTGCTATAATTCATATGCATGTTTAATCATGATATAGTGTATAATGTGTTTGTGATATGATCTTAAAGCTGAAAGTAAAAACATTAATATTTATTTGGGTCTGATTCGATGATAAACATGCACAAAAGTCAACAATATAAAAACGTCTATGTCACGTAGACTTCGTGAATTTGCATTCGTCCATCTAAATTGTGCATAAATAAGAGACTACATACCAAATCCATTCGTACATATGTGCTCGCGTGTCTCTCTCTCTCTCTCTCTCTCTCTCTCTCTCTCTCTCTCTCTCTCTCTCTCTCTCTCTCTCTCTCTCTCTCTCTCTCTCTCTCTCTCTCTCTCTCTCTCTCTCTCTCTCTCTCTCAAATATATTATCTCTAGATTATTGTTGATTTTAAGGAGACATTTGGATGATGTTCCCCGACCCATTTGCTGACCTATTACGGGGATAATAAAATAAAGTTTATAAAATACATATTGCTACTCGTGCGGTTTAGTTGCCCTGGCTTACATTAATCTATCATGAAGGGTTACTTACATATTGCAGAAACTAGCAAACTCCTTATGAATTTTTTTTTATAAAAAAATCGATCTTAATCCAATGTCCATGAATAATGCAACTATGATACTATGATAAAGTTAAATGCAATTGGATTTCCACTCATGCATTCATTCACGTGTTTCTGTCTCAAAATATTAGGAAAATGTAGAACTGTACAGATTGCATTCTCAGAACGAAGGACTTTTTTTCTAATGTAGAAATATGGACAATGAGTTTTGCATTACTTTATGTATCTTCAGTTCATTGTTATTCCACAACAGTCATTATTTATTGATGTCTTTCACGCCAGAGAAAGGGTTTAAAATTGTCAACCTGTTGACGATATAAATTGGGGAAAAGCGTTATATTTCTGTATCGTAATGTCACACAATGATAAAGACCTACCATTAAAGTAACTATACACAAAAGAACTCCTTGGTATGATCCTATCACCGATAAATTCACCCTTGACTGATTTTCGCACAAACCTTCTTTAAATCGAAACTAGGCGTGGATCTGTAGCGAGAAATGATTTAAATACAAACTGGAACATATTGATCTCAATCTAAAGGTGGATACAGACGATGTCTTGAAGTAGATAATGATTTATTCAAAGGTACATCAAGTACACGAGTTTAAAGAGACAGTGAACTGGATCGGAGGTAGATTTTGGCGTCGATCTTAGTTGGATGATAACGTCAATATATCGGATATTGTAACGGAGGCATGAAGGAAACTAACACTGATATTAAACAGATACTAACTGTATTTAAAGGGATAATCTAAGTACTAGTGTTGAAATAACTTCATAAATTCAGAATTTTATATCCACATTAAAACGTATAGGTACTCTGTATTAGATTTGCTTTTGAACAAATGTCTGTCTCAAGATAATTGATTATTGACTTGTGCGACTGTTTCGTTTATATTCAAAACAAAAGTTATCGCGTTATCTCTTAATATCAAACACCGTAAACATGACATTCGTACACAGTTCAAGTCTAAATAAAGACAATTCATTAATATGAAAAGTGTCAAAATCCATGAGAAGCAAAACGAGAACATCAAAATTAGAGGACATAAGCTCACATACCGAGTTGTATATATTCCAGGTTAGCCTTTGTTTAAATGGTTGATTAACTAGCCGATGTTTTAAAAACTGTTAATATGTTTTTGAATAAAATGTTAAAAAGCATCACAGTAAGAGACAAACTTATACATGATCATTTTGAATACTGTAGCATTAACACGTGGGAATAACTACTACCAGGATTGCTTGTCTGACATATTGCGAAACAACAAGCGAACTAACGTGGGCAAAATGTACGGAAACACGATATTATTTTAAACCGGCACGAAACTGATAAACACGCACAAATAACTTAATAATTTACTTAAAACAAGGTCTTTTATAATCTATCTCCTGTGGAAAATATTCTAATGTAAAAAGCAGGCTAATGAGAGTAAATAAAAGTAACTCACGTTATATCCGATTCTATATCAAGTTCTTGATATTCGAAAATTATCTTCACTTATATCTAGAAAACTGCAACATTCCATTGCAATCCAATCACATGTTATCCAGCAAACAATATGCCTTGTACAACTGTTAGGTCATACGGATAATTGTTTAACTGAACCAAATGTCTGTCCTTTTAATATTTCACAAAATTAGGTAAAAATGTTGTACCAGCACAATTTTAATATGCTAGGCGTTATAGTACGGTTCACCTATTATTCATTTCCAGAGATTTTTCCTCAGAAGATAAACTGTCCCGGTGATATATGATTTTACAGTCCAGCTGATAACGAGCACAGCCTGCCAATGCCTTACACCTTTCCCAGAACCGTGACTGACGATCGGTCGTCCTACACTGATCAGTCGCCATGTGGTAGCTGACAGCGTTAACCTGTTGAGACCCATGCATGCTATCGGATGATAAAAATAGACAGAAAGATTCTTTTCATATTGAAAATAAAATTGCATTTTTTTTAACGAAAATTTATTCTATCCGTTATGTAGCGTTTCATATAAATCTTCCAGTTTTTGCAAGTGAAACCGACATTCATGAATGCACTAATGGCATTAAACATTTATTTTTTTTAAGTTTGGGTTTTATCGTTAGTTTCTTTTTCTGCTTTCGAATTTAAATTTGACATCTCCGGTGGTCCAAGTGGTTAGAGCGTCAACCTCGGATGCGCCAGGTCTAGGGTTTGAACCCCGATCGAGTCATATCAAAGACTTATAAATATGGAAATAACAGCTGCCTCGCTTGGTGCTCAGTATTAAGAAGTTTGTGTTAGGACTGGTCGTCCTGGTATCAGGATAATGCAACTGGGTGAAACAGCATGCCCCAGTGCTAGACATCACTGTGAACTGCCACAATGCGGACATCGCAGCAATATGACTGAGAAATTGTTAAAGCTACGTTAAAAATCGAAATCACACAAACACTCAGAGACATGCACACACAGACACTTACACACACAGACACGCACTAATTTAAATTGAAACGTTATCTTGCATAAGATTAATTTAAGAATTATACAATTTTGAAATGTGATTTTCCAAGAGAGAGGTTTGAAATACATTGCAGATTAAGTGTGCGATTAAATTTTATTTTGCATTCTAGGGAGGTGGGGTAGTCTACAATAGTTTTGTCCATCCTTTGCAAAGATCTTTTTTAAGCGTACACTCTATGACTCGACATAGCATTCTAATGTGGACAAGTGAAATTGACTGATTTACCTTGCAATAAACAATAAACAGCAACATCTAATTACACAATTTGTTAATGTAATGAAATATATATTTCACTCTTACCCATTAAAAAGAAGATACATGCAAGAATGTTTGAATTGTTCTGTTTAACTGGACAGGATTCAAATCGTAAATGCTTGTACCCCTTTCCATTTCTGTGTGTTTCCTGTAGAGGCGTGTGACATCAAGAGTCCATTAATAGGTCACCTGTACAAAGTAGAGGATAGGTATTGAGCTACCTTCACCTCCACCCCCATCCCCTTCCTGGCATCAGCTACGGTACATATAAAAGAATAAAAAAATATGTACACCCATCCTACACTCTTAACCAACCTTTCGTTCTTGGTCCAGAGACTACGGTCTGGAGTGATTTACACAGCATTATGCCCCCTTTGAAAAGGGGCTAAAGCGGCTAACTGCACACATACATTTACGTTACTTGTACATTTTTGGTTATGGTTTGCAGTTAGCTCAGGGTTTGCGCACACAGTACGCATACTGTTATATGTTGATTTGTGAAATTTGATGAGGGGTCTATCTTTATGAGTACTACACGCATGTCAGAATAATAGTTCGTCGTGAACAATATTTCACGCTTTACTGATATAGGTTATTGTGTGTTTTAGTGTTTTACTCAAGCTTTAATCATCCAAAATCATCAAGGTTGATGATGGTATACATCTCGATCAGTATCATAGCCTTACAAGAAAAGAAGGTCAATGTGATCTACATTTCACTGCCTTCGGTTACCTGTGTTCTTGTTGTAACATCAAGTCTGCAGACATATTTAATGTTATGTTTAGACATTAGTTGACAGGAAATATTAGTTTAGATTATTCATAGAAATTACAAAGTGCTCATTGGAATACAATATTATTCTATGACTATTGTGAATTTATTCAAAGGACTGATTGACAATGCCAGAGTGATAATTCGGGACTGATTTCAGATCAGCACATTTATGGTTCTAGAATCAATTATGAACATTTGATTATTTTGAACGTGTGTATAATTGTTTAAGTATATTTTGGGATTCAATTCATAATACATTAAGTTCCTCTTAAATTTTCATTTTATGACTATGATAATTAATTTGTTTTGTTAAGTTGTTTATTTTTTTAAAAAAATGTTCGTTTTGATCTTTTCTGTCACTTAGTTTATGACCATAGATTCATAACACTAGTTTCTTGTGGGAAAATATGAGTTAGATGTTTTTGTATGGCATAACATCAATTAGTTTTTCTTAACAATATCGCACGATGTTAGAGGTGCAGTATTACACCTATAACATCGTGCGGTATTGTTAAGAAAAACTAATTGATGTTATTCCATACAAATGCAGTCACCTATAAATGTATGAATGTGGTTTAACTGAATGTAAAAAACTACAGGCTAAATTATTATTTTAGTTTTTTTGTAAAACGGTTAAATTTAAAATACAGAGATAATGAATTGTAAAAATGGACTAATCTTACTTTATACTATGCACGATAATTCTTGTTTATTATGGGCACTGCAAGCTACAAAAATCGTTGTGTATGTAACTTATGTAATCATTGATTATACTCGCTTTTTCTCGAAACATTGGGTAGGTTGTAATCACTTGAACTCATTGTCCAAGTTATGAATGACAGTAATTCCTGAATTGACTTTAATAAAAATAATAATAAAGCCATTTATGCTATTTATATCCACTTTCTATACCTTTTTTGCGAAATACGTCATGTCCTCCAAGAAGGAAGAAACATATATTTCTAATATTACCAAGATTAATTCAAGTTTGCCATGTCTGATAACGGGAATAATGAAAACATGTCAATGTACAAACTAGAACTGTTTGCTTCATTGTTTCAAGATATGTAAATTTGAGACATATTCATTGCAGCGGATGATAAGTTTTGCATGGGTTTTACTTTCGTCATCTCAAACTAATACGAGTAAATCGCTGAATTTATTTGACAAAAAGAAATAATAAATCCATGCTTTTAACGATAATATTTTGAAATAAACCTTCTACAGCAATATTGAACTTTATTTGAAAACGTCTGTTAGACCTTTCCAAAACCAAACTCTAATGAGATATTATAATAATATTTGATTCAATAAAAAAATTAAATTAGTCTACATCGTAGGAAAAAATATTGGAAGAAATCAAATGGCAAAATCTCTCAACAGACTCTAGAGATATTGATTGTAATATGGCAGCAACTGCTTGTAAAACAGACTCGGTTTGAAATCGTTAGAAACTACTTGCCAGCCAGAACAAGAGGTACAAGAGACGTCTGAGTGAGTTTGAAATATTGATTTAATGTTTAGGGTCCAATTCCTGAACACAGTTTGGATCAAAGAAAACAAAGACCAAGAAAGTACGTCGGACTGTATACAGAGTTTTGTATACATTATTTATCGATTTAAAAAAAAACTGTGTCGTAAGAATAGCATATATGCCTGACTCGGTAATTGTTATTGGACATTTTTGTATCCCAGCGCTTTGCCAAAGGTTGTGGAACCCAAAAAAGCAACGCGTCAGCAAACCGGACGCGAAGTATCCATTTACACTATAAAAATGTACCGAAGCATTAATCGTTCGTTATGGACAGATGGACAGACTTCTTGAAAGAACACAGCATCCCAACGTTTCCACAATTTCCATACAGCTGTGGTTACCTCTATATTTGTTTTTATTTCCTGAATCCCATGAACAAATATTCTCTGAATATTAAACCCATGACAACAACAACAAAAGCAACAACATTCCTCTAGACTTACCATATCACCGTAGATAACGTATATGTTTTAAAATGATACCACACCCATGTTGATACATCTACAATGTCACTCAGCCTTATCCAAGCACAGAAGTCTATGATTGTAAAAACGTAATCCTATACTATCGGTACAATTTATCAGGATAATAATAATAATAATAATAATAATAATAATAATAATAATAATAATAATAATAATAATAATAATAATAATAATAATAATAATAATAATAATAATTAATAATGATAACATTGATAATGCATATCAGACAGAAGTTATGGATTTTGTCCCCGTCCAATTTCTTTCTTTTGGAAAAAAGTGTTGGCAACACACAATAATACGCTCGTATCTACAAGCAAAAAGGGGGCTTTTGGTAAAAAAAACCCCATACTAATGATTTTCAAAATTCACATATTATTTTTCTTTTGATATCTCAAATGTTTCTGGCACAAAAAACAGATGCTATTTACTTTATTATTTATTCTTATTGTAAAATGTATGCTCATTTATCTTATTTTGACACAGGTATGGTTTTCCCTTGTACGAGATAATTTACATGATATATGGATATCTGGATCACTTACCTTGGACGAATAAATAGTCACGGGATCAGTACATACAAATCCAATATTAGATTCAACTGTTGATTTCATTTTTCCAACAGTGGAACAGATCATACCTTTAAACAGTCACTACATTTTGAACAACTCAATAAGAAAATTTCGATTTTTCTGAAAGAAAATATGACTTTCACAAGGTAATGGTGATGAAATAAATTACTCTTTGTAGCTTCAGCATTTTGCCATTTATATTGTCTTTTTATTTTAAAAATGTATATTGCAACTGTAACCACGATCACTTTGGGTGAGTTTCTAAATAACACTAATATTACAATACTTATCAGCTTTGGCATGTTAATTCACATTGTTTTATATAAATGACATCCCCTTGCAACTTCACCATTATAATAAGGCCCATCCCCATCTAAACTGATATATTTTCTGTTATATATTTTTATGTTTGCTACGATACTACTGGTCATACTAACACTTTCTATCTTTCGTCTCTCTTCATGTTTCATCGATACAGTATTACGTACACGACCACACCACATAATTACTTTTTATGTATACATTTATTTAACCTCGTATGTATTACGTGCTTTTCCCACACTATGAACCACCCTCTAATGAGGCTGCTGTTAACTATAACTAGTTAACCTGTTAAAATATCTAATTAAATGATGTATCCTGATTAACAGGTAAACCCTATGCATTCATTCTGAAGGCCTTTTATTGATGGGGAACCCCTTAGTGCCGTAAATTCAAAAGATAATTAATTATATATTTGGCAGATTATTAACGAGCTTCCCAAACATAAATTCTGTTTCGGAAAACAGAGCAGACAAAGGTATACACAATTCCACAATAGCGACATACTGCGATTCCATATCATCGATTACCTTAATATATGATTAAACGTATGGCACAATCAATATGTGTGTATTTTAATATTAAATTTGGTATCAAAAAGGAACAAGAGATAACTGCATGTTTATTCATTGGTCAATATTTGAGTGTCGTTAACTCAATGCTGTAAAATTAATGATTGACAATTAATAATTTATGATGAGTAACAAACAAGAGATAAAAGCCTTTGTATGTATAGTCCGAGTTTAACTGGATCATGTTCATATAAAACACCAGTTTGTAGAGCTATTTATTCCTACTTTTTGCAAAGAACTATAAAGTAAAAACAAACATAACATACCATACAGGTAAACAATAAAGACACTGACGTATGGATTTATGCATTCGATTACAGGTAGTTACAGAGGAGGGTTCAGCATTCAACAGCTTCGAATCTAACAAGAGACGTTCGACGAAAATGATATCAGACAGTTGGTGAGAAACTAGAGGCTCATGGGAACGAGTTGAAGTTAGTGTCAACAATAAAAGATATGAACAATGTATTTGATATAGAATAGTTTACACATATTATACACATTATAAATTATAACAGAAAATTATTTAAAGTCGTTTTCTATTAGAAATCAACAAGAACAGGAAAGATTGGCGATAAAATTACACCAAATAAATCATACTTCAGCGAAGTGCATTTTTGTCTTAACCGGGTTAATAGCACAGAAGCTTACCCATTACCAAATGCTAAATAACATGGACCGGACCTATTGCACCCTTTTATTTCAATTTTGATGGTTAGTAGAGATACACATTTTCTTCTGGATTGTATTTCGACTAGATGGCTTTATACTGGGTAATAAAAAAAGCTAAAACCAACACGTTTTGTTAAAAAGTAAAGAAACCTCTCACAATTATAGTATAGCTACGCTATAATTGATTTTATAATTTGTGCTGGATGTTAGAGGGTTTATATAATTTTACACTATTTTATACTCTTTTTATGGATACAACAATTTCAAATATTTCATTTAACTTATATATACAATATGAATTTAGATTATTAGTTATTTGGGTGTAAATGCTGTATTGCAAACTATTCACTCATCTCCAATACAAACCAGTTTCGTTCTGTATTAAACAAATATTGTGCTTATTTTAAATCATGGATAGAAATTAAGTAAAACTCTTGTTAAACAGAGATACAAATATCACTTCTGTTTTAGATGTTCTACAATCTTTAAATACAAAATGAGGAAATGGGTAAACATTTACAAAATAGGATGAAAAGAATAATTTGTTTAAGTGAAAAGTGCTTTAAAATCATTTTTAAAAAATTAAAATGACCTGAAAAGTCTTTAAACAAATGTTACAGCATTCCTAGACACTATGCTACTGTCGATATAGCAGGGTTATCTTCATCAAATGATCGAGATTACGATCTAGTTCCAAATCCATTTTATACATCTGAGGATATCTATGATTACAATGGGGCAAAACACACAACACATGATGACAATCGCAAATGTGGATCCGATTGCGATTGATGATGGTCGTTCATCTGGAGCGCTCGTTAATTGCCGCCTGGTTGAGGAAAGAGTCGATTTGTTCACTGTAAGCTCCTCAGTCAGCTATAAAAAAAAGAAATTTTGATTTGTACGTTTGTATCTAGACTTTAGCAAATTATAAGGTGTGCCTGTTTTAGAGCAATGCTACTAATTTTAGAATCTAATTAAAACAAATATCATTTCTGAGGTATACTTAAAACAACCACCAGTTTTTTTAAAAGGACTTGCCTTTAAGGTGGCGCTGTACAGTTTCCTATTTAGCATAGGGATAGAATTTTAAAGAAAAATAATTCCCTCGGGTTTCCTCGCTAGTTGTGCTAGCTATTTAAAAAAGACTTTGCATATCTTAAGTATTGTTCAAAGAACCGTTAATTCACTTTATTTTGGTGTATGATTGATGTGTGTAATATGGGTTATAGAGTATACAGCTTGGTCTTACTCCAGATGTGCACCTTGCTCATTTTCATTTCCCGAACTTTAGAGGTAAATTGTTTTTTGGTTTTTTTAACACACCGTTATCTCTTACATTTTATGTATTTGGTAATTCATACATTCCACTTTTAGAAGCTGGTATTGTCTAGTTTGGCAATATTCATTTTCCCTGCCAAGGATAGTCTACCTTAGACAAATTCTGGTTGATTTTTGGAGCACAAGGGAGTAGTCATTTTAGTTAGCAGTGTGATACGATCATTTAAAATTTCCAAAAGTACAATATCCAAAGAAATTTCAGTCACATTACATGAAAGTAGCATAGAGGTATGCCCACATTCTCTTAACTGTGCATGTTTAAAATGCAAACAACTTTACCTTACATACATCACTCTCTCAAAAGTACATAATAACTGGTGAGCGACACCTAAAAGAACGTAAAATAACGTTTCAGTAAGTTCAGAATTTTTTTTATATACATTCATAATTTTGCACAGAAAGTTGGTTTGTGATACGCAGCCAATAATTAAGTCACATGGTAGGAAATCTTAATGAGTAACATTTTCTATTGAACTATACTATAAACTAGTTGTTAGAGTTCAGGGATAACATATTCGTAAAACCGGGAAGCACTGTCTTATTTTCCTGATGATGTAGGTTTATATTATTGAATAGAGAACCCCATTTAATGATAGTATGTGGGCTTATTCAATATATATATATATATATATATATATATATATATATATATATATATATATATATATATATATATATATATATATATATGTGTGTGTGTGTATGCATATATATGTGTTTGTGTATATTTTATATACACACACATATATATAGACATATACACACACACACATATATATATATATATATATATATAAGTGATAAAAATAGAGATTGATTATTGAAAAGAACCCTACAAAAAGTTTGAGCGATACGTATTTTCGGCAAGAGTACATTAACATACATGTTCCAAATGCGGATTTATAAGTGGATTATAGTCATGGCTATTGTTTGTTTTGCATGATGGAATTAATATATCTTAAGCCATTTGTGTTAGCCGTGGTTGAGATGTGTTAAAAATGTATTGGAATTTATCACTTGTAATCTGAACAACTTGACAATAAAAGCTAGAGTTTTTGATATGCAGCTAACTTCAACTAGAGAGTCTGGGGCTGAGTACTTTTAGTACAGTAAAAGAAGAAAAGAAAAAGAAAATGGGTAAATGTTAAGGGTTACCTGCCGGACAAAATCGGCAAGTTCCTGCCTGGTCATGTTCCCTTTCCTCAACAAAGATGAACATTTACAGAAACACTTTGTATCGATGGTTGGCTCTGGTTCAGAAAAACTGGAATGGTAAAGAGAAGTGCTTGTACTACTTTCCACCATGGTGCTCTCATAACTTCTCGCTTCTGTCGTTGTCAAAATCGCTCCAGCTGCTGGCACCTGTATGCGAGATGTAGATGTGATGACAACAGCCCCAGCACTTCCATTTTCAATCCCTAATGTAGTCTCTTCGGATGTTGTAACTCTTCCAATTGGCGTGGTCGATGATCCTCTTGTGGCTTCTTTTTCATCATGCAATTCAATGAAACAGTAAAAGAGTTAGATAAATCCAGAATGCATCATCATCGCCATTATCGTCCTTAGATTATTTTATGTTGGTAATGTAAAAAAAATCTTATCATAATTCACAATGTTCAACATTATTTGATGCTTAAAATCTGTTTTCCATTCGCGCAGTTGAGCAGAAAATTTAGAGGGTATGTTTGTGTCTGAAAAACAACTTCTTTTTAAGAACTATTTGTCACCTTGAGGCTGATTAGTTCATTTTCGGAGTGGTCGTGGGTCAGGAGAACGTGAAGAAGGCGAGAATGTTTTTTATGGCTTTACAAAAATTCTAGATCCGAGCTTTAATAAAATATTAAATTCTTTGTATTTGTAACAAAGAAAAGAAGAAATTCCAGCTCCATATACACATAACCTTCTTATGTTAGATTGAAAGAATGTCATTTCTATAAATTCATTCTGGAAGGGAAATATTGGCAAAATTAACATTGTTGGCCCCCAATGGACAAAATGAGTCATTCAGAGACAACAAAGGTGGCTAACTGCGTCACGTACAACACGCATTTATTATTGGCAGAACTCGGAAGTGGGGGGTGCCGGAAGAGGGGTGGATAGGCTGTGGAGGATACCATATAAAACCTCTAGGAAAGCTTCAAGGCAACTATCAGTCTTGAAGCATATTGGTCAGAAGCTAACTAGACTCAGCAAACTGACAAACTTACATACATTTATCCTCTCAAAACTTCGATTTCTGTCCCTGAGACTGGCATTCTACAGTGACATGAACAATAATAAACTTGAGAAAGAGTGTGATCTCAGATTTGTGTATGCCGACTTCACAAGCAGCTATAATCAACTCTTACTTATGGCAAAAATGGCAGTCCTGAAGTTGCATCGACTTCTGGTTTTGGCTTATGGAATTTTTAAGATTTTGAATAAGCATACTTCAAAATATTTTGATGATTTTTAACATATTTTAAAAACAGTAAAATACAATATTAGATATTCAAATATTTTATTCGTCCTTAACATTTGACAAAAATCATTTAGATATACTGCTGGCATTCTATGGAATGAGCTAGCAAATCACTTTGGGGAAAAACATTAAACTTTAATTCCTTTAGACCATTATTTATATCCTGGAACGCTACAAATAACTGTATTTGTAATATCTGCAAATAATATACTCCCGTACCCGTCCATGATGACAATAGTTAATGTTTGTATTACTGGATTTTATATCTCCTTTTTATGTACTGTCAAGTGCCCCACTGTTACCTCCTTTCTTGCTAAGTATGTCTATGTCAAGTGCCCCACTGTTACCTCCTTTCTTTCTAAGTATGTCTAAAGCTGCATCACAGCATGCTTTTCAGTCATGTTTTGGTGCTTCTACATTTTTTTTTAAATTTAAATTTTTACCAATCATTTTTTTAAAGTATTTAAAAATTTTAGCAATTTTCAAACTATTTAACTTTTTATATGTTTTAAGAACACTAAATGGTGATTTTAATTTATTCCGATAGTAAATTATTCGGGTATTAAATTCATTTTAACTCCTACCTTTTAAAAAGCTTGGATTGCTCATGTTTTAAGTTATGCGATGTGCTTGTTTTATTGGCTCTGCTGTTTTTATGTAGTGTCAGTAAAAAGATCATGATAACCGATGTTGAGTTGCTATTTTAAATAATGCCGACCTTATAAATCTTATATTACCAACTCTCTCCCAACTGTATGTAAACAAAACCGGGAATAAAGATTAATTGGCGTTTGAGACCGGCTCACACATTTCGGATCTCAAACCCTAAATCTCTTCTAGAATCCCCATATCCGTTCCCACTATTTGTTTGTGGGTTGGGTTTTTATTATTTGTTTGGGGGTTATTTTGTTTTGGGATTTTTTGCTTAGCACACGCAATTGTCCGCGATTGCAGCCCACGTGAGTCTGTGTGAAAGCCATGAGTTTAGAAAGTGGAGATCTCTGAAAGGAAATCGTGGCCAACTACACACCCATTTTGACACTACTGTATGAGCACTACCGCGGTTGAATATGTGGGATGCAGTGATTCGCTATTCACTGTTAGAGAATTACTGTCAAATATTATATATTACTGGTAGATGGTACACATTTGACAAATATATCATTTTTCTGCAGCTAATGCGGGAATTAAATTAACAGAAAAACAGTGTGTTTATAATGTCAAAGTAATTATTAAATCGCTAGAGCAAAAATGCGTCATGTCGATCCGTTAAAGCGACCCAAACTATTTCATACAAATTGTATTAGCAATGACAAAAGAATCTTGATCAGTTAATTGGGTTACGTGTCGCTTTGGAGCAAGCATGACGAAAAATAGGGTTAAGAACATAATAAAACTGCAAAAAGTATAGAAACTTTAAATCGCTGACATTAACTGCATCAACAGTCAACAGTCAAAGACAGCAAATCGTGTAGCGTAGACAGCAAAATGTGCATCGAAGATATCAAAAGCACTGAAACGTTAAAGGAAGAACGAGAAACAAAATTTCCGGTGTTGCTTCATTAGCTGCGTGTGTATGATAACCATTCAGTCATGTAAAGAATCACAACACAACTTCAAATGATTACGGTTTTACCATCATCTATTAGATCTTTAATTGATTTCTACTAATGGTTTTAATGCGCTAAAACACAACACGAATTAGTGATTATAAATTATAATGAAATTGAAATGGCATCACATAAGAAACAAGAAATTGTCATCATGACTTGATGCGTCGGTGTATTATCCTGTTCCAAATTCGTTCGTACGCAGATCATTTGCATTGGCGGACCCAGGAAAACCCAGCTGTTGCTGCTATTGATTTTGCGATGGTTAACTTGGGATCGACTGTACTTGATTATGCCAGCAGCGGATGATCAGTCGGTTTATGACGTATTCAGAGACTTCACCAAAGCGCTTGCGTCGTCATAGACGTCTTCGCCGTCCTCCATCCTATTCTCTTCCACAAAAGTCCCTACCCTTGACGTATCGACCCGAAAAGCAAAGGTCTTGTCGTGTGCAGTGATGTCGTCTTTTACCGGCAAGACAATCCCAAGAGAATATATTTCACGGAGTCAGCAAAAAGACAAAGACGTGATCTAATTGACTCAACGATACGCACTCGTGCCTGAAATGATCCTAGATAAGTGCATTTTGTTAGACTGACGCGCATGGTCTTGAAAACATTCATTCATTGTGTGCCTCCAATGCTTCAATGTATTAGCTTCGAAATATTTTTGTGGAGGTCATCTGGGACACCATAGTTTCTTCACAATCGGCTTAAGGGGTGGACCGAACATTTATCTCGATGGACTGGAACAGAGTATTTCTCGCATGAAAAGCAATTTAACAACCATTACAACCATATACATTGACGAAACTGGCCAGCAATATTATAACAAAGGCTGCTGACAGATGTCACAAAGCTTCACACAAACAACAGGAAATTCTCTCGCACGTGCAAAAGATTTGCTTCAATTGCGAGAAGCCGCATGGGAAGAACTCTAAGTGAATTTCAAGCAAAGTCTGCGCCACTGGAAAATAAACCTCGACGCAAGTGGAAAATATGCTTAGACCAGAATAGTTTTAAGCGTCAAGATAACGTAAAATAACGCATTCGATTCGAGCAGCGTCAAGCAAAACTGTCTTGATGCTGATTTCAGTTTTTGTACACGAGTCTCTCGTTTACATATTGTAGGTTTCAGGCCTGGCAACCGAAATTGGTGAGTCTGTTTCAAACGTCCATACAACCACTTTTCCAGGACACAGTGGAATATCGACGTTAGTAAGAAACCTTATTAAAACAGGTGCAACAGATTCTTACGAGCCAAATTGTATTCACGAACACACTTGAACTGATTATTAAATAATAGCATCATCATATATTATCCGTGACACACTATTTATAGAAAATATCGACTGGCTCATCTTGTAAACCCTGTATCTGCTGAGATGTCAATTTCCATACAATATAAATTACATTTTGGAAAATTAACATGCATTGCCGATCTGAATTCCTCCGTCACAAAACGCATATGTGTATAATATGTTTTTTAAAAAAAATCGAGGTAAATGATGTGATATCTAAGAAACCACACTTTTATATCATTTGTTGCATCACCAGTTTTTATACTATCTAGAGGGCACCGAGTGGCCTAAAGCACTCTCCGTTATGGATCACTGCCATCTCACTTTTGTCTGCGTGGGTTCGAGTCTCTGATTCGGTCAATGTAGGTATATGAGAACGCTTGCCATTAGCTTCTCTTCGATTAATTGTTCTTTCCGGGTTTCCCGGGTTCTTCCTCCACCATTAATATGGCCGACATGTATAGTATATAGTGTGCTGAAAAAAGGCGTTAAACTATACAACATACTTTTTGCGCTTTTGTTTCTGACTGACCTGTTGTTTTGACTATCAGAGCTTTTGTTATCACCTCAATGGAGTATTAGATAGTGTTGTTGTGCTTGCATCTGGAACAATATTGATTATTTAAGCGTTTTAAAGACTAGTGTTCATCTTGCCATCCCAAGAATATGTTTTGTGATGAAAGAACTGGCCAAGATAAGCTATGGTACCAACATCCTCCAAGCAAATACACTCAGAAAATTGTATATCAATATATTTTACAAAAAGAGATCCAGTCAAACCTGTTTTAAGTAGTACCCTCTGTAAATTAGACTGATATTGCCTTCAAAGTCAAATGTTTGTCTAACTGATTTTAATTCTGCGATGTTTGGTTACAAGGAATTAGAATATCTGTCTGTTTGCTTAACCGTGATTGTTTAAAACAAGGACCTTTAAAACTGGTCCTACAGTTATTCGATAATTCTTTGTTGATGGTGCGACAAACAAAAAAAAAAGACCTCATATTTTCAAACCTTTATGAGAAAAAAACGCATGCTGTCGCTTAAGATCAAACAAGCGGATTATGATATTTAGGATGTAAATGAAAATAAGTACAATCGTAGAGGAAACTATGTTTAGTAGCTACTGAAGGATCTATAACTTATAACTTCGCCATTTTTCTTGAAATTACAAAACTTAAGTGCTGTTAAACTGTGTGTTTCGGCTGTAGTTCAGCATTGTAAATGTTTCCAGAATACAAGGTCAGAACAAAAGACAAGAATTAAGATGAGCAACCATTTGCCTCTATAATTCTATGAGGAGCTTTTATATTTTGTGAATTGTACAATACTATGGAATCAATTTACAAGTATCATTCATCTCCATAACATAATAATATTCTTGTTTCAATATCACAATCGATATTAGTTATCACAAATTACTGATTCCTAAATGATCCAATAAATATAGGTTACTGAATTTGTATGGGAAAATATGAACGAGTTTTCCGGATTGATATAGTGTACGACCTTGGGAGTGCACTATATCCTTCCGACAAAACGAGTTCATATTTTCCCATACAAATACAGTAATCTTTTTATTATAGGCTCATTTCTTATTCTTCCTAAAGCTTAAATATATAAACAAAAATACACTGAAAGAAACAAAATAACTAAACGTATGTCGTATTCCGAACTAAATACATAAGCGTTGATGGATCATTACACAACATTATTAATGAGCGCATAATCCCGCCCAGATAAATATGAAGTTGGTTGCGCGCTAGACGTAAGTTTCGAAAGAAAATGGCGCTTGCTGTACTTAAAATTGAAATTTGGAGTAATATTGTTAATGAATACGCATTGCAACAACTTTTCCATATGATGTGGAATGAATACCTTTTGGTATTTTTGTCGATTCAACGCAATCTTTTGATTATGGTCTGGATTTATCTACATGAAGTGACTTACTTCGGTTTCCATTAGCGTCTGCCAATTTAATGTTTTGAATTGTGTTGACATCGCCATGCGTGTTTCTTTTCTGTCATTGAATGATTCAGATCACAATGTGGGAAAATTATTAAGCCTTTCCATTGCAATTATCGAAAACACGCTGTGAAATTTAATGTTTATTTCATTTTGAGTGCAGCAAGGAGGATGTAACTACAGTTGGAATATACTCGAAATTACAGTACAATTTCAAAATGTGTAATCAATATTGAGAACCCATGACATGGCTCATCTAATTCAGATTTACAGACCTACGAAAATATATTTTGTTGAGGAAATTCAGGATGTAAAATTGTAAGTATATTTTGGCCATTTTTATTAACAGCTGAAGAAGTCAGTTTATGTGTATAACTTGCATTTTATTGTGAGGAACCTGTATTGCGTCAATATATAGTTAAATTTGAAACATTATATCAAAAAAGTAAACGTGGAATGTGCCAAAGTAGTTTGTATGTGTCAGTCTATGAAACATTAGCTGGTATGTGGCCGGCTATAAAATATATCCTTTAGTTCATTCACAAAAAAATGTTTACGTTAGAAAATAATTCCTTTGCACGTGGGATACAGTATAAAGATGTTTAATATCGGTGAATATTGCACGATTCTGACAATGTAAAGTTAACGGAGAAAAAAGATGAGCATATAATAATAAACTATTTTACGAAGATGTCACAAAAATATCTTTGAGAACATTTACTCTCCACAAATTTTCTTAGATACCCAAGAAACCAAACTTTCATACCATTTGATGCATTATTAATTCCCTCATTATCTAGCGTTGTTGTCTCTGTTACATCTGTTGTTTTGACTGCCACTGTTGCTATCACTTCAGCAGACGTATTAGATCGAGTTGTTGGACTTAGACCTGGTTAGAGATTGAATATATCAAGTTTACTTTTTGGAAGTTAAAGACAATGAATACTTTCAGGCGGCTAAAAAACTGGTGTTCATTTTGCCATCCGAAAGATAATTTTTCCAACACGGAGATAGAAAGATAAATGAACGGGCCAGGATAGCTTAATATATAAAGAACTTCCAAGCAAGCTATATACACACAGAACATTTTATATTGATATGTTTTGTAAAACGAGATTCAGTCAAATCAGTTTTAAGTAGTAACCTCTGTAAAGGAGATCGATTTTGTTTTCAAAGACATGTTTATTTAGTGATGTTAAGTTCTGCTATGTTTTTAGTTATGAGGAAATTGATGATCTTGCTGTTTATCATTACATTTGATTGTTTACATCAAGCGACCTTTAAGACTGGTTCATTTATTATTCGTTAATCCTTTGTTGTGGGTTCGACTTAGCAATATAAGAACTCGTATTCTTAAGACCTTAAATCGGATAATGATATTTTTGATATACCTGAGTAAATGAAATTAAGAATACTCGTAGAGGGTAGGATCTGAAGGATCAATGATTAAAATTCCTGCTTCATCTTTACAGAAATAACAGAATGCCAGTGTTATCAACTGCGTTTCGGTTTTAGTTTCGCACTGAAAATGTTTCCTGAATACAAGGTAAAAACAAAAGACAAGAATTAAAATGAGCAAGCAAATGCAGTTATAATCATATTAAAAATTTTCTTATTTTGTGAATTTTAAAATACTATGGAATGAATTTGCAAGAACTACCCAACCAGCTCCAAAACAAAAGGCGTAAGAGTTTGGTAAATTTTAATATCATAATTAGATATCGCACATGATTTATTATTAAATAATAAATTCATAAGCTATTTTCAAACTAGAAATCATCTTTGAGAACATATACCCTCATAACTTTTTTTTCTCTGACTATAGACAGAGAAAAAAATTTGTGAACCTACATTGCATTGACGATTTTAGTGTTTTATAAGGTACATAATGAACTTTGTATGTGTTTTAACATGATTTAGATGGGTATGAATGCATATTTTCAAACGTTGTTATTAACCATTTCTACAAGTGTACTCGTTATGCTGGAGAAATACTGAAAAGTTAGACCGCTCATCTCTTTATATATATATATATATATATATATATATATATATATATATATATATATATACATATACATATACATATACATATAAGTTTTAAAGATTTTAAAATTACAAGTTTTTAAATATTTTTATTAGCTTTAAATTTCGGAATTATTATTTTCAACTTTGATTTCTTGAATTTATTTTACTTAGACTTTTGGAGACAATAAAATCAAAACGTTCTTGTTAAAAAGTATATATAATTACTAATTAATTAATTACATTTCAGATTTAGATGTTTCTTTAAATTTAATTTTAACTTTTAATTTTTATATCTATTTACAACGGTTTGAGTGACGGTGAATGGTCGAAATAGTGATGTTTCAATGCGTTTTAGAGGGATATGACTGGTATATTTTCAGTTGTATATTTGAAGATTTCTTCGAAAAAGTATAGATAACAATGAAATATTCAAATAGTTTTTGCCTGCTCATCAGTTGAGGAATCATTTTTGTAGCATTCTTATAAAAGTATTTGTACAGAGATGAAAACATAAATTAATTCACGAAGTTATTGCTATTAAGAGGATTGGATGGGCTGGTTTGAAAATAAAGATATCTTACTTGATAGATTTTGAAAAATGACCCCAATAATGGATTTTGCTTCCAATGTTGTTTGTTTTATAAAATCCAATTTATCCCTTAATACATTTACTTAATGAATATTTTCCAGATGGTTTGCAAGGGCATTGATGCTTATTGTATTACACAGCTTTTACAAATACATTATAATACTCAAAGAGAGACAAAGAAAATGATAAGGTTTTTAAAATGTGTTGTACTTATATCTGATTGCCGATTTATAGACATCGAAATAGTACGTAAAAAAGCTTAAGACGACTAAATACTATTGTATGCAACTAAAGGATATATTAAATAGCTCTCATATCATTGAACTGTAGACATGAGTAAAATTCTGGATCATATCCTTTCCCTTTGACAAAAAGTAATTAATTTGTATATGTTTTCAATTCCTAATATAATTTGATTTTCATTTTGTAATTCTTGATCAGTAAATGTTCTCTCATGTGTTCTTCATTTAAACCTTAATTTCCTACACAACCTGGTTTGAATCTCCTATAAATGTATCATTAAACAATTATTCATTCAGCTAGGAGTACTCCACTTTTCTAATGTTATTATGCGCGAAATTCTTACCAATTTCGTGTTTTGGTGAATTCTCTATAAAATAAGAATCACCATATAGAGTGATGAAAACATATTTCATATTCTTTTTTACCCAGCTCTCTGCAGAAGTCATTTTAATTTTGTTGTGCTTGGTAGCATCGATCGCCCTAAAATATTTAAATATTATGTTTTGATAGCTTTTTTAATTCTTTCAACAACAATAATTTTACATTTATTTTAAGTGTGGTCTATTTCAGTAGTGTATTTTTTAACCATTCTTTTAAAAATATTTTATTATAAAATTAACTAAACTAGTTGACGCATAATTTTGCAAACTTACTAAATATTTTTTTATACAGCACTGGCCATTATCAGTCCTTTTTATTTATTATGAATTATTATACTCCACGCGTATTTACTAAATTCTACAATATGTCATGTATCAAATGTTTAATTAGCTAAATCAGCAGACATAATATAATATCAGTTGTGTGTGTGTGTGTTTGTGTGTGACCAATATGTAAAATAAAATTTTATTGTGTAATCTTTCTTCTTTATCTAGCGAGGTGTTATATATATATATATATATATATATATATATATATATATATATATATATATATATATATATATATATATATATATATATATATATTATTTACTTTGTGTTCTTGACCCTTGTCCGTTATTGAAGGTAGACTAGTTACGCCCTACCTGACTTGGATCATTTTTGAAAGTTGTTTCCTGATATTTGAGTTTAAGGTCTAGCATTTATTTAAATCTATAATTTTCTGGAAGAGAACTTGTGATCCACATGCTGGTCATTTGATTGTGTATTAACGTTGTATATACTACTCCTTTAAATAAAATTATTCATTCCTCCTTTAAGTTCAGTGAGTGGAATTATTTACTTTTGTGGACAGATATAATATGGGAGAAGTAATCTATTTAAATATTATTCATTGCAATAACAAAGTGCTCATTGATGTTTTGGATTTAAACATTATGATGGGATTATTGTGAATTTATGCAAAAAAATTCTGGATTATATATATTTTCCTTATCAGAAGATACTGATAAAACTGTTGACCCTTTATGTAGTGTTTACGTAAATTTTATTGTGGTACATTTATTTACAAGATATGTTCTATCTTAGATGGTTGCAAATTCATAAACATCGAGTGTTGCTTCGCAAGTGATTGTATTATCTTTCCATTTGTCTCCATATAATTTATTTGTTCAGCCAGTCTCATCCTTTGCTAAATAACCTGCCTGAAGACATCATTTTTAATTTTTTTGGGTTGATTTATTACCAGTTTTCATTAAAATGGTTGCATTGACATAAGTTTTTCTCAAGCCGTCTTCTTTAGATATATTTCTTTAACCGATATTTACATTAAAAAACGTTTTGTAGTATTATTCGAACTCCCAATGTAAACGATTTCGTCACCATGATTTTTTATGACGTAATTTGTGACATCAAAACTAAAAATATTTTGATCATTTTTCCAACTCCATTTATCAAATCATCAGATATGTTTCAGTGTTAACTTCTCAATGAATGTTTCTGCAATCCAAGTCATTATATCCTTTGTTCTAAAAAACAACTATGATTTAACTTTTGCAATTTTTCATGAACTCTTTGGGAATGGTTTTCAGATATATTTATTACAAGGTTGTTCGCATTTTTATCAATCTACTGTTTTGTTACTGCATCATTTGCACTAGGAGGAGGTTGGTGTAAGTTTACAATCATGTAATTCTTCAAACATTTATGTTATAAGAGTTGCTGACACCAGACTACAGATCTTCACTACGATGGCGGTGTCAACTTAATTCATTGTTAATATTTATAACTCATTTCTCTTCTATATTTTAGTGGCATTTATCAGTGTCCCAAAATGTGTACACCTCATTTATATCCAGTTATTAAAATATATATATATATATATATATATATATATATATATATATATATATATATATATATATCATACATATATATATCATACATATCTATCTATCTATCGATTATATATATATATATATATATATATATATATAATCGATAGATAGATATATAGATATGTATGATATATATAGAGATATATCATATATATATAGATAGATATGTATCTATATATATATAGATATATATATATATATATATATATATTTAATTCCTTTAAACCACTAAAGAAAATTTTACTATATATTATAAGAATTGTCTTATGCTTGTATTCCCTAACAGTTATTATCAGTATTCCAAAATTTTAATGCAACTTTATGATATATAATTATAAAAAATAAATGGAATAACTATTATATAGACATAAGGTTCTATAAAACAGACAACATACCATAATTAATATAAAAGTTGTAAAATGAGCCAACTAAGAATAATGACCATGCAATAAACTTACTTATAATAACTTGTAAATGATATAGGTCATATTTATTAACTGAAGAATAATAAATTAATCCAAATTCTCATAATGCATCATGTTCTATTGAAGAAAGAAAACCTTTAAAACATTTATTACAGTATTTAATGAAATATCTGAACTCGGTTTTAATGCTTATTCATACCATATCATCTTATTAAAATTAGTTTTGTTTTTATTTGATGTATATTGAAATTGGTGTTTTAAAGAGTTTGAAAAAATACTGTTTTAGTGTTGTTACTGTTTTTGTTATCTTGTAATTGATTTTCAAAGATATCTATTGCATTATTAACATCATGTTACGAACGTTTTCTCTTGCTTTGCGCTTAAATGTGTTGCTAGCGTCCATCTCATAATTGTTCGATATATATTTATTTCAAGTTTCTGATTATATCTTGAATGATTTTCTGATTTTACGCCTTTTACTCAAAATTATAATCATTTAAATGTATGTATCCATGTAACCACCACAAATAAACCAAACACCAACTATCAATATATAATATTATATTTGCCAGAATAAAAACAGGAATCAATGTCTTTATTATCAAGTTTAGTTAAACTTTACTCAGTCAGCATCTTCAGTGAGATTATATATTTCTTTTCTCACAAATGGCCACCAAGAAACTCTCTCTCTCGAACTCTCTCTCGAACTCTCTCTCTCGAACTCTCTTTCTCTCTCTCTCGAACTCTCTCGAACTCGAACTCGAAAAAGTCAGGATTGTTTTCTAAAAGTCCTGCTGGCATGAACATTACAAAAGCAACTCTATGCTATATTTAAAGCAAGAAAAAAAAATATTGATTATATAGATCGTTGTCATATTACTCGTAAATTTTGAGGTGCCGCACACAAAAAATCTTATATACATCTTAAAATATCTGCATCCAAAACTAAAGTCCCTGTAATACTTTTTTTACGTGTGGAAATAGGATGGTCTTGTAATAATATCTGGTAATGTAGCATATAATACAAGAATACATTGCATACATAATCATATGGAACTGAGCAGCTACAGTTCGCCGATCCTTTACAATTTCTTAGCAGCAGTTTGGATAATCTAGTATTTGTAAGATGTTAAAATAACCAATAAATACACTAATAAACTATAACTCAGTGTATTTTTTCCTTGTTGACTAAGTTACGAATATCAGCTGACGAGTATATAGATAAACAATTGTTTGAAGAAACTGTTTTTGAGTATGATAACCTATATCTAACAAACAATAGCTTGCTTCTTTCTGACATTTTTGATAATTGATAAAATATGGCACGCAAATATTGTAGATTAAAAGTAGTTTTTAAAGGTGCAATACAATAAGTACCTATTTTAATGTGTCCTTGGAATCATCGCTGGTAAAATATTCACTAATTTAAATTATTATTACTTTTTGAAAAGATCATTATCCATGAAAAATAGAGCTGACGAATCTAAATTTATCATACTCAAAAAAATTTTGTACCTTTCTTGCAAACAAAAAACGATCGACTTCCCTCTATATAAAAACTACCAGAGCATTCCCTGTCGTCCCACCATTTCATCTGACAGATATCGCTTACAATAGCGACACAATCCTGATTGCCAATGCACCAAAAGTCGCACGATCCGTCATTTGGCTGTCCTGAAAGATAAGTTTAATTTCAGACTTAAGTTGCACTTGGGACATCGAGTACTGCTCT
Organism: Potamilus streckersoni; assembly: GCA_016746295.1. Taxonomy (NCBI): domain Eukaryota; kingdom Metazoa; phylum Mollusca; class Bivalvia; order Unionida; family Unionidae; genus Potamilus; species Potamilus streckersoni. The sequence goes on from JAEAOA010002356.1 coordinate 4,585,312, forward strand.
CTGTGAGAATCTTCATCATCTGTATCGTATAATTACATCAGGAAATGATAGCTATCTCGCAGTATCCAATTAACTTCATTTTTGAACCCCAAAAACTTTAAGTTAAATGAAATAGCTTCATAAACTGTAAGTAGAATTCTGATTAAATCATCTTTTGGTTATAATTAAAATAACACTACTGTATGCAATAGCATGACGATAAAAATGCTAGTTTGCCAGTGAGTCTTATGCAGGTTTTCTAGATAAGAAGATGGCAAAAGGGACAATGATACCGATGGCAATGATTATTAGAAAATATAGGAATAATCTTATTTCTCACATATATAAACCACTCAAAACTATTGTCTACATCGCTAAAATTTAATTATACTTAGCGTAGAAATGGTATTTCGAATGTTATTTCTATTGTTACTATTTAATACATGAAAAGACTCCTTAAACTGGTTAGAATTTTAGTATGGTAACTAAATTGAACCTAGCAAGTTATGAAATAAGTAAGATATGACCAACAATGTTTCTAATTATTCCATGTTTACCATTTTGCCATCTTGATACAGCCGCATTGTATATTGTCCCGTCACTCCAAACCCATTTCGATTCGACTGCGACGTCGTTTAGCCCTATCCATGCATAGTCATTAATCGTAAAGGAATAGAGCATCAGGTAGCCTGTAATAATAATAATAATAATAATAATAATAATAATAATAATAATAATAATAATAATAATAATAATAATAATAATAACCCGAACTCTGCAGGATTGCCTAGACAACAGAAGTAATAACAAGGCTGATACCAATATGAAAAAGATAGTCGGCCTTGTGTCAGGATAATGTGACTGGGTGGGACATCATGCTACATGTCTGCGGCATGATGCCCCAATGCTAGACATCACTATAATCTGCAGCCATCGTAGCGATATGACTGAAAAATTGTTAAAGCTACGTTAAAAATCATAATCACATCACATCACAATTCTTCACATCACATCACATCAACTGAAAATGGTCAAAAAATAAAGCTGGTGGATGAAGAACCCCAAAAATTCCAGGTAAGAACCCCCAACCTTAGGGAAGCACTGATACGCTTTCTCACATACCAACATAGGCAGAGCCTAAGACTCGAACCCACGCAAACAGAGGTGAGACAGTGTTAATTTTGTTTTCCAGACTGCTTGAGTTCCAGAGTATTAATTATTTAATTAATAACAGTATCATGCTATGCCTGTGGAATGTTGCGACTTCACCTCAATTACTTTAAAAGGTAATAATAAAAATATGTTGAACATCAAAACGAATATAACTTTGTCATTGATGAATATTTCATGTTCAAATTTATTGGACAAATCTTACACACATTTATGTGAATACATAATACACGCATGTTTCTTGTTTAGTATTATAACACTTACGATCGTTACAAACCTAAAATTACATTGTATTCCGATGTAGATTCGATACTGGCTAGGTGTCCACCCATGTTCAAACATTCATTTTCAGAATAGCGCCATGTTATGCTGGAAGTCTTCATCCCCACGTAGTAGCAATGATCACCTGACTCATACCATAAAGGATCACAGGCTGCTAAAAATTTGAAACAGTACATTATATGAAAAATTGGCAACGAATTTTGCGCTGTGCCAAATTGGATCTATGGTAAATACATACGTCATTTTAAGTAAATCTTAGTATGGTCTGATAATCTTATGTAACAGCTGTTGTTTTTAGAGTACACGATCATGCATGTTGAAAAGATACAACGCTACAGCTAAATATGTATCATGAACAAAAATCTCCAGCAAAACTTCATCAAAACGCATTTGCAGCTGGGAAACCTTCTTTTGAATGGTAGTTAGAATTTTATTTTGTTATATTCAAAATAAGCATTTGTAAAGATATAACGGACAGTTTGAAGTTCTCCTATATCTTTGCTTAAAGGTATATGCAATGCCAGGTAGAGTGAGTCTCGATTCAGTTATATGAAATTAATTGATTACATTATTTTGGGAAAGCTTCACTTAATTAAAACTTTGACGTAATGAAAGATGTGTTGATTCGTCTGCAAAACGTTTCTCGAAGTCGAAACATTTGCAGGGAACTAGTGCGCCACACTTCTTCGTGAGACTTTAAATTTGAATTATCCGGACGACACTGGTATTTGCAGAGACGAAAGTAGTTCACGGTTCTCGATATGTGGGATGATATAATATTTAAATAACATTTGGTATTGTCAGATAAATATCAGTGGTAAATGCAATGATATAATTACTTTTCAATAATATTAATACAAGAAAAACGGATATACCAGTCATTCCTGAAATAATGACATTTACGTGACAAGTTAAGAGCATGTATATGTCACATATTCATGCGAAACGGTTAGCAAAAAAAGAGAATTAGTCTTTTCGACTCGGATTTTAACAAATTAAATTTCAATACATTATTCAAAATTTGAAACAAAAGAAGGTCCTTGTTATATGAAACACTTTTTCGGAGATTTAACTATACTAGTAGTTTTATGGTGTGTAAGTTTGGAGAATGAGTCTTTGTAATAGAGTGAATTTTGAAAGATGACAACATATCTGAGCTAATCTTGTGGCGGTCATCTTGATATATACCAATTAACATTGACGCATGGATTTGGCCAGCATTAAATCGATTGTGCGTGATGTTCTTGCTGGGGCATGATTAATTTTTAATTAGAATCCGTTGAGATAATGGTCAGACAGATGAGAGGCGATGTTGATTGGGGTTTAAGAAGTGAGTAAAATGTCGAATTGAAGCCAATCCAGAGACAATTAACAACCATTTAAATTAAGTATAATATAATGAAGTTTTCCAAAAATAGTTAATAATAATGACGGAAAACATACAATTATTCTAATTTCAATGAGCTTGTTAACATTATGGCGGTTGGTGAGAACTGCTTAAAGCATGATGCAGATTTTGAAAATAGACCAATCAACTAAAACCTGATAACTTTGTAATAAAACAACGACATGAGCTATAAAGTTCCAGCCAACCTTACCAAGTATCTTGCTGATTTAATCAACAGTATTTTTTAGCGGAGAACTAATACATTTTTTAGCTCTTTTTTGTGTCAGCACATGCATAAGTACCTACATGAATGCAAGGATCCATCCGTCCTTCTGTTAATTCATCCATGCATACATACATACATAGATACATACATACATAGATACATACATACATAGATACATACATACATACATACATACATACATACATACATACATACATGCATGCATGCATGCATGCATGCATGCATGCATGCATGCATGCATGCATGCATACATACATACATACATACATACATACATACATACATACATACATACATACATACATACATACATACATACATACATACATACATACATACATACATACATACATACATACATACACACATACATACAAAATTTGAAACAGTACATTATATGGAAAATTGGTAACAAATTTTGCAAACCATTCCCCAATCTTCTGTAAACAAAACTGGAACACGGAGGAATATCAGCGTTATTAGAACATGTAATACTCATTTTTACTTTCATAACTGTATACTTGCATACACTTGAACTGATTATTAGATAATAGAATCAAAATACATTTCCGTGAAACAATATTTATAAAATTGTAAGTGGACCTTTAATTAGTAAATTTGTGTCTTTTGAAATAATATACAATTTTTTCACTAAGAAGGTAAATTACAGTTTTGCATATATTATTATATATTGCACATCTGAAATGCAGTTTAAAATTACTTCCTATTGATACAATGAAAATAATGCGTCGTATGTAATGTCATAAGCAAAGAACTAAAATTTCATACCATTGTTTAGTTCACCAGTTACCATACTTTCTGCTTGACCTATTGTTGTAACTGCCACTGTAAGAGATTAGTGATATCAAATTTACTTGCAGTCAGGATCAAGGCTAATGGTATATTTTGCCACCCCAAAATCTTTATCCTTCTCTTAGATAACACGAGAAACGGACAAGGGTAAGCTGCTATTGTGTAAAACAAACAAAATATAAGATTGGTACTACAGCTTTTAACGCATTAAATTCAGATTATGATATTTGGGACCTACCCAAGTAAATAAAATTATGCACAGTCGTACAGGCGTCAATATTAAACAGGAATGACAGAACGTTAATGTTTTCAGAGTGAAACTGCTTTAGTTTTGGAATCAAAATGAGACGTGAATGAAAGGTCAGAATAAAATGAACAATACAATTAAAATATAAGAGTTGCACAGTTTGTGAATTATGAAAATTTATATGGAAGGAACTTACTTCAAATAGCCACTAATTCTCTTATACGAAAGGCTTAAGAATATCGCAATTTTAATATCATAATGTAACAGCACAAATTAAAAATTATTTTTAATAAAATTATAATTAAGTCAAACTAATTATCGTTAAGAACATTGAGCAAAACTACATGTTATTGTTTTACACTTCACAAACAGTATATAACTATCTATTATTATCTTTCTTGTTTTATTGGAATAACATGTCAATGATATCTATTAAATTCACACCTACTCACGCAATCACATTTTAATTCGATACTCACCAGTTAAATGTTCTATTGGGTCGCCCTCTGTAAGAACATATTTGATTTCTGTAAGTATCTATCAGGTAGTGTTTCTAACTTTTAATGCACATTTATGTTATATAATTATATAAATAAAACATGGATAAACTATTATATTGACAAAAGGTGTCTATAAAACAGACAACATACTATAGTTAATAGAAAACTTGTATAATGAGACAACTACGAATAAGAACCATACAATAAAATTACTTATAAAACGTGAAAAAGGTTAATTTATTGACTGAAGAAGAGAAAATGATTACAAAATCTAAAGTTCCTGTATTACTTTTTAACTTGTAGAAATATGATGGTCTTGCACTAATATATGGTAATGTAGCATACAATGCAAAACAAACTGCATATATAATCATATGAAAAAATATCTTGGAACTGAGCAGCTACAGTTCTACAGTTCGCCGATCCTTTACAATTTCTTAACAGCAGCTGGATAATCTAGTATTTGTAAGATGTTAAAATAACCAATACATATACTAATAAACTAAAACTCAGTTATCAAGTAGAAACTATATATATATATATATATATATATATATATATATATATATATATATATATATATATATATATATATATATATATATATATATATATATAGATTATTACAAACAATACTATCATACAGGTTAGATAAATTAAATTCGTACTCTACGGAGTTTCGTACCCAGGTCCGCGAGTAAATGGCACCTATCGCCTTGCCTGCACGCACCAACCCATATACAGTTATGACTAAGCACGCATCACCAAAGAATGATGGCACTGAATCGGTGTTATATAAGTTCGTGCGTAGCAGGCACACTCGCATGACGATATATATATATATATATATATATATATATATATATATATATATATATATATATATATATATATATATATATATATATATATATATATATATATATATATATATACATATATATATATAAAGAGAGAGAGAGAGAGAGAGAGAAAGAGAGAGAGAGAAAGAGATAGATAGATAGATAGATAGATAGATAGATAGATAGATAGATAGATAGATAGATAGATAGATAGATAGATAGATAGATAGATAGATAGATAGATAGGTAGGTAGGTAGATAGATAGATAGATAGGTAGGTAGGTAGGTAGATAGATAGATAGATAGATAGATAGATAGATAGATAGATAGATAGATAGATAGATAGATAGATAGATAGATAGATAGATAGATAGATAGATAGATAGATAGATAAACAATTGTTTGAAGAAGCTGTTGGTGAATATGAAAACCTATATCTAACAAATAATAGCTTGCTACTTACAGACATTTTTGATATTGTTAGAAATATGGCACGCAAACATTGCAGATTAAAAGTAGTTTTAGAAGATGCAATACGTAAGTACCTAAATTAATTTGTCCTTGAAATCATCGCTCGTACAATTTTCACTAACGTAATCTATTGATAAATATTTTTTTTATAAAAATCATTATCCATGAAAAATAAATCTGACAAACTTAAATTTATTATAATCAATAAAACTTCGTACCTTTTTTGCAGACAAAAAACGATCGACTTCCCTCAATATAAAAACTACCAGAGCATTCCTTGTCGTTCCATTTCATCTGACAGAAATCTTTTACAATAGCGACACAATCCTGATTGCCAATGCACCAAAAGCCGCACGATCCGTCATTTGGCTGTCCTGAAAGATAAGTTTAATTTCAGACTTAAGTTGCATTTGGGACGTCCAGTACTGCTCTCGGTGAGAGTCTTCATCGGCTAGCTTATATCATATAATTACATCAGGAAATGATTAGCTATCTCGCAGTATACAATTAATCTTACTTTTGCACTCAAAAAATGTAAGCTAAACGAAATAGCTTCATAAAATTGAATTTTGATTAAATCAGCTTTTGGTTATGATTGAAATAACAGTACTGTATGCAATAGCATGACTAATGTAATGCTATTTTGCCACCGAGCCTTATGCAAATTTTCTGGAGAAGATGACAAAGACGACAATGATCCCAATGGCGATTATTATCAGAAATTATAAGAAAAATCTTATTTCTCATATAGATAAACCACACATTTAACACATGAAAAGACTCCTTAAACTGGTTAAAATTTTAGTATGGTATTCGTTGAGAAATATTATGATAACATAAAAAGTAGGTTATCAGATTAGAAAAAAAAACTTGAATTGAACCGAGCAAGTTATGAAATCAGTAAGATATGACCAACAATGTTTCTAATTATTACATGTCTACCAATTTGCCATCTTGATACAGCCGAATTGTATATTGTCCCGTCACTCCAAACCCATTTCGATTCGACTGCGACGTCGTTTAGCCCTATCCATGCATAGTCGTTCAACGAAAAGGAATAAAGCATCAGGTAGTCTGTAATAATAATAATAATAATAATAATAATAATAATAATAATAATAATAATAATAATAATAATAATAATAATAATAATAATAATAATAATAATAATAATAATAATACAAAATGATTAGGATGGAAAGAGGAGGAATGTATGACAGAATGAAACTAGATTTACTTACAATTTGATTGATGATGCGCAGATAACTACTTTTTAAGTTACGTAACAACAAAAAACGAAAACCAATAAGTGTTAAAAAATTGACAAGTCTTGGATGTTTATCAAGTCATAAACTAAGGAATAATCCGAAAAAGTTCCTTCGGTATTAAGAATGATGTTCTGCAATTTGCTGATGTACCAACAGTACATAAGAATCACCATGATATATCCCAAAATGTCTTTAAATAAATTCACAGTAATCCCGTAATAATTATAAGTCCAAATGGTCTCTAAATGAATTCACTGTAATTCCATGACAACGATTTTCCAATTAATTGTAATTCTAACGAATGATATAATTAAATAAATGAATCCATTCCCTCAATATAGCCTAATATATTCCAAGAATGGTGTCTACTACTAAGAATGCCTAATTATTCGAATAAATGCTCTTATATACAGAGCTAACACGCAATGCAAAGCAAAATGACTGATGCATATTCTTTCCAGAACGAGTAAACAAAATCAAATATTAAGAAATCAGAGATTAGGTCTGAACTCATGTTCTTTAATCGGATCAGGTGATGTTTACCTGGACTTGATAGTACCATACAGGCTTGAAGATAATGACTGAATTTTATACACATAATACAAGAAAGGCCTCTTCTTCATTTTCAATTCTATTATCAATAAGAAAAGTTTAAAATATTATTAATCAAAAGACTCTTACAAACTATAATCGTGAATGATACTACATAACAAATAAATGCCAGTTAACTATGCATCAAGATATGAATTGACAGTCATAAGTAAGATCACGATAGTATTGAAAGTTTTAAACACAAAGTAAGACTAAAATCAAGACCCACAAGCAAAAGCGAAAATATGCTGCATGGCAGTGGCACACTTGATAGTAAAATCCCTAAAGATCTTAGAAAAGAAAAAGTTGAAAAACTTCAAAATGCTTATCCAGATAAAAAGAGAATATTATACGCATTAGAATGTAATTGATGAAAGAAATTGACTCATAAATTTCATGGACACTTATTATTAGCTAGTAGAAAATGGAATTATATACAGGAATTGCTAGAGAAGAACTTTTTAAATTGAAATACACATCATAAATGTTAGATTTGATGAAGCTTTCGAACATAATAACATGTTAAAGAAACATTTACTTCAACAAACGCAAGGCGCAACACAAAATTTGTTCCCACCTTGGCAAAAATATTATTTAGGAAGATAATAAGAAAACAATATATGAGCTAAAAATTAATAAAGCATGTTGATAACAAACTATTAAAAAATGCTGAAATTCGGAAAATATATTCTTAAACAACTATTCATGGATTTCTTTCATATAATTCCATAAAGCAAACATTTCATGAAAAGTTGGCAATATGAATAAATTCTACCTATCGTAACAACATAGCAATCAATATATGCCATGGCCAATTATTTACGAATATATTACATTGCAGACTTGTTTACTATGCAGAAAGTAAAACATTTGTCAAGATATACAACCATTCCACCCTCAAAAAACAACAGATAACCTCTTCGTCATTCAAACAGATGTTAATAAATACATCACAGTAACAACAAGTGAAGTTGTATTTATTGTTTATAGACTTACATTGTGCATTTGAAGTTCCATGGGTTAAAGATTGCTTCTTAAACTCTTACAACTGAGTGTTCGACAAATTTGTTTTCTTTACATAATCAAACTTATTTACAACTATACATCTAATCAGTTAAAAATTAAAATGATTTGATAGTGCCATATCAAACAGATACACGAAGCAGTCAAAACCAACACGTTTTAATTTATTTATCATTGATCGAAAATAAAATGTAAATGAGAGTGAGTTTTTGAAAACTGACTATAAAATTAGCCAACGTATTGTGGGCAGATGATCAGATGAAGGACTTAAAAACAAGGAAGGCACGCAGGAAATGCCAAGCAACCTTCCTTCTTTTTGTAAAAGTTGCACCTACATATATCAGATATCGTGATTTTGAAGAAAGAAAAGACAAAAGCTTTTATAAAATAGATTTGTTTTTTCCGCTGGGAGTAAAGGATACTTCTAACAGACCAATATATACCTAGGAAGTAATATATTACGACAGAAGTTTAAAAGTTGACAGAGGAGAGTTATATACGCGAAGGCTTAAAATACTGTTTAAAGACGATTTAGGTTAATAACCTTCATCTTTTGTTGATAATAAAATGTTTAAAATGCTTGCTATGCCCGTCATATAGTCACTAATGGAAGTAGGGCCACTAAACCCTAGAATGAAACAACTATCTCCCAATATTTGCAAAATAAATCTTCAAGTAAATATATATACCAATCAAATTGTTTACAAAAGTACCGCGCCCCTACCTCACGTCACAACTTTGCAACATAAATTGCTTGCTATAAGGCCATGTGATGAAGTATCGAGCCTTCTATTTCCTTCATCAACAGTGCATATTTTTTCAAGAGATGGAGGCAGTGTCCAGAAATGGTACATACACATTTTCTTAATTGAACTTAATTTCTTTCATTATCGGTCAATTCCTAGATGTCCGATTTCACCTATATTATAGTTGAGTCAAATTATATTGTATCCATTTGACCTTTGACTGCATTTTCCGCTTTAACTGGACTGCCAGTTTTACTCGGATTAAGAGTATAATTGGTATGTAATTCTCGGAATGTGTACACTGGATGATTCATCTTAGCATACGAATGAATTCCATTGGCAAATAAGCGGCGTGGTTTCCAATTGACCTTATATAATAGGTCATTAACAAATAAATATATATTTATAATATATAATTTTATACATGATTGGTCATTAAATCATGTTTTTAATTTAGTTAACATTAAAGCTTAATGTTACAACATTTGTTTTAATTCATATTTTTGCAGTGCATTTATCTTAAGAAAGGTAAGATACGAATATACATTGTATGCAGTAACAATTTCTAACAGAATGAGGTATGCTTGTGCATTAACTTAAAAAAATGCGGTCAAGGATAAATTTAGGAAGGTTCTTTGTATGTGTGTGTGTGTTATGGTTCTAAATAAAATATGCCCTATTAAATATAAAAAAATGATTTATTACTAATTTTTGGAATTATGCCACCACATTGCAGTTTGGTAAAGACCGTAAATAAGAGTATAGAATGTGATCATCACTGGAACAATTTACGGCAGATCTTAAATGTTCATTAAGGTTGTTGATTTCAATGTTGGTTTCTAAGAAGTTTTTACCTTCTTTCAAGGAAATAATGTTATTTGTTATTTGTAGACCACGCGAGCTTCAGACTGGTAATTATTATCCAAGAGTGTAATGTTGCGCGTGTGAAATTTTCACAATGACTTCACAATGATGTCTCAAAAATGTCATAATATAAACATTTTGGAATTCAATACGGCATAATTTTGTCTGTATTAAATATTTCTTAATTTACTTTACAGTACAATAAAGCTAATATAGAATAATACCTATGACAATAAATTAAATAAGTTAATACAAGAAAGCAAACACAGGAACTTCTGTTGATAAATGCACTGTTATAAAAGTTGCCCAGACGTCAAAATAAGCATATCTTAAACTCTTGTTTATGTGAATGCAAAATACAGGCATCTTGTTTAGTATCATAAAAACCGCGATCGTTACGAACCTAAAATTACATCGTACTCTGATGCAGATTCGATACTGGCTAGATGTCCACCCATTTTCAGACATTCGTTTTCCGATTCGCTCCATGATATACCGAAATTCTTCATCCCCACGTAATAGCAGTGGTCACCTGATTCATGCCACAAAGAATCACAGGCTGTTCGAAAATTGAAATACTACATTAGAGTGAAAATACGAGGCAAACATTTCGCATTATGGCATATTGTCATCAATTGCATAAATATACATCACTTAAGGCAAAACACTGCATAGTCAGATCATCAGGTTTTATTGTCTATGCCAGAACATGACCATGCATTTTTAAGCGATTTAAATATAGAGCCTTATATTCACAATGAATAAGCAATACTGCATTAAAATTACTTGAACAAGCATTTGTAGCTGTACAACTTTTCTTGAGTTGTAGTTATTAAACACCAGGAAAGGCTTTAGCAAACTCATGGCCCAATTTGAATCATTTTGGCAGCCCACCCCACCCCTGGACTTACGCTCGGGGCCCCTTATGAGCACTGCATCTGGAAACAAGTTCTCTCAAGAGATATATTTTTAAAATTATTAACACGCTTTGCCCCTGCAAGCTTGAGGCCGGTACGAGTCGCTCCAATCAGCTAAGGCCGGCCTTGATTGTATTGTATTTATTTTGGCATATTCGGTAAGTATATGCCAAGATATAAAAGATAGTTTGAATTCATCATACATCATTGTCGAAGATAGATGGAATACCATGAGATGGGAAACTCGCTTCATTTATGTGAAATGCAAGGGTTACTTGCCTCGCTTAATTGGCTCACAATTTTGACCTAACGGAAAGTGTATTGGTTGTCAGAAACGTTTTTTCTAAAACAGTTGCAAGGAACCAGTGTGCCATCTTTCTCCAAGAGACATTAAATTTCAGAGATACAGACAACTTACGTATCGTTATAGGCCATCTATTTATGACTCCCAGATGCATGGTGATATAAAATTTAAAGTAACCTTTGGTATTATAAGAAGAATATCATGTGATAATTATAAAAATATGAAGGCTAGTATCGTTAACAAAAGAACGGACAAAATTATTCCTGAAGTAGTGAATTTCACATGGCAGTACGAAGCATGTACTCGAAATATATTCATTCTAAATAACATTAAAGGTAGAGAAATTATCTTTTCTTCTCGGATTTTTATCATTTAAATTTCATTATATTGATCTTTATTGGGAACAAATCAATATTGATGTCAAAAGGGAATCTTTAAAAGAGATTTTCTGTAGCAATAGTGTTAAAGCGTGTATGATGGTTGAATATGTGTTAGACAATCAGTTTTCGCCATAACGGTGTCGTCTATATTTCTAAACCATGTATACGTCATGTTCTCTATAAAATCCTGACTATTTTTTTCATTTCCTATTTTTCCTTAATATTTAGTCAAAATTCAGTACGCTAAAGATTTTATTAATTGCTTATACGTTATATGCATCCATAATAATATCTCACATTTTCAATATGTTCAACTTAATTGTGAGCACATTGAGAATAAAAAATAAAGAGCTGGTGACTGGTAATGTTGGTTCCTGTTAAAATTAACACTTTTTCCTCGGGCTTGTACACGTATCGGGGGATTTCAAACTCATCTTTGCCATATCAAGAACTTATAGACTACGAAGCCAAGGGTGTTTCTACACTACTCTTTAAATATGCATATTTCCCCCAATGAGAAAACAACACGTTTTCATTTATGATTTTTTTTCAATATACAAAAGGAGGCACGTGCATCACAAAATTGTTTCTTTTTATTTAAATTTGTTTCGAAACGCTCTCATTTAGCCCACGTTCTATACAGGTGTTTGGATATATGCTAGTGTTCACTTTTTAAAAAACGAAGTGTTCTGATAAAAATGTATTTCTATACGTCTATTTAGGCTCATTTATGTTTGTATATTTGTCGTCTTCATTATAACTTATCCGTCTGGATATCTATTTAGGATATACAATTCTCTACAAACGAAGTTCATACTGATTTACGTGACTTTAAAATATATATTAGTGAATGTTTGTCCAGTGAGCAGGGAGTCCGAAACGTATATTTTGCTATGCAGCTCATCAGTTTACAAAGAAAAAGGAAAATTTGATCAACAAAATATTTACCTCCATGCACTCCAAGAGAAAAGAACACTAATATAATTGTGATAAGTTCAAGTAGAATCATATCAGACTTCGTCAGAATGTAACTTTTTTCTCTCCACTCGTGTAAATTCCACACTCAGAGTTCGTGTTAGTCGGTCTCCAATTTCAATTGCCAATTGAAAAATCTTTTCTGTTAATTTTCTTTTCCTACACCAGTTGAAAGGCGATTGGGCAAATATTAACAAATTGGACCAATCACTTCTCAAGCTACTCTGTGAAAGAGACAAAGAAGAGCGCTGCAGAAGAAATGAAAGGTTAAGATATCAATAGAGATCAAATGACAATTGTACAGCGTATACAGTTTTACAACAGTTCATTATATGTCCTCATACACCAATATTCCTTCTTTTTATACGAATGCAGTTATTGACCATTATAGGTGGAAATGAAATTTTATTAACCCTTCAATCTCATTGTACTGATTCGAAGACAGAGGTCGATATGATGGGTTTGCTGGTGCAAAACATTTGATAGTCATTTCAACAAAGCTCGATACTTGTTTTATTGTGTTTTCTTTTCAGAGCAAAACTTTGTCATTTAACCTGTCTCAGAAAAGTTAACATGGTAGTTCACCTGCATGACACCAAAGAAAATAGGTTATGAAGTCACTATAAAACTAAGGATGTCGCAACAGTGCAATATAATACAGTTTGTGCTCTTTCATGAGGATGATAAGAGGATTTATTAATACCCGAAGTGATATTCATTGAGGTCAAGGTTAATATAATTTTTTCTGATGTTGATAAATCTTTGTATCAGCCCAAAATCAAAAGTCACTTTTTATTTTAATACACAACTTAGTATATAAAGCCAGTTCTGGAGAAAGTCTGCAGTCGAGATTATCTATAATGTTATAACTCAATGGTTTTAAATCAAGTAACAGAAATGAGCGAATACAAACAAGTTTTGTAAAAGTCAACAAATAGTTTATTTCTCTTGAGAACAAAGTGAAAATTTAAAAATAACTTACAGTATTGTGAATTAAATCCCAAATAGTCCTAGAAGTTCTATCACAAATCCAAATATATAGAGTTCCGATTGAATTGCAGTGGTTTTCAAAAACTTCCAAGATATCATGTGTTGATGTGCCTGTAGTCTTCAGTGTGTTAATATGTAAATATCTGGAATGTGGCGATGTGCAAACAGTCTTCTGATGTATCACAGTAATATAATCTAAAATGTCCTTGACTAAATTCACTATAATCCCAATTAATGATTTAGTCCAAGAAATATTAAAGAACACTTTCTAATTAAAGTGAGTAACTTAAATAAATCCACCAAAATTAAAAACTGAGCAAACAACAAGACTGATTCTGCTTCGGATGTTAAGGCGTAAATTACTCTTTTCTTAAGTCAACAACATTGATATAAAAGCTAATATACAATAATTGAGCCAGGATATAGGTCAGCCTCCTCTCTAAAACAAGCAATGTTGTCACCAAGTTCAGGAATTTAGAAGTTAAAAAAGAAACTGATGTCATAAATTCAAATAGAAATAAACATAAATACCCAATTAATAATGATCTAAATATTTAATGAAAGACCATCGATAAATATTAGTTATGTATTATTCTGTTTACAAAGTAAATGTTACTAGTCAGGTAGACCATTACCTTGTTTTTGGACTAAGGTCAATTATAAAATGTAGATATTCATAACATAGAATCATTGAAAAAGACCAGTAAACGATACAAATTAAAAATATGAAAGAATGAAGTAATCATTCCGGGACAAGTACAAGTTCAAAACCACATTTTGAATAATATCTAGATCGTGATGTCGATATGTTGTTTTCATATAATCAATAATTTAGACAAAAAAAAATAGATTACCACTAGCAGAACAATGTTTCAAGACAGCAGGCGACATTGAATCAACAAATACATTGAATGTCGAGGGCTCGGAATATTTATCAATATAATTACAAACAATTAAATACGCAACTTCCACATATCCCCCTCTGTCTCTATAGAAACTTGAATGGTAACGTTATTGACAATTGGAAGCGCAATTAATTATTTAATTTAGTTATCTCTTGACAAGTTAAAGGTTCTTTCCTTAAATATAATATCATGCAATTTTGAAAAAAACGTTTTTGTCCGTCAGTCTCTATTGATAAGATCTAATTAAAGGATGGTGGAGGTTTTGAAAAACAAAATACACGTGCCTATTACATACTCCAAGCCTTTCTTAAAAATGCATAGGGTCTAAAGTCGCTTTTATTATATTTTAGCTAAAACATTAGGACTCGCATTACTAATTATGAAAAGATTTCAAACAAGATCCAAAAATTGAGAAAAATCTGCACACCTTTAATAAAATAGTTTGTCATGACATAAGAAACATAAAAGAAATTTATTTTCATTTATATTTTTAAAAAAAATGATATAACAGAACCACAAACATTATCATATCAGCAATACATTTTTGTTTTAAATGTTCAGTACTGTGTACAATTTTATAACAACAACAAACTATTCAAGCTCTAGCTAAATCAGTATTTTCTATCTTCCCTATTAATATGTTTCAATTGTCGTTATGGGGTTTTTTTTATTAATAAAATGTAATATTTCCATTCTAGTGTCTTGACAGTAGAACGGTTGTGAGGTACATACACGAAATAAATAGAAAAATGGAAACCACATTTAACAACATATTCACATTGCATCAGATTATAATTATTTGTTATTATTGTTTCCTTCAATTTTAAAAATGGAAAACGAAAGCTTTTATAATTTGTGGATAGATTGTAGGTATTGTGTGGAATTGTCTCTAGGGGATTGCATGGTATTTGTGATAGCCAATTTCCTTTGATAATTACATATTCAAAGTCTACCCAATGTTGGCAAACAATAAAAATGTGATTTTTTTTCTCCTTTAGATAATAATTTTAAGACACCGAATTATTTCATGTTATGGTACTGGAACAGTAGCACTGTTTTACATACAAATAATTATACAAAACATCACATTCCTCTTTCCAAGAACACAAATTTAAATATATGTTGTAAACAGAAACAAACACATTCTTCGGAAACATTGACACTCAGGTATAGATCTCATCAGGATAAAATTATACATACATAACATTTACATTTCTATCACTGTAAGCTAAGTTCACAATGAAATCTAAGCAGATAAAATGGTTTTGGATTCGACAATGTATCAGTACCAGGCCTCTAGCAAGCTGGCTTGAATAATTATGTTGAACAATAACAGTGATTAAAGGTCATTTGTATGATGTAGTATCTGAAAAATGATAATGAATAAGGAATATAAATTAACACCAAATAAAAAATTATGATTCCCTGCTTCTGAATGAATCCGCAGTCCACGCCATGAACAGTCAAGAATTGTTGAGAAAAGCAACTGAATTATAAACAGTTTATATATATATATATATATATATATATATATATATATATATATATATATATATATATATATATATATATATATATATATATATATATATATATATATATATATATATATGACATAACCTGTTATCATGCTCTCAAAAAAGTATGTATTTACGCTTCACTGTCCATGTTAATTGCCTGTAATAATACTTTCAATCATTATTTAATGTATATCCATTCCTCTATCATAAATTTAAAAAAAAATTGTAATTTTAATTTTCTGAAAATATGAATTGGAAATTATGGCACCATCTGAAACATTAGTAATCAGTCATTTGTAGGACGATTTTATGACTCCCGTCATTCCTTCCTATCAATTTATTTTAAGCCATTTTCCAGATAGGTTGGAAGCATCTGGCTCTATCGGATTCTTTGTGCAGTCTTGTAGTCTTCTATATCTTCTTTCTCCATCTTTTTGATCAAACTAATTCCGTATGTACAGGCGGATTTTCCACAAAACACATCTCTGTCTTGGATGAGCATCTTCTCTAGTCTGATTATTTGCATACAATCATGAGCTTCTACTCTGTGTGTGTGTGTGTGTGTCTGTGTGTGTGTGTGTGTGAGTGTGAGAGATATTTGAATTTATAACGTAGCTTTAACAATTACGGTGTATACAGACATGTTGCATGATATTCCACCTAGTCACATTAGTTTGACACCAGGCCGTCCAGTCCTAACACTTACCACTTAATGCTGAGCACCTAGTTAGGTAACTGCAAATACCATTCTTATGATATTTGAGTATGACTCTGCTGGGGTTCGAACCCACGACCTCCCGCATCCGAGACGGGCGCTCTAACAACTTAGGCCATCGGAGCGGTCTCAAACCGCCATTGTTGTTTTAATATGTATACAGACTTCATGTGTGCTATTTATAGAATTAAAAGCTTGTTTCACCTTTTTCCAAATCTTGAAGTTTGACTTTAATTATCTTTCTAAGTCCAAATGTTTATGGGGCAGAAAGTTGTTTTTCCCAGGATAATCGTCCTTTTAAGTTTCTAGAATGTTTCTTATATTATGCAGTAGCGCTCCTTTAAATTATACAATTGTTTTTTAACTTTTCGAAAAAAAAATATTTTTTAAGGGAGGGGGCATTTTCGGCTGAGTTTGGTATAATTTCTTGCTTGCTTTTCTTTTCATTCTTTATTTTACTTGCAAAATTGTTTTGTAATTTTTCAAATTTAAAGGTTCTTTAACAATTTGTGAAACAACATTTTTTTACATCTTAGAGGGAATGTCATTTTAGTGAGCTACATTTTTAAGGTAAAAATTGATTTTATTTTTAGTCTCTGGTAATGACCATAATGCCACTTTTAGTCTAAGCTATCATACTTAATTTTCACTGAGTTTTTTAAAATGTGTGACAGGTTTTTATATCATAATTCATAAATTTTTCCTTTCTATCTGTCTCAGCTAGAATCTCTGATAGTTTCGTAATATTTATAATACTACTTTTAGTTTAAGGTATAATTTTTATATCAAATTCCTGACTTATCTTTTAGTCTCTGCTGAAGTCCATATTAGTTTCTAAAGTTTAGCATACCATTTAGACTCTACCAATTGATTTTACTGGTTAGTTCCGTGGCAGTTTAGTACTTTGGTATTACTTTTAGTCACGTTCAGTTGTATATAATAAGTTTGTTCCTTTGATTGTAGTTATTCGAGACATCAGTCAAATATATGCATTTTTACCAACACTGACAAAATAATCTGAGGTTCTAAGTAGTAAAGTAGAGCACCTTATTTCAGTTTAAACAGACTGGGAAAAAAGGGTCACTTAACACTGAAGGGCAGTCTGGGGCATAAGAGGATCTTAAAATGGGGATGTGATGACAGTATTTGGTACAGGGGATATCCTATGCTAAAAAAATGTGCAGCGGTTTAACATTGTGGGGTAATCTAGATCATAGCGGGAAATGTAATGTTGATAAGTTTTAAATGCCATTTTTGCCTTTATTTCACATAAACTATTGGGTTCAAAACATAAAAGTGCTTATTTCAGCCAGTTCAAGTGTAGTTCCTTTTTCTTCCTTGCCTCATGCAAACGCCAAGGTAATGCATTTTGTTTTGTTGTCAAGCCCATTGTTCGGAATCTGACCGCAATTTAAGCATAATATATAAACGTTTGAAGGTGAGTCCTGACAGACTGTCACAATTTCACGCGTCTTGACTATGGTACAACCCATCTGGGCCGACAAGAGGAGGGGGTTAAAAATCGGATATATATCCCCGGGGCTCAGGCCCGTAAGAGAGCCCGAGTAGAACAACACTTTCTAATTTTATAAAATATTTTTTTTTTATAAAGAACTAGGAGAGCCTCGGCCCGTGATAGCTCTCTACGACCCTACAACCCATAACTGATTCACAAGTACAAGTCAATACTGATCTGACGCTGACCATCTGCAGACTTTCCACATTTCTCTGACATTTTAGCAACGTCATTCTGCTTGTATGAATACAAACACTGAATACACAAATGTGCCAATAATATCACTGAGCGTTATCTTTCCCTTTTCCAAACATCTCATATCCCCACCTCTTAAAACCCCAATTCCGCAATTGATCATATATTTCACTAGTTTTACTAGGTAACTAATGATTGTAAGGCTGGACACGATTGGGGTTTTTTATATTAAAAAGAATCCAACAGAAAAAAACTATCTGAAAAAACGTTCTTTGAAACGATCAAGATGTTAGGTTTAAACGACGTTTAAATATTCAGTTTTGAATTAAGAAGAACAACCCCTTAATTCAGTCAGTGAAGTCGCTCGTAACTATGTTCTTTTTCAGGTGTGCTCCAGAAGTAGTGATGTGATACATTCGATAAATTCCGTTAGTGAATAATCTAACAGCAACCACATTCGAACGTGGCAAACAAATGAATTCGAGATGGAATGAAAAGAGGCAAGCCCGCCTTTGTTAAGAGAGTATGAGAAGAAAAAGTGTGCAATAGATTTTTTAAAAAAATAGACTTGGATGAATATACGCGGTCATCTGAGGCGTAAAAACATTTAAATCTCGAACTTTTGCTAAAGGCAATCCGACATAGCGTGGTGTTGACTTATGTTTACAAGAGTGATGTCATCAAATATTGTGTTCCAATTTTTGACTGCAATCGGTTGACCCACGGATGTCGCCAATTAACATCGGATTAATTCGTCCACAGTTGGAGGAAGAAATCACATGGCTCATAATGTAATAACAGGTAGATGCTATCGGCTTTTAATGGAACACAACGACGTTTAGATTCAATATCTTTCAAGATTCAGTATTATTAAAATGATTTGGCATATACGACTTTTTTCACAGAACGGCGGCATTGTGTCTTTAATGATTTACGTTAAATGCATTATATGAAGTTTTATCTCTTTAATTTGATCACTGAACTTCTTAATTTAATGGCCGCTTCGGTGGCTTAGTGGTTAGAGCGACAGCCCCGGATGCGGGAGGTCGTGGATTCGATCCCCGGTTGAGTCATAACTAAGACTTACAAAATGGTACTAATAGCTGCCTCGTAGAGATATGAGTGAAAAATTGTTAAAGCTACGTTAAAAAGCATAATCACATCACATCACTTCCTATTTGAATGAGGGAATTTTTTTTTTATAAATGATGAGGGCAAAGTAATATTTGCATTAACAGATGACAATATATGTTACAGATCTTGCACAAAGCAGTCAATGAGATATATTTTAAAAGTGGATTTGATGTAAGTATTCTCGTCGCTTACTTTATTTCTTTAGTTTTTGTTGTTGTTTGAAACACACACACATGTTCTAGTCTTGTTTGTTTATTTGTTTTTGTTTTGTTTTGTTTTGGAGTTGTTTTTGTCTGTGTCATTTTTATTTCCCTTTTTGTGTGTATCTATGTCTATTTGCCGTACTGAGTAAGAGAGTTGTATGCGCTTTGTTTACATCTTAGGTATCGTGGTATAGGTGGCGCTGCATTGCAAATATGTCTGCGCCCTGTGAAGAATATGAGTGCAATATTTAACTTCGTTATTTTCTCGGTTTTCCTTGCACCTGACATTAAAGGCATCAACGTAAATATTGCATCCGAGTTGAAAAGTGATCAGGTTGAACGCACGAGGTATAAGTAAATTAAATTTTTTTCGTTAGAGTACAGGATAGTCCCACAGGTACTCGACGCGAGCTTAATGTTAAATAAACAAAAAAAAAAAAAAAAAAATTATTCTTAAAGAAAAAGTCATACAGAGTGAAAAAAAACCTCAGATTACTACCATGACCCTTTCTGACAATGGACCCTCACTGTCATACTATATAAAAGACAAGGTATGTAATGTTCCACCTATGACCCTAGATTTCCTTTGCTATTTTCGTTTCTATCGGTATACGGTCATATTGTATGGCTTGTTTTACTCCTGAGATATTTTTCTATTCATCAAGCCATCGTTGACTATTTTACGTTGCATAAAACTGAAGTACGGGCTCCGAAACGTGCAAATTTTGTCAGAGTGGACACATCTATGTTCAGGTGACAATCGGCGCAGTTACATATAACATGTTTGCGACTCTATGATACATCCCTTCTTCAATTACAAAACAGTGGTAGATGTAAAAGTAAGTGCTTACTTACCAATAACTATTCAACGTTATGAATCCTGTTCCATGGAAGTATTAGACATTTTCTTCACAAATACATCCCATATAAGTGAAACTCAGTTTGAAAATATGTATACTATGCGGCACAAACGTAAAAGGCGAAATATGATTAGCTTAAATGATTATACTTGAGTGGGTTTTTTTTAACATCAAGTTGGCGTTGAGTACCTGAGGTTAGTCCTACATGTCAGACGTATCATATGTTTTTATGTTTTAGTGCAATAACTTACTACCCAAATAATGGCCTTGTATAGAGTGTTCTGATGTCGGTTGACATCGGAATGAGCAGTCAAAGTTTCAGGAATATCTCACACACTTGGCAGCCTATATTTATACTCTTCCACAAATTAATATGTAATTAATATACTTACTGTGCTGATTTTAACCTGGTGGAATAAAATTTGAGCCCTAGTGATTCAAGTAGGTTCATGTATGGGATATATCTCTTGAGGGAAATGAAATGTTGCTTATGATTCAAATAGGCATGATATATTTTTATTTGTTTCATTAAAGAATAATACTTAACTTAACCTGATTTTGGCATTTCTGGCTTTCATCACTTTCCAACTAGTTGTGCAAGATATTTCTGAAAATTTGACTTTTGTTATGATTTCAGACATCAAAACATGCTACACATCGCTGTTAGTTATGCAGTAAGACCCTAATGCCCAAAACAAATATCAGCATTGAGGTCTTACATGTAGGACTAGGTACAGTTTAGTACTAATATTAGTACTCTTAGTCCCACCTTGTGGAAAGGGTACTAACATGAGTCTATGTATGTCACTGGAGCAGCCAGATGTGATTAACACCTGGCTCTTTTTTAGCATACTTTAAAAAATTTTGAATATGTTCTTTGATATATAACGAAATAAATTGAGTAGTCCTCTTATTTAATATTGGAATTATCGCAAATCATTGTACAAATAGTGGTAAAATCACCTTTACCTTTATTATGTGATATTTTCATTTTGATCTTTTACCATATTAGTTCAAATAATGCCTACTTCCATTCTCAGCCTCGTTTGTGTGCCATATAAGGATGTTAATGCCTTATTTGGAAACATAATTAGATTGTCGTAAAGAAATATGGCGTGGCTTGAGTCGGAAATTCTGCTCACTAAAAGTAAATATGGTTTACCAGTGACTTTGAAATTCCACCAAGAAGCAATTATTTTCTTAACAAAAACTGTGTTCCGCAATTTATATAAGTATCCATTCTCCATCTTCTAGCGTTATGTCATTCAACAACTAATGCCATAGCGTAGAATATCCATATATAGTCTGGCAAGCCTTATGTAGAAAAGAGTCACGGCGAGAGTCTCACGTTATCTGTCTTGGTAGACGGTGAAGTTAGCATAACTATGCCAATTTATTTTAATAAATTCAAAATAAGTCAAACTTCTTTGACATAATGATTATACTTATTTAGTAGATTTTTAAACTATTTGTTGTTTCTGATTTTAGTGATGTTTTTTTTGCTCCATTACATGATATGGGATCCGTTTGTAGCCTCAACCACAATAAAACAAGTTAAGGCTATGACATTGTAGCTAGGTACAGGTCAGTTCAGCCCAAGACCATTTACAGGGCTCCTGTCATGAATCACAGTTATCTCAAACCCTGTAATCTTGCACCAGCTTAGTTTCACACTAGTTGTTGTTGTGGGGTTTAATGCCATTTTTCAGCACACAATAGGCTATACATGGCATCCAAATATGTGATCAAATTGAACCCTTCAGTAATATATTATATGAAATGATTGTTACCATGTCATGTTTCCATAGCATTAGCCTTTATTAATTAAATGTATTAATTCACTAAGTTTTGTTATATAATTATGTGGCCAAAATATCACATTTCCCACTGGACTTATGTTTCTGCATTTTAGTTCAGTTATTCTAAGATTAGTGCATGCACAGTCATGAAACATTTTAAAATGTTTTAATCAGCTTGATTATTGAATTAATAATGTCCCATAGCTTCTCAATGGCAAGTTGTATTTCATACCAACTGAGCCACAAGGCTTATCTTAAGGACTTGTGAATATCAAGTTTTATAAATCTATGAAATCTGTTAAATGTCATGCTGCAACTGAATAGGTGTTTTGCTACAGAGCATATGGTGTTGTGGCTTTGTCAGTTTCATTGCACTTTGATGATGGGTTTGTATGTATTATTGAAGTGCATTGGCTTCATTATGGTCCCAGTATATGAAAGCAAGCAAAACCAAAACAAAGCATCTGTGCTAATGTAGCAACAATATCAAAGTTGTTACAAAACAAAGCAGGGTATAGAACTGGCAGCTTGTTGACATAAACCATTTGTAAACAAATAAATTTCTTCAAGTTATCAGCCAGTGCTGCTGTCAATGTTTACATTACATTTACATTCAATTGATCAGTTTCATTCTTGAATAGTAAAAAAACACTACAATTAGGTATAAAATGTTAAAATTTTACTTCACCCCAATCATTACCTTCCAAAATGGTTAGTAATACTGCATGCTTTTACTGTGAAAAAGAAGTTAACACAGAGACAACATGCAATCCAATGTGATGGCTGCAATAAGTGGCAACACAACTTGTGCTACTGGGATCTCATTAGATGTAAGGGGACAAGTTTACACTGGACATGCCATAATTGTAATTCTGTAGATTTGAATGCATCTGAAATTGGTGAACCCCTTTTTGCAAGTAGCAGACTGAACACTGAGAATAATCATAATATGGAGTCTGACATGAGGCTACTATCACAATTAATACTGATCTACTTTTAGACAGCATTCATCCTGTTGTTGATGTTGAACCAATGGACCTTGAGGAGGATGAAACCTCGTATTTAGATACAAGACTGTCCATAGTAGCCTCAAATTTGGATGCTGTTGGTGATGATGTAGTAACTTTTGAAATTATAGCTCAATAATCAAAAAGAATGAAAGATAAGAAAGGGCTTTTCCTGAAATGTGAAGCACCAAAATGCTTCTGCTAGATAATGGCAATATGAGAAACAAGCACACCAAGTGAAAAGCTACAGTTATAGAGAGAGATGCTGGTAATTGTTTGTCTGGAACATATGGACATTGTAAATAATTTTAAGGGGTGAGACTTTGTGACCATGTTGAGAATTCTAATTCCATCATTTGAGGATCAAAATTAATACTAATTCACAAATCAGAGATTAATAAATTTGCAGAATGGATCACTCAATCCCCAAGCCTGTCTCATCCATTGGATCAATGAAAAATTTTCAAGAGTTACAAGTTGTCTTGTGTTGGTTTAGTAAAACATGGAATGGAATTCCTTTTCATGATTAACTGATATATATGACATATATGATATATATTGTTATTGGAGTACCTGCCAAGACCATGCATTTGACAAGGTACATACTGATTCTAATGGGAGTTCCTCTGAATGCCCATGAATTCCACTCCTATATGTATACCGATGTGTCCGATTTCTAAAACAGATGGGCTCACTTAGAAACAAAAGGAGTGCTCCTCCAGGGTCATTGGTCCCAGAATGGAAGCCTACTACACATACAATAATATGGACTGTGTTCTTTCCCTGAAAGGGTATATAGATCATGTCAATGGGTATTGTATCATGGTCATACAACACATTGATGATTGCATACCTCAGTAAAGAAGTACTCATGCTTCTTCTCTCTGCAGGCAAATTGGGGACCTTCTGTACTCTGCAGATTCAGAATGGATTACTTTCCAGGTTTGTTACATTACAGGAAAAAATACCCATGCACACAGTTTGTCCAGGGTAGACAAGGTAGTCCTAACAGACTGGTGTCTATCAAGATGGTGCAAAGTCTGTGTTCATCAAATGGGAAGAACCTCAAAGTGAAACTCAGCAACAACACACTTCTGGTTATTTTTGCCCAGTCACAAACCAGAACCTTTGGCATTGGACTCCTTCAGCCTGAGGTGGGTTCAAGTTCTAGTATTTTGCTTATGTATCTCTATCATATTGATTACACAGGTACTTCACAATGTCAGGACATCCACAGCTCAGATTATCCTGATATTACATCTGTGACCTCCAAGGACTTGGTTCAGTAATCCTTTTGATCTTTGGATTGACTGAACCATTACCTTTTTTGCACCAATTAGATTTTCCACCTTCATGCTTAAATCATCTCAGGTGATGTATAATCCAGGCAAAGTTTTTGAGCAAGGTTTTACAGTAATATATAAACTATCATGTGCTGAAAAATGGCATAAACCTACAAACACCATGTGAGGTAAGGTTTATGACTGAATTATTCAACACATTCTATATCCAAGGCTTGTGATGCAAAGTGGATCACTGCAGTTACCAAGCTTTTAGACCTGGAAAAAATTGTGTGGCAGACTTGCACATGGATATGGAATATACTTATTGGTTTGGAATCTAAAAGGTCATGGTTGCTGTGATTGAATGAAAAAAAATTGGTTTCTGCATAGTAACATTAGTTCTAAATCAATCCCACTATAGTGGAAAACTTGCTCGTGAGGAACGGAACAAGCCTATCAGTTTGGAGATAAATGTTTCAAGGTCAAGGTCACTGACTGAAAGAAGAAAAATTGCTTTTGCACAATAATTTAATTATTACCATTGTACTTTGATGAACTCTTGTGGAGGGCTTACACTTAAGTTATGGAAGAGGCTTTTTGATTTGGGGCTCAAAAATACAAAAGTTGAGGTAATTGTGGCCAAATTTCTGCATTTTACGTCTTGTTCAAGAATGCAACACTTGAGCAATTGTAAAGCTCATTGACAGGGCTCAAAATTAGCGGTAGAACGTTAGCATGAGATTAGTAGATTTCCTGCCAGACTAGTAACTTTCATAATGTTAACAGTCTCGATGGGCTAGTAAGTTTTCGGTTATCAAAAGTCACTGTTTGTTTACGTCATTCCCTAATAAAGACTTGCTTTTGGCAGATGTCCTTTAGATTCAAAGCAGTAACCATTGTCAACACAGCCATAAAATATTATCATGAGAAGATGATGTCAATATCTGCCTCAGAAAGGTGCATTTCTATAATAGGAAGCCATCTGATTTGCGCATTCACTTAACAGCACCAATTATGGTACCGTCATTAACAACGGAAGTTAGGTAATTGATCTTGATTAATCTGATAAAAAATGATTAAATGAAAAATGATGTGGTATCACACTTTATTCACTCATCCACAATAATAAACTACAAAACGGTATACCACATAAAGAACACCGCAAAAGCTATTCAAAGAAATTTGCATGTTTGTTTGATTAAGGGGGGGGCTTGCTTGCTAGCCAAACACTCCAACAGCCACAAATGGAATACTATATATTTTACACTTGCATCAAAATAATTATATAAATCAAATTAATTTATTACGATAACATTATTGACACATCTTTTCCATACAACTGCTTTTTATATGATGATAAGAATTGATTATATATATTTTTTCATTTACAAATTTTTTAAAATTGTTTCAATGTTCTACAATTCATTTGATGTTGCCGCAAAAGGGTATTTGTTTTTGTCCGTCAAAGGGAGCCTTTAGCGGTGCCTTCAATAACACATGCACTGTCGTCAAAGAAAGATGGCAATCTGTGATCAAAGAAGTCAGCAACAAACTATAACTAAAATAAAAGCATTCGCTTCAGTTTTTATAGTGATTAGAACATATTTTGCCACAAAAGTTTCCTCCTTGCAACAAAAATGTGTACAGAGAACTTCCGTGTCAGCAATTTTATGCATCTCAAATCAAAAGTTTGCATCCAGGTATGCATAATTAAGTATTTCCGAGATCACTGGGACAGGACTTGTAAAGATTTGGCAGGACTAGTAAATTTCTCAGCATACTAGTCCTTCTGGTTACAAAGAAATTTGTGTTAAATTTAAAATTCACTGGTCAATAATCTTCGGATTCAACTATATTCCACAGGTGCTTAATGTAAATATTACTCTTGTTAAAATTCAAAATAAGGTTTATTTAATGTTCATACTATAGTCCGAAAATACATCCCCGTTGGTTTGTACCCCCTACCAATTTCAATAGCGGAAACATTTAATTTGATAAAAGGTACAAGAAACATAATAAATTCATTCATTGATTTATATTTTCTAACCTGAATCTGAGAAGAATTGCAATAATACCATCATCACCTGCGCGTTTCATGCTTAATGGAAGTTTTCAATGTAATAGACTGAGATGCTTGAAAACCATTTCCAGTTTCTGGACCAGTCCATTTTCAGCAAAGAAACGCATGCATGACAAAAGATGTACATACATATGTTGTCTGCTTCCGATATTTACAGTGTTGAATCAAGCAAAGGAAAAGAATGACAAAAAAATTGCCTTTCATGTGGATTTAACAAGCTATTTCATTAATATGTTCATGTGTGCAAAGGAATATAATTCCAAATTCAATGTTATTGCAATTTACGAAATTATGTGGCAGTTGCCAAATAGGATCAATTACATCATTATGTTGTCAGATGGAAATAAACTACCCCGTAGTGTACAGAATATGGTGCCATATTGGTATGGAAAGTCTGTTAAGCATGAAATGTGCAAGGGGATGCAAGTACTAGTGCCATTCTGGTAACAGTCAGGTTAGAAATTATAAATCAATGATTCAGTTGACTTGGTTATGTGCACTTTTTATCACATGAAACTTTTTAGTTATTGAAATAGGTAGGGGGGTACAAACCAACGGGGATGTATTTTCGGACTTTAGTAACTTTGTGTTCTGAAAATGAAAAGTCATGATTAGAAGAATAGAATCACTAAAATCTTTATCACCCACCCACCCTTCATTATAAATAATAATTTATTTTCTATCTAGTCCACATGTTAAGTTTAGTTTTGGAAAAAAATGGAGGTTAATTTTTCACAGTAAGCTCATTGTTCAAAAGGAAACTTGATTTGATCCTGTTTTTGTATTTCATCTTATTTATTTCTTAGACTGAATAAGAATGTGGACAATTGGGCAGTGCATTGTTTTTGTTTGTGCAATATGATTTATGCTTGTACCATTTGTTTTAGGTAACTAATAATTATTGGTAATTGGACTGATTTTTCATCTGGGACTCCAACTTGATCCAGGATTTGAGTCCTGGGCTCCAACTTTGAAAATCCTAGTGAGAACTCTTAGAATATCCCCATGATTGGTCCAGAATTATAAAATTACTATATTTAGCTGATGTTTCGTTAAAACTTAGTACATACATAAATACTTTGTAAAGTTAATTAATGTAATATGTAACCTAAATTATGAAAAGATGTCTTAAAATGCCTTGGTTTCCATAGCAATATCATGTCATTCTTTTGCTTTTAACAAAGGATTTTGTTTTTTATGGGATTCCATAGATGTGCATGATGCAAGACAATCGTGTTAGAAAAACTGATCAAACTCCTGACAGCATCACATGATGAGAATCACTACAGATTTTCTCCAATTCCATATAATTGTGCCAAGTAGAATTAAATTTTACTAGCCAAGCAATTTTCATAACTTGTTACAGACTTCAGGACAGATTTTTTTTAAAATTAATAACAAAGTATTAGATATTAGCTTTATACACAATTTTACTTTTCAGATGTGGCTACCATTTCATTCAGCTATGGTCAGCAGAAGTTGCTCACTCACCCTTTGTAGCTGCACCACTTCTAACTGATGTAGACGCTGATGGCAGTCTAGACATTGTGGCTGCTCCTGTTAGTGAGACGTTGACTGTCCTGCAGGCAGATACAGGGAAGCCGTTGCCAGGAACAAGATGGCCAGCCCAAAAACTGGATAGTTCCATCAACTCTAGTCCATTGCAGGTCTTCTTTGTCTTGAAAAGTGCCACATATATGCCTCTCCCACAATCACTCATGCCCAGATATCTAATGAACCCAATTATTATGTGGGGTCAGATGTACATCCCATTTTGTTATTTTTTTAGAAGATACCAAAACAATTGGCACTCATTTGTTGAACTTGAAGAAAATCACAATCAAAACTGGTAAATAAAGCTTTGATATATCACTCATTTTATTGTTGAAAATGGTGACTTTGTGCACAAAATTTTTCAATCAGCATATGAAATTCACAACACAATAATATATTTTTAACACATTTTCCTTTTAAAAAATTCTCTGTACACTGTCAGTAATAATAATTGACTTTAGTTTGATCCATGAAAATGCCAATTTATATCAGCACTTTATGAAATAATTACCAATCAAAGACATTTTTCATGTGAAATCCATGTTTTAATTCTATCTTTAATTTGGTCTAAGAGTAATCATTATCAATATGATATTACTCTCTTACATTCAAACATGAAAAGTATCTATCTACCCTCACAGATCTATCTGCATGTATTTTTGAGAACCTAAAATCCTAAACATGCAAGAGTTAGCTGTCACAGTGGTCAGGTCAACACATTTATAGTGACCTACTGAACACTTTTAATATTATTATGTAGGTAAGATAAGTATTGTAGTTTAATGTCTGTCATTTTCATACACCTTTTAATAATCATGTTTTCTGGTGTAGCAAAAAGTATAAGTTAAAATATTAACCATAATTTAATAGGTTCTTTCATTTTCCAGAAATTAATTAGGAATAGGTTCTCAGTGGCAAAAATTAGAGAACAAAAAATAAATGCTTTTATGGATGGATAATGGATGGACAATTACTGATACCATAATACGTTTGCATGAAGACTGGTTTAGCCAGTATAGTACCCTTGTCTGAAAGACTGGTTAAACCAATCTAGAACCCTTGTGTGAAGGCTGGTTTAGCCAATATGGTACCCTTGTCTGAAAGACCAGTTTAGCGAAAATAGCCAAAATATTGCCTGCAAGATTAGTTTTGTCAGTATATTGACCAAAAATGAAAGGGTTGTTTTGACATTATATAGTACTCTAGCATCAAAAGCTGGTTTGGATTGCTTTAAAGCATCAGAGTTGCATTTGTTTGTTATCATAAAATGTATTGCAGTTAATTCATACATAATTTGGAAATTTTGCACACAGTATTTTATTTAATTTTCAGTTTGATATTGATGGAGATGGTCTATTGGATATACTGTTCATCACAACCTCTGGCGAGATTCTGCCATTTACGCCCAGTGGATCATACATAGCTGCAAAACATTTGGAGGTAATCCAGAACTTTTATTTCAGGTGGCTACAGATTAGAAAAACCTTCATTATCAATCTCTTTATTCCATTATGTATAAGTTCTATCTCATTGAGTTATCACCTTTCCAAAGAACCTATCCTCCATACATTGGCCAGATCACCTCAACAAAGTAAAGCACACCCACCTTACATCGTCCATATCACCTACAAACACCACATTGATCTTAAATAATCTATATCACCTCTACATAGCACACTCATTTTAGATTGTCCATATCACATCTATAAAGCTTTGAATAATCCATTTCTTCTTCAAATACATTACAGAATGGGACAGAGCTAACATTTTCTTTCTCTCATCCAGTAGACATATGTAAAGGTTATATGAATCAAATATACCATAACCCATCCCAAATGATGATTCTAGGGATATCCTCTTCATATAGATGGTCAATTTCCGTTGCAACTGGCCTAGACCATATACTAGGGATCACAAAGGGCTAAACATCAATATTACAGGTTCAGTCAATTCGGCATGATACCACGAGTAGATCTTCAAGCCTCAGCAGATGTTGCTTCACAATTTCTCTACACTCTACCATGAGAAGAATCTCTTTACTCCGTGACTGTTGAAGTCACAATTTGTAATTCAAGGCATTCTACGAGATTAGTTAGCAACAGACCACGTTCCTCTTCACCAGGTAAGTCTCATATGCATTACAGGGACAGTAGCATGACTCCACAAAACCAAGATGATGTTGCTTGTTCTACCCTCATCTATTCTACCCTACACAAGGACATGGGAAGATTCTGCCTTCTGAACATCCTTTGAGGACTTTTATCAGCCCACACAGCTTTGTCCTTCTCCTCCGACTGCATCAACAACATGCATCAGTGCTCCAACATCTGCTGATCTTACAATAAATGGAAGGTTCTGACTTCAGGTACGTTTGAAGTCTGGGAGAGAGTTCTTACTTTCTGGCCTGTCTTCATTATCAGTTCGTCAGTGGCTATATCATTTGCATTCCATCAAGCTTTTCATTCATTAACAGTGATCTCACCGCGTTGGGGATGACATAGCTATACTCCATACATATGGATTAGATGGCCTTTGTTCACACTGCACAGTTAGTGAGCAATACCATTACCATGACTGCGTTGTTGGACTGTTGTTCTCTTGGACAATCTTCCAACCAATGGAACAAAACTTATCTTAACCCACTCAGAATACCTTAGAACATGTACGGGAATCAGTCTCAAGCTAAGAGAATGGTCTGTATCCTTTACCTTCTGTTTAGTGTCCTAATGGAAAAAGTTCACTAGCAAGCCATCAAGGAGAAACATTTCCACCTCTTCTGCAACCATAGCATCAATACATGGATAGTATGGGAAATCAACAAAAAGACCCAAGTACCACTCATAGGATATGAACCTCTGAAAGCCGTTATATCAAAGTCACAACAGTTTCATACCATGTGGATATAGCACCAAGATGTTTCTGTCATTCGTTCCACACCAATTTCTTGGTCCCAATAGTAAATGACTCTATGTCTGGTCATCGGCCTCAGCACCCTCAATCCATTTATCCATGCCTTTTGGTTCCCACTGGAAATACCACAGCACATTTTGAATGATATCCACGAGGGAGACCTTGCCCTCACTGTGGGTTTAGATGGTGCATACCTTCTTATCTCTATTCATAAGACTCCCATGATGTTCCTGCATCTTATAAATTCAGGGCACACCAATTGAGACTCAACATCAACTCTTGGGTCTTCCCTCATTTGACGAATTGAGTAATGGTGCATGTCCAGACCATTTCTTTAATGGTAACTGTAACATATAGGCTCGTTTAAAAGTAACAAAAGAAAAAAGTGAAGACAACAAGTTTTGTAAGTTTTAGCAAAAATAAATTTCTCTAGAAAACACTGTGAAAAGTTGAAAATATGAAAGGGGACTTACTGTTTCCAAAGAAAATCCAAACATTTATCCTAGAATTGTGAAAATATACAAGTCCTATCGATAAACAGTTCTAACTGAATCAAATTTAAATCTCAAGTTGTTTCCAAGATGGAGGATGATGACATCAGATGAAGTTTTTACACAAATGTCCAGAATTTCACGCTGTACTGTGGGCTGTTTCATTAAAACATACATGGGACCCAGGGAAGGCACTTTTAAATTGGAGTACCAACGCATAGATGCAATTGAAAAGTTTCTTATCATTTTAATATGAACTCTGTGAAATCAAAGTACCCTGGCATATATTTTTTAAAAACTGCCTTCCCTGGATACCATATATGTTTACTTGGAACATCCCAGTACTGTTCAACTTAAAATGAATTTCACTGAATGTCTTTATCCTAAATCACTTGTGTAGTTCTCCAGGTAATAAATTATTATTTTCTATAAAGCTGATGAACTCCTCTTGCTGTCTTGAGCTCTACAGCTGTAAAGAAAAATGAACTCTTTCGAGCACAAGAAAAATAATACCTTCTTCTTAAGGTATAAGAATGACTCTTGACTATTTCACAGGGACCTAAGTGTTTTTCAAACCAAACTAAGACATTACTTCATGCACACACATGAAGAATGTGTGGTTATTTCATCATCTAACAATCAGGGTACACAATATAAACATATGCTTAGAAAATGAACTTGGCCATAACCAATTGTTTATGCCGGTTGTTTGGCAGTCTAAAATAATGCTTGTGCAAACCAAGAATCATGTTTAATTTTCTAAATAAACACAATGTTTCTTTCAAAAATATCAGATCCCATGGACATAATCATCATAATAAAATATAATGATACAAAAATGATATAAAAGGAATTCAAATTTTAAAACAAGTAATTAAACTACATGGTTATAACACAACATCAAGTTATCTGGACAACATCCTGCAGCAACATCAGCGAGTTAGCTCAAACCAGTCATGATAGTCCTGGTTACCAATCTAGGCTTTTCATCAACAAGGAAAAATCCAACCTTATAGCATCTCAATGATTCACATTGGTATGTACTTCAATACACAGGCCCCATATTTTGTCTCCCTTAGGAGTGGGCATTGAAATGACCCATGGTAGCAACTTACTTTCAAGGAATTCTATCCACATGGGATTGCTCCACACATCAGCAGACATGGCTCTAGGTTGCCTCCTACTTCAATGCACTACTGTTTTGTCTGCATGTAATGAATCCCCATTTTTATTCACTAGACCATCCTCACAAAACATGCACCCATTTGAGGCACCATTGGCAAAATTGGGAGCAACATAACTTGGCTTACAGTGGTTGTGATTCTACACATCCACCCACTTGAGATTACAGTCTGTACTGATGCTAGTATGAAAGGCAGGGGAACCTGTCCACTACCATCATTTTGGGATGCCAGTGGTGCATGGTGCATGCTTTCCCCAGGAATGACATCTTAATATCAGTAATTTGGAGAGGGTGGTCATTGTAAAAGCCTTTCATTGGGGGCAAAAATGTTTAGATGCCAAGGGTGTTTCAATCTTGACAACTCTATAGTAGTGACTTATCTCAACAACAAGGATTATCTCAATCCTCCAATGGTGATTTATCTACAGCAACAAGGAGGACCCCAGTCCACAGACCTCTGCATTATGTTGTGGACTTATCTCAAACAACATAGAGGAACTCAATCCTCCAATGGGGATTTATCTCCAGCAACAAGGAGGACCCCAGTCCCCAGACCTTTGCATTATGTTGTGGACTTATCTCAAACAACATAGAGGAACTCAATCCTCCACCAATGGTGATTTATCTCCAGCAACAAGGAGAACCCCAGTCCCCAGACCTTTGCATTATGTTGTGGACTTATCTCAAACAACATAGAGGAACTCAATCCTACAATGGTGATTTATCTTCAACAAGAAGGAGGACCTCAGTCCCCAGACCTTTGCCTCATGGTGTGGGACAATTTCAAGTTGTGTTGTCCTCAAGAAGCCATGCCTGTTCACCATATCCTGGGACTCCTTAACACACTGGCTAACCCTTCATCATAGAACAATCAATTAGTACAGACTGAATGGTCTCTCCATCCCTTGGTTCTCACTCAGATCTGTATCCAATGGAACCAACCATTGGTGTGGGCTTGTTTGTAACAATTGGAAATGCCAAGACCTCATCATTTGTCTCTCCCATCCTAGACCCAACAGCTTGGGCAATGGACACCCTACTGTTGGCTTAGACCAACTTGAATTTATAAACCAACCCTCCTAACACAGTTTCACCCAGTGGTGCATAAATGAACATATCTTACCTCTCCAAGCATCAATACCTCAGATAGCTCACTTCCTCCTCTGGCTCTTCGAAAAATTCAAGTCAGCACTAAGCATGGTCCAAGCTCAACTATCACTAACACCTTTTATCGTCATCAGAGAAAGGATATTGGAGAAACCCAGGAATTTATCTGACCTTCTCACCAGCTTTTTATATACATGGCCAGAATGTTAACCCTAGGCTCAAAGCGGAACCTATCTTGGGCATTAATCAGGCTGCATCAGACACCTTCTGAACCATTTTCAGTGGCATCTATGGAGCTCTAATTCATACAGACCTGCTTACTCATGGTATGAGCAAATGCAGAAAGTATTCACGAAATACATGCCCTATTACAGACTCATTTTACATGCAAGTTTCGACAGGACAGGTCAGTCTTATTCATGACAGCATCCTCTTTCCTCACTGAGAACCATCTCTCTTCCACAGGTAGCAAAACTTTTGTCATGAATTCTCCATTACATCTGGACCTACAAGACCCAGTCTGGGCTTTCAGGTGATTTGTTAATACAAGCAGAGCCATTGTGTTGTGGGAGATCACGCCTCTTTCTACTTTTCTTAAAAGGACAGAAATATCAATTGGAATAGAATTTCATGTTCTGCAGTAAGGGGGTTTTTAACATAGCATATAGGGAAATAATCCTAACTCAATGAACCTTTACGCACTTCGGCTGAAAGGGTTCAAGCAGTTGCCACCAACCTTGCTTCAGAACAGAATTGTTCTCTCAGGCTGTGGGATGGAGATCGGATCCCACATTCACTAGCTTTTATCTCTGAGAGCTGTCATTCTAGAGAGGCCAATTCGATATGGTAGGACCTATATCTGAAGCTCAATTGGTCTCCCTTCCAGGTTGATTTAACATCTTCCAATAGATGGAGTCTCCTCCAGTCCGGTGACGTAGAAGCTGTCTCAGTACCTTAGGGGACTGAAGATGGTATCTTCAGGGTAAGGGAATGTACCTCCCTCCCTCCACCTCTTACCTATTCTCCAAAGGTATTATGATGGGTAACAAATTCAAAGAAGAAACCATTTTTCTGATTAAAATGTTTCTTAAAAAATACCAGTCATAACTAGGAAAAATTGGTTTCACCAATTCCAATCACTCCATTCACCTATAATAGTCCATATCACCGTAACCCATTAACCCCTGGAAGTTTTTGTCGTTTTCGCCTGAAATGCAAGTAGAAAATCAATTTGGGGAGATATTTCTTAATACATGCTAATACAACGACTAGAAACATCGATTTTCATTGGCTTTTTTGCCTGAGCATGAGCAAAAGGTTAAAAATTGGACTTCTTTTTTTTCTTTTTTTTTTTGCTAAATGGACTCATCATTTTCATGTTGAGACCACTCTTAATTCTAAATGCCCATCTTATCCTAATTTTTGCAAAGGTTCACATGTCTGTGTGCAATTCAGACTGGTCTATCTTAGATCTGAAGTCTAAAAGTCTAAAATCCGGATCATGAGCTCTGGCGAATTTCGGCTGGAAAAAACTCTGGTCCAAAAAGTTACTTTTTTTTCCTCTGTATTTTGTAGTGCAACTGGAACATCCATATTATTTGGTATCATAAAGCTACATCTGTCTTCCTTTTTATAATACTTCCCTCTTTATTGTGTTACACATGGCCTTAACGTTACAGAGCTTAGAAGTAGGCTACCACCTCCTACCTCGTAAACGTGGCGCTAGGGGTTAATGAGTTAACAATGATTACACACCATAAATTAGCCATATCACCTCAACAAAGCACCCACCCACCTTACACAGTCCAAATCACCTCTGCAAAGCACCCACCCACTTTACACAGTCCAAATCACCTCTACAAAACACCCACCCACCTTAAATAGTCCATATTACCTCAGTGCACACAGCCATCATAAATAGACTATATCACCTTTTAGAAAAGATGTTGAAATAATTTGCACAATTAATCAGTTATTTTCATGCTAAGCCTTTCATGTTATGGTTAATTTTTGTGATGATATATACAGTACTTTTGTTCAAATTATTGGAATGCATTCGTTAACATAGTAATTAATTATGCTGAGCACAAACTGTATCATGGTAGGCATTATATTGCAATTATTATATCATGATAGCCATGATTTGTTCTTCTGTATTTATAGGTTACTGCATTTGTATGGGAAAATATGAACAAGTTTTTCGGATGGATATACTGCACGACCTTGGGAGTGCAGTATATCCTTCTGACAAAACGAGTTCATATTTTCCTATACAAATACAGTAACCTTTTTATTATATGCTCATTTTTTATTCTTCCCAAGGCTTAAATATATAAACAAAAATACACTGAAAGAAACAAAGTAACTAAATGTATGCCATATTCCGAACTAAATACATAAGAGTTGATGGATCATTACACAACATTATTAATGAGCATATAACCCCGCCCAGATAAATATGAAGTTGGTCGAATGCTAGACATAAATTTTGAAAGAAAATGGCACTTGCTGTACTTAAAATTGAAATTTGGAGTAATATTGTTAATGAATACGCATTGCAACAACTTTTCCATTTGATGTGGAATGAATACCTTTTGGTATTTTTGTGAATTCAGTGCAATCTTTTGATTAATGTATGGATATATCTACATGAAGTGACTTGCATCGGATTTCAGCAGCGTCTGCCAGTTTAATGTTTTGAATTGTGTTCACATCGGCATACATGTTTCTTTTCTGTCATTGAATGATTCAGATCACTATGTGGGAAAATTATGTAGCCTTTCCATTGCAATTATCGAAAAGATGCTGAGGAATTTAATGTTTATTTCATTTTGAGTGCAGTAAGGAGGATAACTACACTTGGAATATACTTGAAATTACAGTACAATTTCAAAATGTGTAATCAACCTTGAGAACCCATGACATTGCTCATCTAATTCAGATTTACAGACCTACAAAAGTATATTTCTTGAGGAAATTCAGGATGTAAATTGTGAGTATATTTTTTGCCCATTATTATTAACAGCTAAAGAAGAAAGTTTATATGTATAACTTGCGTTTTATTGCGAGGAACCTCTATAGCGTCTATATGTAGTTAAATCTGAAACATTGTATCAAAAAAGTAAACGCGGAATGTGCCGAAGCAGTTTGTATGTGTCAGTCTATGAAACATTTGCTGGTATGTGGCCGTCCATGAAATATCTGCTTTAGTTCATTCATAAAAAAATTGTTTACATTAGAAAATAGTTCCTTTGCACGTGGGATACGGTATGAAGGTGTTCAATATCGGTGAATATTGCACGATTCTGACAATGTAAAGTTAACGGAGAAAAAAAATGAGCATATAATAATATGATAGCCTTGATTTTGTACCTCTGTATTATGATAGCCATGATTTTGTACCTCTGTATCATGATAGCCATGATTTTGTACCTCTGTATTATGATAGCCATGATTTTGTACCTCTGTATTATGATAGCCATGATTTTGTACCTCTGTATTATGATAGCCATGATTTTGTACCTCTGTATCATGATAGCCATGATTTTGTACCTCTGTAATATGATGGCCATGATTTTGTTTCTCTGTATTATGATAGCCATGATTTTGTACCTCTGTATTATGATAGCCATGATTTTGTACCTCTGTATCATGATATCCATTATTTTGTGCCTCTGTATCATGATAGCCATGATTTTGTACTTCTGTATCATGATAGCCATTATTTTGTACCTCTGTATCATGATAGCCATGATTTTGTACCTTTGTATCATATCCATGATTTTGTACCTCTGTATCATGATATCCATTATTTTGTGCCTCTGTATCATGATATCAATGATTTTGTACCTCTGTATCATGATAGCCATTATTTTGTACCTCTGTATCATGATATCCACGATTTTGTACCTCTGTATCATAATAGTCATCATGTTGCTCCTCTGTATTATGATAACCATCATTTTGTACCTCTGTATCATGATATCCACGATTTTGTACCTCTGTATCATGATATCCACGATTTTGTATCTCTGTATCATGATAGCCATGATATTTGCAATTTTGTATCATGACAGGCATCATACTGCACCTCAGTATCACATAAG
Organism: Potamilus streckersoni; assembly: GCA_016746295.1. Lineage (NCBI taxonomy): Eukaryota > Metazoa > Mollusca > Bivalvia > Unionida > Unionidae > Potamilus > Potamilus streckersoni. The sequence continues at coordinate 4,623,876 of JAEAOA010002356.1, forward strand.
GTCCCATTGCAACCTTTCTATCATGATGGGGTATGTATTGTGACCTCACTAATACTATAAGTATTATATTGGAACCTCTCATAATATGCTTCATATTGTAATCTATCATTATACTAATTATATTGTTGTGGCCTCACCATCATGATTAGAATTATATTGTGACCTCTGTATCATGATAATTATAATATTGCAACCTGTGTGTCATAATATGCATCCTATTTCAACCTGTATATTGCAATAGACATACTGTGACCATGATTGTGACGTATGTATCATGATACTATAACCTCTGTACCATGATAGGCATCTTATTGTGATCTCTATTATGATAGGCATTATATTGTAAACTGAATCATGATAGGCACCATCCTGTGATCTTAGTTTCATCACAGGCATCATGTTGGTAACTCTATCATGTTAACCATCATATTGTGACCTCTGTGTCATTATTAGCATCATATTGTGACCTGTATCATTATTGGTATGACATTGTGACCAGTGTATCATGAGATAGGCAACATATTGAAACCTCTGTATCATCTTATATGAGTAGTTTTAAACAGGTTTATTGGTAATGTGCTTGCTCATTGATCCTCCACACCCAGATAGGTACTTTAGTTAAGTCTCTTGTTTCCTTTGCTTCAGATACATCATATATGTACCATTTTATGCCAGTAATTGAGCAGTGGTGACTGCAATAAAAATTGTTGCAATTTGTATGTATGGAATACAGTAGAACCTGTCTTGAAAGACCACCTCTTTTGCCAAAAATTATGGTCTCTAAAGACAAGTGGTCTCTCCTAACAGAATATATTTGTGCATTGAGAATGTGGTCTCTCAAGACAGGTGGTCTTACATAGCAGTGATCTTTCAAGACAGGTTTAACTGCTGTATGTACTCACTTTAAAGTCGGGTCAAGCTGTAAACATAGACCCTAATCTGCAGTGAAATATGTCAGTATTGTTGGTTCTACTAATTGCCCCACACAAGCTGCATAGACTCAGATCTGCTGACACAATCATGCAGTAGCAGATTTGGATTTGTGCAGTTTGCAGTTGGACTTATAAGCAAGTTTATATGGTTCTCTCTTTCCATGACTAGCATTTGTTCATCAGAAGTGAAACTCACAAACGTGAACAAAAGATTTGTTTGAAATTTAAAAGGTTCAACCATTCATAACATCTTTTTTGGGATGAGGATCTCATGTTTGTCTAATTTTGTTTCAGCTTAAACCAGCTTATGTGTTACAAGACTGGTATCAAGGTACTATAAGCGCATCCATCACAGATGTGCAAAAGTATGTAGTGGCTGCCAACTCAAATATGGATAAGGTAAATAATGTCTTTGTTTTGCAAAAGTAATGAAATTGCTTTGTTAATTTCAAATGACATGAACAGATATGTAATATACCAGCTATCAATTGACAACAATGTCTCAGTTGTGTTCAACAGTCCATTGAAATGTTCACACTCATGTGTAGCTTGATATTATGATGAGACATGGTTCAGAGTAAAGTCATGTCATTCAAAGGTATGTCACACTTTAATATCTTGTTTTTTGCTATCATGATGAAGTTAATACAGCATCACTCATCATAAAATGGTTCAGACTAAAGTCATTTTATGCTGAGATATGTTACACTCTTGGAATGATTCTGATATGTGTAAGTTAGAGCTGCCTGGCAGACCTTATTTCTGTCAGCAGCCCCATAGATTTTACTTTGGAATATCCCAATTGAAAGTTACAAATTTTCATTGCCAAAACTTCCTGTATCATTCCTTTCATATCTCCTACATGTGTTACTAAATGGGAAGCAAAATTTGCCTCTTTTCTTACTAGGAGTCAAGGACCACTCCAGTAACCTAGTGGTTAGAGCATCCACCTCCGTTGCGGGAGGTTGCAGGTTCGAACCTCAGTCAAGTCATGCCAAAGACATAAAAAATGGTACTAACAGCTGCCTCTCTAGGTGCTCAGCATTAAGAGGTTAGTGTTAGGACTTGTTGGACAGGTGTCAGGATAATGTGACTGGGTGGGACATCATGCTGCCCCAGTGCTAGACATCACTATAAACTGCCACACTACAGATGTAGCAATATGACTGAAAAATTGTTAAGGCTACATTAAAAATCCATAGCACACACATGCACACACACACACACACACACACACACACACACACACACACACACACACACACACACACACACACACACACATATACATGAATATATCTTAATCATCTTTGCAAAGTGCATTTAATCATAATAAGTTAAGCTGGACTCAATTAGACAGTTTTGATAGTTGGCACTATGTATTGATGATGGTTGATACACATATTGTGTGTTTTGAATTGCTTCTATGCATCACATGGCCAGATATTCATCTGTTATGGTATGTTTTGTCTTGCATGAAATTCTAGATGACTAATCAACTGCATTACCTCTAATGAACCAAAAATCATGTTTCTTAAATTTTGGTTTTTTTTTAATTAAAATTGGGATATAATTGTTCAGTATTTTAGTTTGTTGACAGCTTGCTGTAAAAAATCCCTTTTTTTAAACAGAACTTTATTTTGATGTGAAACTAGTTTATCCATGTGCTGGAGCATTTTGTTTCAATAACACTTGTAAATAATGAGCAGGATTATTAGTGCCTCCTTAATTTATAGTAGTTAAATAAATTAGTAAATAAATTTCTTTCTTACTTAAGGACTTGTTATAGAAGAAGAAAGAAAGGTTTCTATACAGCAACTCAAAAACAGCTTCTACTACCACTATTGTTTAGAAAGGCAACTTATCTTGAAAATAACAAAAATACTTAATTATTGGTCATTTTGGTTTATAGCAAATATTTATTTGCTGTAAAGTGATATCTGAAAACAGATTACAACATGATGAGATTAGTAATATGGTTTACAAACCACAAATCATACACATTAAAAATTCCCCAAAATATTCATTTCGTGATGACAAATTTCCAGTTCTAGGGAAGAGGGCTCAAAAATTTTATTTTCGGAATCATTCCTGCACTCTAACATCTAGTTGGATACAATGATGTGATCAATTCGGTACTGCTCATTATAACATGGTTCAGAGTGAAGTCATCTAAAAATGTTAATCTTTTGTATTTTGTTATGATCATGTGATTGATACAGTATTGCTCATGATATCATGGTTCAGAGTGAACACATCTTGTTCAAAGATATAGTAATTGCAAGCGTTTCATAATGATGTACATGATGACATACTCAGAACAGGATGTTCAATAATCAGAACCGATATTATATTTGGTTTTATTATATTTTTGGTTATATTATATTTTAACCGATATTATATTTGGTTTTCAGAACAAAAATGATGTGTAATCAATTAAATAGCAACAATAAAAGTAAATTAAAAGTAAAAAAAAAAAAGTAAAAATGAGCTTGGGATAGCAAAAAATTATGCTGCTGATTCAGACAGATTACTTTTTATCTAGTGTTTTGGCCTTTTTTGGTGGCAATTGGATCAACAGAAAACCTTCTCAAACAGTGTTACAACTACATGTTCCTGATTTCATTGAACTCTATAAAATTTGTACAATCTGTGGTTGAACATTATATTGGCAAACAGTAGCCAACACTGTAAGGGTAAGTACAATAGTTTTTATACCAAATTTGTCAGGCCATCAGCCTTGCTTCTAAATGCTAGATTAAAATAATGCAATAGTAGCAGGTAATAGCTTACTGCCATTAAAATGTCATTTGAGGTTGGCATAAAACTGATTTTAATTATGTAATGATTACTATTATTATTGAAAAGATGCCCTTCTCTAATGTGCACTGCTATAAGTCAAAGTCAAAAAAACATGGAATCCCATGTGTTGACAGTGAAACATGTTTCTTTGAATGCTTGGAATAAATAGGCGAAGAATTAGCTTTTACAGGGGACTAAAATCCTGGAAATGGAGTGTGTGTAATTTGGATTTTTAACATACCTTTAAAAAAATTTCAGTCATATCACTATGATGTCTGCAGTTTGGCAGTTTATAGTGGTGTATAGCATTGGGGCTTCATGTCTTCGGGATAGATAAATTCAACAAAGAATGGTGAAAGAAAATGCACACGAACCTTTATATTTTATGTTGATTCTTGACCCATTATTTATGTAAAATTTTCATTTTTTCTAAGTTAGTTACTACAACAGTTAGAAAGAAAGCAGATCATCCTTAAATTTGTGTTGCATAAACTTTTTTTTTTCTTAATATATATTGAGCAAAAAATTATGAATTCATATTTGGAAGCATTATGTCTTATTTCCAAGACAAAACAGACGTTGGAATAACATCTGTGATTTTCAGACTTTATCTTTCACTTAGATGGTTTTGATATATAGATTGGAAAGAGTGTTATTTCAAGTGAGTGCCAATGACTTCTGACATGGTCAGCTATAAACTCTTTATTAGCTATCAGATTCATTGCATCTGCGTATTATACTAAGTTGATTGTTCATGTGATAATAAAGCTTACATTATTCTAGAGTTGGTTACTTGTTCAACTTTAAAAAGTGCCATTAAGAATTGTGTAATGCACACAAGTATTATTGTAATATATTGGATTTCTTTATTGTTATGGGCCATTGAATTATATTATGTTGATGATATAATGCACTTAACTTGATTATTTTTCTTAGGAAAAGCAATATGTTCCTGTGGATCCACATGTGATGGCTAGCCCAGTAATTGTGGACTTGAATCATGACCTGAGACCAGAGGAGATGGTCATACCTGTCTCCTATTTCTATAATAAAGATGATTACAGGTTGGTGTTTTACTCATCATCTCAGACAAACATGAATATTAAAAGTTTGTTGTATTGGGGTTTCTTTAGTTTTTCTCAGTGTCTTCCATTCAATCTGCAGCTAGTTCAGCAAGTTGTTCTGCCAGCTTGAGCAGTAAGTTGTACCACATTTATTGTCAAGCCATCTTGGTGTAAGCTGAACATTGTAGTCATTTTGGCATCTGTCTGTACATGCATCCATACATCTGTCAGCATCCTAGATTAAGCTTTTTGGTAATGTTATTTAGATTCATCTCTATGTTAAAGTTATTTAGATTCATCTCTATGTTAAAGTTATTTAGATTCATCTTATATTAAAGTTATTTAGATTCATCTCTATGTTAAAGTTATTTAGATGAAGCTCAATGTTAATCAAGTTTATTTAGATTCAACTCAAGTTATTTAGATGAAGCTCTTTGTTTTAGTTATTTAGATTAAGCTCAATGTTAAGTTATTTAGATTTAACTCAGTATTAAAGCTATTTAGATGAAGCTAGTGTTAAGTTATTTAGATTCAGCTCAAAGGTAAAAATATTTTCTTTCTGACTATATTAGTAAATTGACAGTGCCTTAACAAAATGTGTCACTCTTATGACATATATACCATATTTTCCCGCATATAACACACAGACGCAGATAATCCGCACCCTCATATAGCCCGCAGGTTTTGGGCTTTTGTGTAAAAAATCATTGGCATAACCCACACCTTTGTTTAACCCGCACTATATTTCAGCTGGCCGCTTTGAATTTTGAAGAATCTGGTATTTATTGGTTTATGTACAGTATTACCCTAATCCCACTCGCTGAAGACTTGTTTTAGCAGATCAACAAAGCCGCCTTTACATCTTTATTGTTTCTAGAATCTAGATACCAGGTACTCAACCCATCCACTATTGGTCCTGCGGCAGATAAGAATAAACAATAATTGTTGCGGCCCTTCCTCAGACAATTCTTTGATCTAAACTAAAGATGGTAAATAAGCCTTGTTTACATCCGACGGGTGATGAAACATTTGACAAATTTTCATTTATGATAAAGTAAAGGTAACCACTGGATATACAGGCTACATAAATCTGGACATTTCTAATCTCTTATATTCTTGTAAGGGCTAGATTCAAGTTTAAATAATTTCTTTCTATTAAATTTACAAAATGCCAAAACAAAATTCTTACACAGCCGACTTCAAGCTAACTGCCATTGCATATGCTGAAGTGCATGGCAATAGAGCCACAGGCAGAAAATTTGATATTGATGAGAGTGTAATCCGAGGTTGGAGAAAAGAAAAAAGTGTTGGAGAAGATGAATCCATGAAAACGTGCTAGTCATGGACCTAAAGCAAAATGGCCTCACCTTGAAGCTGACCTAAAGAAGTGGATCGTGGCCCAGCGGGGTAAACAACTGACCAATCTCAACAGTTGCTATCCAACTGAAGGCCAAACACATGGTGGCACAGAAGCACATTGATGATTTTAAAGGAGGAGTGCATTGGGTATATAAATTTATGAAGATGAACCAATTATCAACCAGAACACGAACTTCTGTCGGCCAATGTCTACCTGATAATTTGGAGAACAAGATGGATGATTTTCATGAATTCGTCGCCATAGAAATTCATAAGCTTGACCTTCCCTGTTCTGCCATTATTAATACGGGTGAAGTACTGATGTGTTTTGACATTCCGGCAAAATGGTCGGTGGATGAAGTCTGCGTTCAAGTTATTATTCATGTTTTTCAAACAATATATTGAAATATTATTACCGTACATGTAAAAAAATTGTGATATAGCACAAACACTTATGTAAACCGCAGCTCCCTTGCTGGGTTTGTAAAATCTGGTATAACCCATGGGATATATGTGGGAAAATATGGTGTGTGTGCGTGTGTGTGTGTGTGTGTGTGTATATATATATATATATATATATATATATATATATATATATATATATATATATATATATATATATATATATATATATATACCCTAAAAATACAGATTTTTAAAACTGAAATTCTTCTTTAAAATTTTCATCTATACTCTCAAGTTTTGTGTCCCTTGATGAGTTCAATTAAACAAGATTTTATTGTGCTAATGTTGTAAATTGATAAGGCCACCTTTCTGTTACAGAAATGTAGCCTTGTAAGAGCAGTGGCCTTTATGGAGATAAATCACACAGCTATGAGAAATAATTGCATATAATATACCAAAGCCATAGGTAGTTTTTTAAAGTATTTGAAAGTCATGAGAGTGTTATGGAATCAGTATAATTAAACTTAATCAGTGGTATTAAAAATATTTATGAATTAATCATCAACCATGGTACAAAAACTCCTTGTAAAATTTTAGGATAAACATCTGAATACAACGATCACATGTATTTTATACATTTTTCCCGTATAACAGAATGAATTTACTGATGATATGGATTTTAATATTTCTGACATAAAACTTCTCAGCTGTGATCAAAGAACTTATTATAACTTCTTTTCATTTAGTCAAATTGCTTTCACTTTTCATTATAACTTCTTTCATTTAGTCATATTGCTTTTACTTTTTTTCCAAAACAGAGATTGTCTGGTGACATTTTGTACTTTTTGCAATAATTTATTCTTTCTGGCAATTTATAGATATATGAGATATTGAATCTTTAGAAAGGATTAGATCTTGTCATGTGATTGACTTGTTTTAATCTGGTACCCTTTTAAGTACATATCATAATATATTGGAACTTTATAAATAAAGAGATAAACAGTTTTATTAATATATTTTATTATATATTGCAATATTTATAATACATTTTCATTTGATAAAATATTGAATATTGTATATATTTGAAATTTAATTTTTTTAAAAATTTAAATATGTTCTTTTATAAACTGTTATTAAAATTTATTAATTTAATAAGTGAAATTTGAATTACACCCCTTTTATGATTTTTTAAGAATAATTCAATATTCAAATTTTTAAAATATACCCCAAAAAATGAAAAAGTGATAAAACTAATAAAACAGATGTTTATTAATAAATTTACAAATAAATGAAGTTAAGAAAAAATTTACTATACATTATGACTATTTATTTGATAAATTACATATTTATTTACATTACTGTCAGTATTAAGCAGTTGGTAATTCAAATTGTATAATTTGGGTGATTGAAACAAATAAAAGAGCCACCAAGATTTTTAAATTTATTTGTTAATGAATATCTTATAGAATTGTTTAATTTAGACCATTTGGATATATTGAATTATGATGATGAATCCAAAAGGTTTCTTTTAAGATGCTCCATTTCAAAATCAACTATATCAATAGGTTGAATTGAAAGATCATACAAAGAATGGAAACTGTCATTAAAGTGTGCAGCAATGAAAAAAAGTGATTGATATAATCTTGTATGTTTGTTCATGCATTTAAATATTTGCAGACTGGTTTGTTCAAGATATTGTATGCCACAAGTTTTACACATGATCAAGTAAATAACATTTGACGTTGCACAGTTAGAATCATAATCCATCCTAAATGTCTCTTTCATATTGTTACGACTGAAAGAAATATTTTCATTACAGTGGTTCCCCTTTTATATGGCCACCCCTTTTGCACGGAGAAAGTGGCCTTATAAGACATGTGGTCTTTACAATGGGGGACTAAATTTGTGGTGAGAAGTATATGTAATGTACATAGTAAGAAAGCTACATGCTTCAGTGCATTTAATATCTTCATTTAGTAACTTTGTTTAAAAGTAACATTAATTAATAAAAAGTTCTTCTTGTCTTAAGAATAGACTTATTTCAACTGAATATACATTAGTAGTTCTTATTCTTGACATAAGCATGATATGTCAGCAGGTTTGCACATTGCAAAACCATTCAAAAACGTCATTTAAATCTTACATAATTTTCTTTCCATTTGCTCCATTTTCCAACTGCTGCTGAATAATCTCCTGATCGGTTATTTGAGTCTTTTCAGCTTAAAATTGTTTTATTCAAGTCTTTTCTACAAAAAATTGTTCAGCAAGTTTTCCCATCCCCCAATGTCACTTAGTGAGTAGAATAACCGACTTTCTTCTAAAGTAATATGTCTCTGTTTACTTGATGACTAATATGTTTCTGTTTACATGATGACTTGTTAATGTTTGGTAAAATTTTATTTGGATGTTGCCAGCTATATCAGATTTAATTATGTAGATGAAACTTTTGTAGTGAGGACGAAATGTCTTCTTCATAAAGGAAGGGATAGATGTATTGTCACTTGATTTTTCCAGTCTTTGTCTGGTACCCTGACTTTTTGTTCAAGGTTAATTTATCGGTGTGTGCTAATCCACAAAATCTATATTTAGCCAATGCTGACCATGTTATGATCTTGCCAATTTTGTCCAGTTGTAATGAACAAAGAGAAGAACTCAACAAATATGTGAAGCCCAAAACTCTTTCACAAAATTGTTAAAACCATTTCCTGTACAAATTGGCTTTTATAGGTAATGATTGATCTTAGTATTACATGTACTTTATCCAACACATTTTCAGTAACAGAAACCTGATATCAGGAGACAGATATTAACAGTAGAGATAATCTGATCACTTACCTTATGATATGAATTAATTAATTGTTCTGGACACATTTAAAATAAAAAGTGGCTGCTTGTGAAGGGAACATTTTACATTTTTTACTAATATGCTGGCCACTGGTCATGTTAGAGGGGTGGCCATAGTTGAGACGTACCTTAGAACACAAACTCATCGGTACCAAAAGATTCTGGCCGTAAGAAGCGGATCGCGACTGGATGGGGGGGGGCTGTTCAAGAGAGGGATCGTTGTAATGAAAGAGCAATGAGAACATCTATGTCTGTTGCATTTAGTTGTTGAACTTTTTAAATGATGTTTTTTCAAGTTTAGAATTAATTAGGAAATCTTTAAGATTCTTAGTCCTTTTATAAGCAAGTGAAGGTTTGCTTTTCTGTAACAATTTAACACTTACATGATAATTATTTTGTTGATAATTTTACCTGTGTTAGGTAAATTCAAATTATATTCAGTAACAAAAGGAATGATCTCTTCAATATTTTTGATTTTACATTGTAGTGATTCAAATTGTGTAAGGGGAGATACTTTTTGGAAAGCAGCATTATAATAACATTATTTTTCGTAATTCAGTTTGAATTCTGTCTGAAGAAGCAAATAAAGTGAAACCAGTCAGATATTCTATGTGTTGATGTTGTTTATTTTAATAATTATTATAATATGTGAGACAATGGTTTTCATTTTAAAGTGTAGTCAAGGAAAAGGTGTATAATTGATCCATAATATACTGCTTTAGAAGGATATCAATACAAATCTATACCTTGTGATGATCTGTTATAAATTTGATCCATGAAAATTGTTACACATGTTGGAAAATTATTAAGATGGTGTATTACAGTTTTGTAATTTACATAGGGTTACATGTTTAGAAGAATTTCTTTGCTTTTCTTCACTGGTCTACAGGCTATTTAAAAAAGACCTTATGTATATTAAGTATTGTTCAATGAACTTATGATTTCCTTTAATTTGGTGTCTGATTGAAGTATGTACTTCAGCTGTGCACCTTTCAAAAAGCTGCTAGCTCTGTTTTGTCATTTTCACTTCCTGGACATCTTATATAAATTGTAAAAACAAGAAGAGATAACTTTTTAAAAATTTTATATATATGGTAATTCATTCATTGCTCTTTCAAAATCCAATATTATTTAGTCTGGCAAAATTCCTTTTCCCCATTTTAATAACTGCTAAAGATAATGTACTTTAGACAAATTCAGGTTGGTCTTTTTGAGTACAAGGGAGAAGTCATTTTAGTTACCTGTGTGGTCAGATTATGTCCAATTACCACAATACATTATCCATAGGGGGCCCCTGAGTGGTCTAAAGGGCTCACCATTACAGATCACTGCCATCTCACCTCTGCGTGGGTTTGAGTCTCTGATTCGGCCATTGTGGTTATGTAAGTAAGCTTGCCAGCAGCGTTTCATTGGTTGGTAGTTCTTTCCAGGATTTTTCTGGGTTCTCCCTCCACCATTTATACTGGCCACCATGTATAGCTTAAAATTGGCATTAAGGGGCCTCGAGTGGTCTAAAGCAATGTCCGTTATGGATCACTGCCATATCACCTTTGTCTGCATGGGTACGAGTCTAGGATTTGGCAAATGTGGATATGTGAGAAAGCTTGCCAGTAGCTTCTCGTGGGTCGGTGGTTCTTTCCGGTGATTTCCCAGTTTCTTCCTCCACCATTAATACTGGCCGCCATGTATAGCCTATCGTGTGCTGAAAAATGGTGTTAAGCCCCACAGCAACAACAACAAAATGGCATTAAAACCTACAACAACAGCAACAACATTATCCATAGAAATTTCAGCCACAGTACATGAAAGTAATATAGAGATATACCAACATTTTCTCCATTGTACATGTTGCAAATGTAAATAATTTTACCTTTAACCTGCCACTTTCTCATAATTTCATAATATCTTAACTCCCCATTAAAAAACAGATATTATTATATGCTCATTTTTGTCTCCGTTTGCTTTACATTGTCAGAATCATGCAGTATTTTACAATATTGAACACCTTTATATTGTATGCATGTGCAGGACACATGCCTAAAGATTGTATAGTGTATTGGGAACAACTTTGTAAACAAACCATATACACTTGTATAGTAGTTGCTTTAGGTTATGGTTAATTAAATTTGTTTGTGAATGAGCTAAAGCAGCTGTTTTATCTGTTTGAAAGGATATTATTATTATTATTATGACTTTATTTAAAGAGGGTAACTCAATTAGCTAAGAACTATTCTTCCTTGAGGCCCTCATTCAAAAGAATTTATTTATTTTTGCTGCATCTCTGAAGCCATTTTATATACTGGGTTTGGAAAGAGGAAATATAGTGGTCATTTCTAATCTCAACTGGAATACTATTCCAGAGCAAAGTTCCAGAGTATTGGAAACTTTTTTTTAAATAATTCCTTATTTGGTTTGGGAATTTTGTAGTGTTTGGTAGACATTGATCGCAGGTGGGGAGTATTTCCAGGTAGCCTATACTTGAATAGTGATTGTAAATATTCAGGAGCACTATTATTGGCTATCCTGTACATTAATTTGGCTTTTCTTAAACAGATTCAGTCTTTAATAGGTAGTATTTTTAACTTACCAGCTAAATTTTCCTTGCTTTCTTTCTGGATTGATATTAACTCAAAAGATCTTTTTTTGGAGATGTGCCAGCTTTGCTGAGTTTTTATCATTTGAATTACCCCATAATGTATTACAGTAGTCTAAATAGGGTTGTATGTAACTGTTATAAAATAGTTTTCTGTGCTTTTCCAGGAGAAAGTGTCTTATCCTACTGAGAAGCCATAAACTTGAATTGACTTTTTTATTGATATGTTTGATATGTTCAGTCCATGATAGGTTATTATCTTCCAAAACACCAAGTAGACTATCGTGACAGACCATTTGCAACCTTTTATCCTTCCATGTCAGACATAGTTCATCACTATCAAGTTTTGTTCTTTTTTTCCGTGTTGAGATAAGTAATATTTTAGTTTTACCAGTATTAACCACCATGCCATTGCATGTGCACCAGTTTTCTAGTTTGTTTAGGGCATTCTGTAAAGAAATTTCGAGTTCTTGTTTTGTGTTTTGGATGTCTGACAATGTTGTGTCATCTGCATAGAGATATGTAGATGATACTGAGTCCTTTAGTACAAGTGGTAGGTCATTAATAAATAAAATAAACAGTAATGGACCCAGAATTGAGCCTTGTGGTACTCCACATCTAATTGTTTCAGGTTCAGACAGAACATTATTAATATAAACATGTTGTGTTATCTCACTTAAGTATGAAGTAAACCATCTAACTGTGCTTTCATCACATTGGTAGATTTTCAGTTTCTTCAAAAGGATTTCATGATCTACCATGTCAAAAGCTTTCCTGAAATCTACAAATACAGAACCTATTATTCTACCTTGATCAAGTGCTTGAAGCCATTTATCAGTTAGGGAGATCAAGGCAGTCTCACATGAGTGTTTCTGTCTAAAGCCTGATTGAATAGGGTATAACAGAAAGTGTTTGGTTATATATTATATGAATAAATCATGGACATGTTTTTCAATCAATTTTGACAAGTTTGGTAGTATTGAGATTGGCTGGAAGTTATCAGCATCATCCTTAGGACCAGATTTGTGAATAGGAGTTACTTTTGCAGTTTTCCATATTTTGGGGACAGATAAGGATGCAATACTTAAATTGATTATGAATGTTATGCTATCTACAATAGCAGAGGCAGAAGATTTAATGAGTCATGGACCAATCTGATCAAGTCCTGTAGCTTTCTTAGTATCAAGTTCACTGAGATATTTCTTAGCAAAGTTTTTTGAGACTGGTGGGATGGAGAAACATACCTGCTTAGAGATTTTGCTGCTGCAGAACTTTTTCAGTTCAATAAAGTTGTTTTCAATCACTGGTTCTTTTAACTTTGTGGTAATGTTGGTGAAAAAATCAGTGAAAACATTTGCAATGTCATTGTCATCAGTGACTATGGTGTCATTTACCAGAAGTGAGTGTATTTTATTTATCTGATCTTTGTGTGTTCCTCCAGTGAGTTCATTGAAGACTTTCCAAATGCAGTGTGGATAGATCATAAAGTTAACGATGTGGACAAGTTCACTGAGTCAGAAATGAAACTTTCAAAGAATCAAGCGAATTTATGTGATATTCACAATGTCAGCTACAAACATGAGAGACACAGAAATGAAAATACCATTCTAATCATTGAAAGAACTATTTAGGAGAATATTCAGATCTTTTCGCAAATAGAATGGTTAACACTGATGAGTGCTCTCTAGGATTAAAATAAATATTGCATAAAAAGCATATTGCAGCCAAGGGCCATCACATATCTATCAGAAACATACCATTGTACAAGTCGGTCAAAATGTTAGACAAAAAATGCGAATAAAGGTTTTGGTAGGAAACTTAGAGCCTTAGAGCCAAAAATCTAAGATGTCAAAAAGTATTATTTCTGCTGGGTAAATGGATTGTCACACAGCAGCTGCTTTTCAGTTTTCACTGTGTAACTATTGTGATACAATGTTAGGGTAGCAATAGAAGACACACTATGATATAGATCATAGCAGGAGTCTCTCCAACGGTGAGCTGCAAGTAACAGGGCAGAATTATGTTTATTTTAGCTGGTAATAAAAATGGTAATAAATATACTTACATGTATGCATCTTGAATTTCCTCAGATTTTACTTTCTTAGTTCTTCAAATCTGACAGACCTGTCTTGCAAAACTTGATACCAACAAAAGCTGTACTGGAATTTCGACCAGCCAACAATTCCAGCAGCAATCCATTCACCTTATATCACTGTATTGACACAATAATCCTGCCTCTCATAATAAGAAAAGCAAATTTGAGTTGGATCAACATAGAAACAAAATTTATGCATTTCATTTACAATATCACTCTAAATTTTTATTTTAAGCAGAGCAAAATGACATTTCTTTTTTAAATTGATGTAGAGGATGCAACAAGTTAAAAGGTCGCTGGGTTGAGCTATGTGAATATGAATACAGTTACTGTGTATTGATGACTCTACAGTTGTGAATTTATTTTGGAATAAAGCATAAATTAAATTACATTGTTTCTTGTAATGTCTTTCATTGTTAAGCCTTAGGTAGCTGAACAAAATGAGCATATAATAAAAAGGTTACTGCAAAGTCATGCAGTATTTTGCAGAAAACTTGTTCATATTCCCATACAAATGCAGTAACCAATTATTGTATGATTTAATTTTGGTTGATTGCTGAAACATTTTAGCATTTTAGTAGTAAGCATCAAAATAGTCCATGTAAATAATCCTCCTGTATTCACCCACCCACTCCACTCCACAACAAAGCATTATTTATTTAGTATCAAAGTCCCACACAAGCACAGCTTCTCATACCAACTTTATGATGACAAGTGATTTATTTTTAAAAATGCACATTGCACTTTGTCAACATAGCGACCAATATTATGGTGAAAGATGGGAACATGAAACTTGCCACAGATATTCCTAAGATGTCACTGATAAATTTCAGAGTTTGAAAAGGGATAAAACAGATGAAGTTATGGAGGTCAAATGATTTGCTTATTGTTCTAACATTAGAATATAGAAGAAAGTGAATTTGCTTTGTCATCATTTATTTCTTATTTCATCATAAATGAAAATAAAGAAACTTTTTTATGACATTTCTTTCACTTAAATGCAATAGTTTTAAATTAAGTTTATTTCTTTCCAGTGTTCTAAGACTTCTGATTTCTTTATAATTAGTCATTACACATGCAATACTGCCTCAAGCATAATAAAAAAAATCATAATTAATTTATTGTCATGCATAGCATCAATGTTTCCATTTTATTCTGAACATCTGATATGAAAATAAAAAAAATATTTGTACAAATTTTCATATTTGTTTGAAGGTGGTGCTCTACAATTTCGTTTTTTGCATGGTTTTACATTTAAAAAAAGAATTCCTATGATTTTTTTCACTTGTTATACTTACTATTTAAAAATGACTTTGTATATCTTATTATTGAAAGAACTTATAATTCATTTTTTTTGTTTAATATTGATGTGTGTACAGTGGGTTCTAAAGTATACAGTTTTTGTGTAATATTGATTTGTGTAAAATGGGTTCTAGAGTATACAGTTTTGTCATACTTCAGATTTGCACCTTTCACAAACTGCCTACTCTGCTTGGTCATTTTCATTTCCTGGACTTCATAGGTAAATTATGAAAGAAGAGCTGATAACTTTTTTTTTTACATTTTATGTAGTTGGTAATTCATTCATTTTACTTTTGAAGCTGGTATTATTTATTCTGGCCAGATTCGTTTTCCTTGTTTTAATAACTGCTATTCATAGGTTTTGCCAACACTCCCTAAATTAAGGGGAGATCACTCTGCCCAGCCCCCATCTGTGTGGGCAGAATTAAAAAAAAAGGTTTGTTTTTTTCTGAAAGAGCTGATATTTTCTGTATTTCTTTCTTTTTCAGGCTTCCAGAAAACTTTGAGCAAATCAGCAATCTGAGCACATCAGATTTAGACAAGTACCTGGTGGCTGGCCTCACCATTGTAAATTTAACCAGCTTGGAAATCATCAAAACAATATTCCTAGACCTTACCACAGTTAGTATCCTTCTTTAGTGAGAGTCCAGCATAGTCCATTTTATGCACAATAATGGTATTTATTCTGGTTTTAAATATCAGTACTGGTTATTTAGGTAGTTACCGTCAGTAAAAAAAGAATATCAGTACTGGTTATTTAGGTAGTTACCGTCAGTAAAAAAAGAATATAAAAATTCACAACTCATCTTATTACAAATTTAATTAACAGCATGTTTTCATTTTTTCATAACAAACTAATTTTTAACAAATTTTAAATTTTTTATTTTACAAAACAGTTGTATTTGTCTCAGATTAATTTTGAATATTACTCATCTTAGATATAACACTTGCATTTGTCTTTTTCTGTATCATTCCTTGTTAAACAAAAGGCTGCAGGTTCAAAACTGACAGCAACATCCCCAGTCTGTTAATACTTTTTTTGTATTTTTATGCTAGAACTTTTTTTTAACTTGATCAACATAAAAAATTTTAAAATTTAAAAAAAAGTTTTTTTTATCTTAAAACTTTCTTTTATCACTCTCATACACAGAATAGCTAGTTTCAGTATATTTATCAGGAGCCCCGAGTGGCCAAGTGGTCTAAAGTACTGTCCATTACGGATCACTGCCATCTCACCTCTGTCTGCGTGGGTTCGAGTCTAGGATTCGGCGAATGTAGATATGTGAGAAATCTTGCCAGTAGCTTCTCGTGGGTCAGTGGTTCTTTCCGGTGATTTCCCCGGTTTCTTCCTCCACCATTAATACTGGCCACCATGAATAGCCTATTGTGTGCTGAAAAATGGCATTCAGCCCAACAACAACATCAGTATATTTATCATCCTTTAATTACATATTTTACACTTGTCACATATGCTAATGTGGTGTCCAAATGGTACTTATTTGGGCCTAATCCTAGTTTTGAAAACATTTTAAATATTTTAGAAATAATGTAATTTTATTATCTATATAATGGCGTATGTTAATGTGTTGGTACCTGTATTCCTTGTGCGATTTCGGATAATCACAATATTTTCAGGAGAGTAATTATTTTTTGTCTGAATTTTATGCCATTTCTCCACTAAATATTTTTTCATTTGTTAATTTTTTTTTCAGTGGCCCTCTTTGATAAATGTCTTGTCCATATGTTGGCATCCCACTTGAATTTATTTTCCCAGTTGTATCAATGGTGTTGCTAGTAAATTGTAGGTTTAAGTGTACACTTCAGTTTCAACACTTCCTATTTTGATTAGCCTGCTTTATAATTTCAGAACAATGTCTTTGATAGTGTGTAAGTTATAGTCTAATCTTAATCATCCAACTTCAGTTAATGTTGCTAGATGCCACACTTAACAATTAACATATGCATAGCAAATTCATCTGCACTAAGGTACTGCTCATTTAATTGTCATGATCAAGTGTCTGCAGTTTTCTTTTGAACTGAGATATATTATTGTCTCTTTGTAAGATTATATTTAGATAATAAAATAGATGTAAAATGGTATTATTTTGCTATAAAACGGAGCAATATATTTTTTTCCAGTTGTTGATAGATGGAAATTTTGAAAAAGGCACAGGCCCCATTCCCAGACCACTAAATTGTTTTTCCCTAACATAATTGTATATTGTATACCTTGGTATGTATCACATAATGTTCAGAAATACTGCAGTACAACATTTTCTTTCATCTATGTCAGCCTTAGTGAACTGCTGATATGTGATAATTCCAAACTATAATCCACTGATTTGATGAATAACCTGATTTGGATTTCACCTACATAATATAAATATTTGGACTTAAATTTTAACCCAATATATGACAGTCTTATTGAATGAAACTTTTAGAGTTTGGCAGCTGTTCAACCCATATTTGCTATATTCTACACACCCAGAATGGAAGTATTTACTCAGATTGGTTTCAGATGCATCCATACATCAATGTTCTTAATGGCAATTGATGTTCTGTAGATCATAATTTGTTTTGACTTCCATTCACCTGTAAAATTAAAAAGAAAGCAATAAAAAGGAGGTTTGATATGAATCCATGACCATATTTGTCTTTTCTTCTGTGTATAGTTGAAAGGACTTGTTTGATATATCATATAAATCCATTGTTCCCCGACAGGCTTGATGCATCCTTATACTATATTAAGCTTGTTCTTTCTGCTAAATATAGAAAAAACTTGAGTATTTTTGTGTAAGGGCTGTTCCATTTAAACATACAGGGAAGGACATTATATTAAATGTACATCAGGGTATTTTGATTTCACAGAATTCATATTAAAATTATAAGAAATTTCTAAATTGAAAATTATTAATATTGCTTTACTTGTGTTACCCTATGTTGAAATAGCATGATGTAAGATAGTCTTGCTTATTTTTCAGAGATCCTCTAGTTTCCCAGCCTATGCATTGTTCAGTCCCACTGTAATAGATATAGATGGAGATGGAAGTGAGATGGAGATTGTAATAGGAACATCAGCAGGTTCCCTGCATGTGATTGACACAGCTGGGAAACAAAAACCAGGGTTCCCTGTATTAAAGAATACCTTCCATGGACAGGTTAATACATTTCCTTTATAACATAGAATAACATTAATATAATTAAATAAGTTAGTTTAGTTATAATATATTTTGCATAGAAATCAAACTTATGCTGTGAGTAATGGCACTTTTTGCATAGCTTACATGTGTGTGTGTATATATATATATATATATATATATATATATATATATATATATATATATATATAGATAGATAGATAGATAGATAGATAGTGAGAGAGAGAGAGAGAAAGAGAGAGATTTACACCAAAGAGAGTGGAAACTATCAAGAATGCTTGAAAACATTTAACAAAATTTGTACAGAACCTATTGCTTTACCTTCATGCACCAATCTCTGTACCATTTCAACCTTGCAAAAATCACCAAAAAGTCACTGGGTATAGGCAGTTGTTCATTGCAGACACACACACACACACACACACACACATCAAGCCAATAACTCATTCTTATTACACATATGAAATGATAATTACAAATAGATTTATTTATACTAATCAGAGAGGAATAGCACCTATCACTGAGTCCTGCTTATTGTTTTGATACATTTTTGTATGAAAGAAAATTGATTTGATTATATTTTATTGAAATATGTATTACTGTGGTACTAATTACCTGAGGTATTTTCTAGGGCATAACCAACTTTTGATCCTGAAAACGGATTCCACTGGATAGTATGAACTTCCAAATAATCAGAGTCGAACAAGGCAGGCACGACCGATTCGGATAATAAAAAAAATAAAAGTTGAATTTCTATAGCACCATGTCTAACACTGAGTGTCATTCGATAGTGCATTAATAAACTTAAATAAGAAGCCAGAAACATCTAATATGGTCAGGTGAAACGATAATACTTGAGTTAGACCGAATAATTTAAATTTATTAAAATATTTTAATGCACATGGGCATGACACATGCATTTAAATAGGTAATAAAGAAATTTAATAATCAAAATATATAACTTCCAAGTTCTTTGCAAGAAACAGTAGCATCTGTTTTTTTCAGTGGACATGCTCGATCGTTTGTCGCTGCAAATAGCACCTATGGTGCTGAAACTTCTTTCACTATCGACATTAGAAGGATTTCCAGTATATAACTGGGTCCATTGGTTTGAAGTCCTTGGCTGATTTTTCTCAGCTGGATACAAATCCAATTTGCACTGGCATGTAAATTCAGATGACAGGGATGCAGAGGCGAGATTTTGGTCGAATGTGCTAGAGGCAAATAACTCTGGTTATAGGCATTTCTGATTAATCGAATCATATCCAGGATCGGACAAATTTCATGCCCAAATTCGGAATCGGAAATCGGTAGAAAAATGCTAATCAGTTATGCCCTAGTACTTTCATTAATTCTTACAAAGGAAGTATTCATTCATAATAATATTATTAAATATTTGTTAAATATCAGGACAAACAGTTATACTAATAAATCAGTAGATTCAGATATAGCTACTGATTCATGCATGCAAAAAAATTCAAGAAATACTGCATTCAGATTTACCTCTGTAATAGACCTGAATACACACAAAGATAAACAGAAAAAACCCAAATAATATTACACTTATTTACATATAACACACACATTCCTACTTACAATATCTCTTGTGATGATAATTAAATGTATATATGTGTATTCTTTACAAAGTAACAGTTAAATGTGGCCACAATTGAATCTTTTTCATTGTTCCAGATTTCAATATATCTTTTCTTTTCTATTAATATTTTGAATTTCCCCTTCTACTGGCCAGGATGCTTGGTGACGTTCCTCTCCATCACTAGTCACAACACCTTATGAGGTCTTTTTGATAATCATCATCTAAACAAAACTTGTATATTTTATCACATTTTGGAACAGGTGTTGGGGTGGATGTGATTTGATCCTTTTTGACATCTTTTGAAAGATATAAGCATGTGATAATCTTTTTAAAGAACCTACTTGACTTGGAATGCTTTATTTTGGAAATATGGACATTTAATTCACAGTTTATTATAGAAGTATGGCCAACATCAAAGTATAGGTTTATGACAGTTCTTGTTGATCCATTTATGCTAATAGTACCATGTGACTCTCTGCTCTAGTGGGGAGTTGAATCTTTTTCTTTACTTGAACAACTTACCCAGCGCTTATTTTCTTTAAGACTTGTCAGCTATAAATGCCGTTCTTCTTTTCTAAGCAAAATTTCATAGATGATCACAAGTAATGATTACTATGGTGACAAGTGGTATTGCATCGAGGATTGGTCTCTAGCCAGTATGGCATACAGTTTGTAACATGACCTCAGTATTTTTAGTTACAGGAATAAAATAAAATGGATAATTAATGTGGTTCAGTGATAAAAATGAAATTATTTTGTATAAACTGTATACGTATGAATATTTTTTTTTTCAACTGTAGGTCACAGTGGCAGACATCAATAAGGACAGCAAACTTGAGTTGATTACTGTAGACACCAGTGGGAATGTCCAGTGCTACAACAGTGATGGCACTCTGTACTGGGAGGCAGAGGTTTCTGGGTCATCTTCCCCTGGCAGTCGGTTGTTAGATGTAAATGGAGATAGCTACATGGATGTTGTGTTAACAACTAATAATGGGTACAAGTTTATACTAATATTATTCGGTGTATAGTATAATAATATATTTATAGTCGAGTTGTCATGACTTAAGTTGTGCATTAAAGTGGCAAAATGTAGTGTTGGTTTGGTGGAGGAAATTAGAATCCAGAGAGAACTATTGATTTTACCTTTGTAATTTGGAACTAGATATGGCACTCAGGAACACAGTTGTGTAAAGCACATGTCCTACCACATTTCTGTTTATTACTTTTATCGTCTTGAGTATTCCATGGTCATTTTTTAGCGTTATTGCTCAAAGTCTCTATTTTTGTGAAGAGTGTAAGAGTATTGCATAGAATATCAAGGGAGCCACAGTTTACTAGTACAAGATTGTTGCTTAGCGTGATATTCACTTTCGGTTTTTTCATTTGAGTGAGGTGACATTTTTAAGGTTGGGGGGAGTTGACATCATGTCATGTTTAAATATTACCAAATCATAATACATGAGGAGCACATCAACTTCATTGCAAATCTAGCCTTTTGAAGCTAAGAAAAATATCATCCAAGTCTTTGACTTGTTTTAGTAACAGAAATACTAACATCATTTGCTAGCCACTGTGGAAGTAAAACTAGAGTGTTCTCCCCTTGAAGAGAGAAATTGGTGCCCACACCTATCCATTGTCAGTTGCTGTCACTCATGTTTCTGTTTCACAGGGCCTTACTGATACCAAATTCAATTGTGAATTGTCATCACTTGAGTTATTATTTGGAATTTTGTACCTTAGGGTAATCAATATATTTTGTTTTGTCTTGATTTCTCACTTAGTCATCATCAGAGATGAATATTCTGCACTTCATTGGTCTAAGTTCATCAAATGATTATTTTATCACTGCTATTTACTACTTATCCAACGGTCTATCGTGCTTCACTCTGTAGTCAACATTATTTTGAATTTCTCAAGCAGTTGTTAGATCATTTCTGTGAATTCCTTTGGCATATTACAAAATTGTAACATGCCCATTGCAGCAAGCTCAATGTAAAGCTAGTATGATTTCATATGTGTATCATTTTTCTGTTCTTACTATTTACAGTTGTTACAAATGGTAGGATTAAGTGCATGGGGTGCAGGAAGTTTGATACAACTAAATAGAATCACTTTTCCTTTATAAATTGTATGGGCTGCAATTAAGACATATGTGTAGTATATATGTACCATAATGTGTAATGTATGAGTGGCATTTGCTGTCAAACAGATAATTCAGGTAAAGGAGATAGGTAGGAAGTGCACGATCCAGGATTCAGGTGTCATCAGTGTTGTTGTCAATGCTGATGACCATGAGCTTCTCACACTTACTCTCATTGCCATAGACAGAACAGGTCTTATCGCCTTTACCTGTTTGACCAATCTAGACATTGCATGATGGCCTTTTTGAACAAATGATAGAAATACCATTTGACACAAACTGCAGTACTGGCAGTAGTGATCTTTCACAGGGTAGCCAGGACTGAGAGAGAGAGGTGGTATCAGAATTAGGTTTCAGAAATCAGCAACTTCTGGATCACATCTCTAGGTCTGGTCTCCAGGTCTGGCCCATCATTAACCTAACCATTAATCAACACAATTTGGTATGATGAACTGTCTTCCCAGAATATCCGCTAACTTTCCCAAAGCTCAGTCAATGCTGCATTCAGTACTGGAGTCAAACATGACCAGCATCCAGCACCCTAGTCAAAATCACAGGGTTAGCATCCCATTGTACCTTTTGCTCATGCATTATCTCAGATTCCTTATCAGCAAGGACAAGTACCATGTCATTCAGTTCATGGTCTTTATTAAATTGGGCATGGGGTCCAAAACCCTTGTTGTGTTGGTCTCGTGCTAAAATGTATGTTGGGAATCAGCCTCTCTCCATCTCTCTCCAGTGTATCACCCAGGGGTATAAAATTGAGGATAATAAAAAGAAACTTGGTGTCAGAACAAGGGACCAAATAAAAAATGAGCTGCTAAAAAAATATACTGAAAAATTTTCATCTTATCCTCTCTCTCTCTCTCTCTCTCTCTCTCTCTCTCTCTCTCTCTCTCTCTCTCTCTCTCTCTCTCTCTCTCTCTCCCTCCCTCCCTCCCTCTCTCTCTCTCTGTCTCTCTCTGTCTCTCTCTCTCTCTCTCTCTCTCTCTACAAATAAACCAACATACACAATTAACACACAAATGCATTATCAATCTCCTTCTAATCTTTTTGTAGCAATATAGACCAACACATTGCATATAAACCAATACAAAAAATCCATATAAATATTATTAACCAAGTGACAGCTAATTTACTGCCTGTCATAAAATGTGTACTATCATCAGTTTCATTGTACTTCATCCTAAAACACATTTAGCCAAATATCAAAGGGGCTAATGACTCATCTTCTCTTTAACAAGTTACACATGAACTTTTAGACCTTTCTTTTTGTTGCAACAAAGTTAAAATCTAACAAAATCTGTAACGACCCCCTGACTTTAATAATGGATTTATCTCTGCAAGTTTACTTATTTCTTTGTTGTGAAAAAATGTCTTTGGTGATAATGTGTTCTCAAGATATCTTGTAGTGAACAAGGGCAAATTTTTTAAAATTCTTAAGCACTGTCACTAAAGGATTATTCACTTCTGCAGTCTTCGCAATCACGCAATCAGAAGACACCAGTGTAATTTCAATGGATGTGCTGTATTCCAGTCAAGGGAATCGTTTTCTCCATTTTTCATTAGAATTAGATCCAAAGTTACCCTTTTGTGTTCTGCTTCTTTCACTTTCTTTGCATGTTCTGCTTCTTTCACTTTTTTGCATGTTCTGCTTCTTTCACTTTCTTTGCTAATGATTCTTAGTGCACGCTGTTTTAATCTGGAGATAACATTTTAGTGCAACAAGCATTGAGGTTAAACATCTGGACAACATCTTGCTGAGCTTGATGGAAATCACATGAGAGCTTGCAAGATGTGCATCAGTTTTCTCCAGCGTGCATCCCTGATGCACAAATGTGCATAAAGGGCAACACTGCTCTCTCTCTCTCTCTCTTGCTCTCTCCTCTCTCTCTCTCTCTCTCTTGCTCTCTCCTCTCTCTCTCTCTCTCTCTCTCTCTTGCTCTCTCTTCTCTCTCTCTCTCTCTCTCACACACACACACACACACACACACAAACTTGAAGAGTGATATCTTAGATGGGAATCTTTTTTTGCTTTTTGGGTCTTCTCAGTGCAGCCACAAAATTTCCTGACCAGCACCACCAGCTCACAAGATTCCAACAGATCACCCTCTTATCATCAGTGATAGCTTAGATTTTGCTTGTCATACACATTCTTCATGATTTTGTAATGTATTTGAAGAAGAAACCAATTTTTACGAACATTATGTCTCTTTGATAATACATACTAAATCATAATGCAAGCATACAGTACCAAACCTTTCCCACAGTTACATACATGCATACATCAGAGAATATGGACATTCACACCAGCAGTAATTGACAATTAACATGATTTCACTCACACCAGCAGTAATTGACAATTAACATGATTTCACTCACACCAGCAGTAATTGACAATTAACATGATTTCACTCACACCAGCAGTAATTGACAATTAACATGATTTCACTCACACCAGCAGTAATTGACAATTAACATGATTTCACTCACACCAGCAGTAATTGACAATTAACATGATTTCATGCCAGTCATTTTTTTTTGGCAAGGAGAGACCCCTCTAGTCTGCAGATTTTTAATGCATCTGTTGCAAAAACAATAAAAAATACACAGCCAATGTCTTTTCTAGCTTGGGATCACAGATTTGCAAGGTAGTGGATGTACCTCTAACATGGTACAAACATATTTTACTCTAAAATTTGGCTTCATAAGAGAGCATAGATATTTTTATTTACCATTTTGAACTTTGTCTGTTCTGGATGAAATACATTTTTTACACCACTGTCAGTGTATGATGTTTTGATTGAGTTGATTCTAAAGAGTTTATGAATAGATGTAAACTGTGTAATATATTTTGAATTTCATAATCAGATCAGTTGATCTTTTGTTCCATATGTTTACGTTAGACATGTGTTAAGTGGTACTGTTCAAAAACCAAGGATTTATGTGAATTTCATCTGGATTAAACTCGTGGCCAGTGGACTAAGTGGGATTGCCAATTTTTTATGATAGAGGCAGTTATACTCATGTCTGTTTGCCCATCCTTCCACCACATGGAAAAGTTGTATGATGTGCCACTCAAGATACACTCATTAGGTTTTGCCTTTTTGACTTAAACCTTAATGGTAACCACCAAAATATGCACAGATCGGCAGATCAATTTTGCTCCCACAGCTTTTATTAAAGTTATTGCTCTTTTTGTCTCATAATTTCATGCATTGTAGGACACAATCTCATTAGTGTAACAAGTCCTGCATTTTTCTATGGATTGTAATGGAACTTGGTAAATTGCTATGGTCATCAACTGTAGATGCACATATCAACAAATCACTTTGTTGCTGCAATTTTTGTTCAAGCTATTTTTTAAAAAAAAAAATAGATTATTGCAGTGTATGACATAATCTTATTATTGCAGGTTGTCCTGCAGTTTGTCTTGCAGTTTTTTTAATGGATTTCAGTGACACAAAGTACATATTATGTGTTCATCATCTAAAGGCATGCATATTTACAGATCTTTGTGATCTTTTGATTACTGTAAGAGTTATCGCCCTTTCTGATTCAGAAGTTGATGCAAATTTGTGTAAATATAACTGCTCTTGTAGTTTATAAAGTGGATTGTAAATCTTAGTAAATGTTATGATCATCATGAGAAGGTATGCATATTAACAAATTATTACACTCACTCATTTTCAGAAGTGTCTTGTAATTTTCTTGACTGGATTCATCTCCGGTGTGGGGTACTAGAGGGCAGTGAGTGGGATGGTGGCAAATTTTTGTGTAATCCATTCCTCTAGTGTGGAACTGAGCATTTTTAATGCATCTACTGATTGGATCTATTATAATATCAATCCAATTGACATCACATAAACAACTCTAATTCACAATTTTATTTTCAGCAGCATTGAATGATTTTATATTTATAATTTCATATCATTTTTAGAGATGTATATGCACTGAATGGAATAAATGGCTCGGTCTTGCCCAACTGGCCAGTGAAGACAGGTCATCCAATTAATTCAAATATTCTTGCCTCAAAGATATCATCCAAGACAAAAACCTTAGATTTGGTAAGTTTTCTTCTTTGATGTGAATAATGTGCACTCATCTACAGACTGTGTAGACCCTGATCTGCAGCATAACATGCACACAATTTAAAATGTAGGCTTTGATCTGCAGCATAACATGCACACAGCTTAAAATGTAGGCCTTGATCTGCTGCATAGCATGCACACAGCTTAAAGGGTAGGCCTTGATCTGCTGCATAACATGCACATAGCTTAAAATGTAGGCCTTAATTGGCTGCACAACATGCACACAGCTTAAAATGTAGGCCTTGATCTGCAGCATAACATGCACACAGCTTAAAGGATAGGCCTTAATCTGCTGCATAACATGCACATAGCTTAAAATGTAGGCCTTGATCTGCAGCATAACATGCACACAGCTTAAAATGTAGGCCTTGATCTGCTGCATAGCATGCACACAGCTTAAAGGATAGGCCTTAATCTGCTGCATAACATGCACACAGCTTAAAGGGTAGGCCTTGATCTGCTGCATAACATGCACACAGCTTAAAGGGTAGGCCTTGATCTTCTGCATAATATGCACATAGCTTAAAATGTATACCTTAGTCTGCTCCATAACATGCACACAATTTAAAAATGTAGACCCTGATCTGCTATATACTGTATACCTAACAATAAACAGTGTAGATCCTGATCTGTTGTATGCTATACACCTAACAATAAACAGTGTAGTTCCTGATCTGCTGTATACTATACACCTAACAATAAACAATGTAGTTCCTGATCTGCTGTATACTGTACACCTAACAATAAACAGTGTAGATCCTGATCTGCTGTATACTATACACCTAATAATAAACAATGTAGTTCCTGATCTGCTGTATACTGTACACCTAACAATAAACAGTGTAGTTCCTGATCTGCTGTATACTGTACACCTAACAATAAACAGTGTAGTTCCTGATCTGTTGTATGCTATATACCTAACAATAAACATTGTAGATCCTGATCTGCTGTATACTATACACCTAACAATAGTGTCGATCCTGATCTGCTGTATACTATACACTAAACAATAAACAGTGTAAATCCCTATCTGCTGTATACTATACACCTAACAATAAACAGTGTAGATCCTGATCTGCTGTATACTATAGAACTAACAATAAACAGTGTAGTTACTGATCTGCTGTATACTATACACCTAACAATAAACAGTGTAGATCCTGATCTGCTGTATACTATACACCTAACAATAAACAGTGTAGATCCTGATCTGCTGTCTACTAGATATCCAAAAACTGACATTGGGATAGGTAATTGGAGTAATTACCTTACTGTATTTAAGTATTGGTTCTGGACACATTAATTTTAAAATGTGGCCACTCATTGGTGCCAAGAGATTCTGGCCACAAAGAGTGGGTGGCCACTTGTCAGGGGGAGTCATTCATGAGGGGGACCAATGTAATGGGTGAATGAAATATATTAGAATATTTAGTAAGTAATATAGAATTATGCAATTTCAAGAAAATATTTGCTGTGACTTTCTTGTTCAATCAAATCTCTGTGTGGGTGAAAAGATGATAGCAAGAAAAATTAAGATTAAAACAAAGCATTCTATAGACACAGCTCAACATGAAAAGCAACCACTGTCTATTCTGTGATATTGTATGTATACCACAATACATGACTGAGAGTAGTTAATTGGTTAATGGGCACATATGCAGACACCTGAAGGATTTGCTAAATATACATGTTGAACTAGGAAGCAGCAAATTTGAGGGCCAAAGGTACAATGTATAATAGTCAAGCTGCCATATATTGCATGCATAGTGCTAGAAGAATCTGATAGCCCAATGCTAAAGCCTCTCTAATTTCGGATCAGGCCCTTTGGGCTTGTAAAAATAGAAATTCTAATTTGCCTGAGAAAACTTCAAGCATGCTGATGAAACAAAGAAATGTATTTTCAACCTGGCATAACACAAAATATGCTACAAACATGATTTTTTTACTCCCAAAATACCTACAGCTGCCATGTTTCTAAAAAGATGTTGTTGTTGTTGGGATTTATGCCATTTTTCAGCACATGACATGCTATTCATGGTTTCCAGAATTAATGGTGGAGGAAGAAACTGGGAAATCACCGGAAAGAACCACCGACCCACAAGAAGCTACTGGCAAGCTGTCTCACATATCCACATTCGATGAATCCTAAACTCGAACCCACGCAGACAGAGGTGAGATGGCAGTGATCCATAACGGACAGTGCTTTAGACCACTCGGCCGGCCCCTCTAAAAAGATCATCTTCAGAAATCTTCAAAAATAAAAAATAATGTATTAAGTATATACCCGTAACATGTAAGATTATAAACATTGTACATGGTCATGAGTGGAACTGATGTAAATGATTCTTTGGGCTTTTTAAATAGTGGAAACTAAAAGAGGTCAGGTATAAATGACCCTTTCACTTAACATGTATTACTTTAGTTGACAATAACTATATAGAGTTATTTGTTTAAAGACTGCCATGTGTGAGCCTTTTTGTGCTAATTTACATGGGTAAAGATCACAAAGTGGAACAACCCAATATAGGTAAATGAAAGAGCTGTCAGATGTATGTAGGAGAATAAAAGTTATTACATATCATTGCCTTCAGTGGAATGTTTAAGCCACCTATCAAGATTATTGAAAAGTTGGTGAACAGCAGCAGCATTTATTTGAAGTTGGATATTGCTCCATATATAAAAGAGAATGCATGATTATTTCAGTCGTTGGAATAGTGTTCAAGTGTGACTCATTTTTAAGGCAACTTAGGAAGCAATTAGCAATCAGTAAAGCAAGCAAATCTCGGCAAAAATAAATTTCAGAACTTCAGGTTGATGGAATTTCAGTTTACAAAGCACACCAGCAAAAGAAAGTGGGTAGTGGTGGCATTTATCGTTTTTGCACATATGGCAAACAACAAGTCAACATGCTTCATTCCTGTGTGTACCATATCTATCAGAATAGGAGCACCACCTGCATGTAACATATTCAACATGCTGAATTGAAAATTCAAATTCTTTTTATTTATATTTGTTATATAAATCTTCTTAAAACAAATTAAATGACCTGTATTTATCAGGATGATTTCAGCCATGAATGAATTGATTGAAAGACAAAAATAAGGACACATAGGTGTTCACACAGTTGATTTGTCTTGATAAAGCATTACCATTCAAACTGGACAGAGGCATTTATTACTGCTGTATTACCTGTCCAGGCCCCAATAAACTTGAAAATATTATCCCACCTCCCTCAAATGAAATGGTCGGAACAAGCATATCTCATATTTAGATTGTATCAGATACAGTTCTGAAAATGCTAAAAATTAGGGTTGTCCAGAACAAATTATACCATACCAATATTTACGGAGAGAATCCAGCAGATCAGTTAGAACACCAGTCTGTATTGAGTGTAGTGATGAAATCTAATGACACTTGCATTACCTTTAGAACCCCTATTTAATTTATATTTGTAGTGTAGCAATTGCAATGTTGTGTGACAAATACTAGTTAAAAAAGGCAAAATTTTGGGGAAAAAGCAATTGGTGTCTGAATTTGTAGAGTTTGAGGCAGGGTTTGTGAATTTTGTATAGTCACAAGCTGTTCACCTGTGTCTAAACAATTTGTTCTTTGGGAACTGGTTAAGCTGAAACGCACAGAATTTTAAAAATCTCAGTGAAGATACTCTAAGTGCAGGTGTGATTAAGGTCTGGTGTATTTTTACTATTTGAAAATGCAGCACATTAAAACATAAAAACAGACACAAACAGAATCACAGATATTGTGCTAATAAAACATGCAAAACTATTGATGCATAAATCTAAAGGAGGTAAAACAATGATAAAGCAGAGTCTCCCCAATGGGAGCAAAATTGAGAGTCAAAAATCCCCATGGTGTGACAACTGGGGTCACATTGAAAATACAAAAATCTTTGGTGTCTAAACTAGGTGTCAGTTTAAAAATGTGGGGGTCTCTGATAGGAACATTTGTGAAATCAAAACACATTTTGATGGGGATTTTTTCTTTGTATTAATAGTTTGCAGTATTTATGCTTTAATACCATTTGAAGACAGGAAATGCACAAGAAAACAAACTTGCATTAAAATATAGAAAAATGTGTTGTATTTGTAGATATTATTGGTGCTAATAGCTTGGCAACTACAATTTTAGGGTTAATGTGTCGATAACAGAAGCTAACTTTTGCCACTAAAAAAAAAGACAATTGACATTGTAAAGTTCGTGAATGTGGAAGTTGTACAATCTAGAACCTGAGTACTTTTATTCTTGGCAACTATAGTGGAGTTTACTAAACCCAGTTTGCAATTTTTTTTTAATTTTCAAAACAAATTTTCCTTACAACACCATGTTTTAATCCATTTGTCCAAATATCTTTTATGGCTGCTCATTATATAACGGTAATTATGAGAGCAGATTTGGCCACAGAGATGAGTACAAACATGCTCAGTATATGAGATTTAGATGGGATCTCATTGTGTAAAAGATGGAATCTCATTATGTTGAAGGAAAAAAAACCAGTTGTATAAGCAGTATATTGGATGATAAAAGTCCATAGAACCTTACCGTGTTATAATCAAAACATGTTATAACCAACCAAGTCATTTAGCTGAAGAAAATGATGCATTTACCTAAAATATGGCAGGCAGGGGGGGTAATAAAAGCTGGTGAAAAATACATGCTTTTGATTAAATGAAGACAACTATTCTGAAAAACATGTATATTGACAACTTACATTTGTGTAATACAATCCATAATGCATTAAATACTGTACTTGTATATAATAAATTTATTGATGTGAGTATAGATCACATGTTATGAACTTCATGTATGACTCACATCCCATTAGAAAACACCAATAACACATATTTATTTGTATAAAATGGTAGTCCTCATTTTGATCAATATCGGATTGTCCCTTAACAATTCACTATAATTATCATAAGCAGCTATAGCTGTTTACATGCTACATATACATGTACTTGAATTGGCCTAGATTTTGGTCAGCTGGAGACAGCTATCATCTTGCCAAGGCTACCCAGGGGATGAAAACTTGAACAAATTAAAATGTTTAACAAACATCATTGCAAGATATTCCATCTTCATTTAACTTTGTAGCCATATATTTGTAGTTTCAAAAGATTGTAAATTCAATTTGTGTTTTATGCTGCTTTTAGTAGCCAACATAAGAATATTTTTTTGATGGCACAATAAACATGTTCCAGTCACTTTGGATAATGCAACAGATTCTGTTGCTTTTTTTAAGTTTGAAGCTGAATTCCTTTGATGAAAGGTTGAGGGATGGCTTTAAGATTGTAGTCTGCTTTTTTATGAAGGCTGCTTGTGTTATTGAAATTATAGCTACAGGACAGCTTTGGATGTAGTTTTCTTATTGCGGCGGCAGCATCAAATAATTGTAGAACTTTGAATGAGACTGAACTTTTTTTTATTTGCATAGTATTTATACAGAACAATTAGTGCTTCAAAGGTGATCAGTTTTAGTCAAAGTTTCAGAATAAATTTTTTTTTCTAGGTACCTTTTATAAACAAAAGGAATTAGCCATCATTTGGTTGATTGTAGCAGTTATTTTTCCTGCCTTCAAAAGTTGGTCGATTAAAGCTAGTCTTGGTAGCATAGACCAACAAGTAGATCTCAGGGGGGGGGTAGACATAATTTTTTTAGTGACAAGAGTGATGCTGCTTTCCATGCACGCCTCAGAATATTTTTTAAAAAGATGAATACTCAGGTGTTCTGTTCTGTTCTAAGTATTATGAAGGATTTAATTCTGTGTGTAAAAAGAAGAGGAATTTTTCTTACCATCCATATAAAGAGGTCAGTCAAAATAAATGTTTATTACTTACAAGCTGCTGATACTCCAACAATATTTCATCCAGATATGTTTTTAAAAGATGTCAATATCACAAAGCATACAATACACAAGCCAGGTGTCAAAATAAGCAGATTATGATATAACATCCAACTGTTAAGATGATTTGTCAATATTACAAAAGACAACAGATAAATTCCAGTGCATTTAATATCCTGTTTGCAGCTTTCATGAATTACTTCCCTCCAAATTCAGTTTCAACCATCAATAACATCAGGAAAAAAATTGCCATATGCTATATTTTGTTTCCAGAAAGGAATATGAATCACTATTTATGACATTGGTGAAACCTAGTGAGATCCCTGAATAAACATTTTATGTTATTTTTTGTACTTTTATGAGAAAACACTTTTTTTATTGCAAGAAAAATACATGGTTATGAAATTGCAGGAGCCACACCATGATCATATTATATTAGAATTGACACACAATCTCTACCACAAAAATTATAAACTTTTTACTTATTACTTTTTCGTACTTTGAAGAAAGAAAACAAAATTGTGTTTGTGAAAAGTACATGTATATGAAATTTTGAGAGAGAGAGAGTAATCCATTCCCAGGGACAGTTGCAATTCAATGCCACCTGTTTTTACCAAGGTGAAAGTCCAGTCAGGCAATGGAAACATTAATAAATGATTGTTTTAGAAATTGTAATGGAATTTTTTATATTTTCCCCTGCACCAAACATTTGATCCCTACATTTCCCCTCCAGTTACTTACAGCTGCAAGTCCAAACAATATCTACATAATTCTGTTAAGTGCTGGGTGATTTGCCATCAGTTAAGAAGTCACACTAATCTTTGATAAGAGGTCACCCTAATCTTTGATTAGATGTCACACTAATCCTCATTATCTAATACTCCTTATCTGATCAATTTAACTAAGTCCATACTACCTTTACCTTAGGGTCAACCCTTAAATATACATAACCCAGAAATGCTAATCTTTGATCAGTGGACAACATATTATAGTGGGATTTTTTTCTTAGGCAGGCACAATGAATGCCAGTTAGCTAATATTATGCATTTCATTGGTCTATTGAAGAAAGGAACACTCCCTGTAGATTGCATGCTAAAGTTGCTTGTTTTCATACTAGCTAAAGGAATATTGCCAATTGAAATAATTAAATCAGTTAAAATTGTTGTTTCATAATAAATTGGCTTATGGGGTAATAGCTTAACAAAAATTTGTGTTGAAAGCTTTTAGTACTCTGAATGACAGTGTTTAGATATAGGATTATTAGTATCAGATAAATGATAAGGTGAACCCCAATGATGTAAACTCTCTTAAACATAATATGTGCCTATGTTTCTGGTCATGGATGGTGAACTACTAGAAAGATGATGGATACAGTGAAAAAAAAAGAAAAGAATTGTTCAGTTATCTTTTATTTGCTGATCTCAATAGATTCAAATACGTATATGCAAGATTTTTCCTTTAGTGGCACTGATGGTGAGTCGCAAGTATTGTGTGAAACATGAGCTATTCATTCATTTGTCAAAAGTTGTTCAATAATTTTGATTGTAAAAATTTTTGGGCAACAGAATTAAATGACTGGGCAACCAGACAAATCTGCTGGGCAACCAGATTTTCAAAGCTCAATGCACAGAGTCAACCATTTTTTCATCTTTGTTGTTGTTGTAGGTTTTAATACCATTTTTCAGCACAAGATAGGCTATACATGGTTGCAAGTATAAATGGTGGAGGAAGAATCTAGGGAAAACCCTGGAAAGAACCACCTACCCACGTGAAGCTACTGGCAAGCTTTCTCACATAACCACCTGAGCCAAATCTGAGATTTGAACCCACACAGACAGAGGTGAGATGGCAGTGATCCGTAACAGTGAGCACTTTAGACCTCTCAACCACTCATGGCCCCTTTCAACTTTCTACCCCATCCATATATTTACATATATATATATATATATATATATATATATATATATATATATATATATATATATATATATATATATATATATATATATATATATATATATATATATATATATATATATATATATGCTTAAAATAATAAATAAGAGATATTATTCATTAAGTTGGTGAAAATTTTAAGATGATATATATCTATTATTCACTTGGAGCAAGCTATTTTATGCTCACCTGTATTGTCTCGCAATTCATATAACGACTGAAGTTGCATGTTTTATTTCTGTATCCTCTGTGATAGTATCAGCTATTTACCTCTTATGTTCTGCTGTGTTTTATGTATATTGGTTCAGAAAATATCAGTAGTATAGTATTTTTCCTTCCTTATTCAAGGTAAAACAGCACATTAAGCAAAATTGAATAGAGTGTAGCCATATTGTTGGATTTGCATATGAGACATGAAGTTTTGATGACTTTTGTCTGATATTTTTCACCAAAGGAATGTTGTGGACAGATCTTTGTGAAATTTAATACAAACATTTAAATGAAATTTAAAAAGATGTTACAGATAAGAAAGTATGGATATTTAATGTGTCATTCTTGCTTCGGGATTAGCCGTCGATTCAGTTTGTTTTCTATCAAGGTACATGTTCATATTTTTTAAAATTATATTATCTTTCCAAAAACTATACTGTGTGATTTCACCCACTCACCCCTAAAAATATGTTATGCTACTCTCTACTGTTTTTGAAACTTTTTATTTTTTGACAAGATGAAAATTTACAACATCTAAAATATATAAGAAAATTGATGGGCATTTCTTGTCAAGTCCAACAATTTATTTTAGCAGGCTCTGAAACATATCAGATGATGAAAGTAATGGCTAGTTATTGTTATCAGTATCAGTTTTCTTTTTAATTAGGTGCTTAGGCTACATGGATTGTGTTCTAAAGGTCTGACCAGTGTTGACACACTGCCATATTTTTAAACTACACAAGACATGAAGTTATTTTAAAGTCTGTTATCAGCCTAGCTTTAGTATAGAGGCTTAGGCTGTTAGGCAATCAGTCAGTCTAGGGTTTTGACAAGTCTAGTAGATAAATTTCTATGCCTCCTTTGCCTGTTGCTTTCTGGCTCAAGCAGATTTAGACAATTTAGAAAACTTAGGCCATTTTATCTCCAATTTAGATCAGGTCAAGTTGGCCATCAGTTATTTGAATTTCATGCCCCGAATTTATTATATATATGATTATTCACATTTTACATACAAGGTTTCTAGTAACAAGTAAATGAGCTAATCACATTTCAGCTGTGTATTTTGAATGAAGAAACACTTTGTACATCTTCATGCACATTGTCAAACCATAACTTGACCTACATATAATTTTTCTATTTTTCATTTTTTAATTCCATTGAACAGCAACTTCAAAACAGCTTACACTATGTAATCTCACTATCTTAGATGTCAGGATATTGTGGTCTTTTAAGTGCAAGCAAACCGAAGAACCTAGAAATAAAAGCTACCAACCTTGGATTGCCAACCAAATTTCTTTGCACATGTTGGAGCCTATGACCCAACCCAGGATTAGAGTTCTGTAACCTGCCACCTTTCTATCCTTATATTGTTAGTAAACAAAATTCTTCTGCTAACACATATAATTTCTATTGCCAGGTTTTCTTGTCAGATGATGGCACTCTCCACATCATGTCAGCTGACCAGTCTTGTAAAACACAGTACAGTATTGGTGAAAAATCATTGGTCCAGATCCTGTCTCATGAGCTGATGAGCCTTTCAGAAGGCTTGGAGATTCTTATAGCAACAAGTGATGGAACCCTAATTTGCATGGGCTCCGGACAGGAACCTGAGAACAAATTTTTTGATGAAGAAGATAATAAAATACGTTTATCCCTTACACTTCCATCTGAGACCAAGTCCCCTAATGATTTTGTGTTTTCCAAAGCAAAGGTAATACAAGTTTAAGTATTGTTTCAATGTATTTTACCGACATGATTAAAGCATTTATATAAAACTATGCATTTTTAGAAGGAATCTTGTCATGCAGAGAAACTGCACCTTGATTCAATTGGTGAAAAAAAAAACTGTTTAATAGATTTTAGAAACCTATATAAATTGAATTTCAAAGCATTTATTTGTTGTAAATTGAGTTTTATTTTGATAGATTGAAATTTGAATGTATCTTCTTTTTTAATCAACATTGAGACTGTTATGGTCTTTAAGTAACAGAAAATAGAAAAAAACCAACACCATTTGTAAAATTCAGCAAATATTTTATTCCACTAGAAAAGAAAATGAACATTTAAAAATAACTTATAATATTGTTAATTAAATCAAAGTAGCCCTTCAAGTTTTATCACAAGTACAAAAGTGTAGAATATTCCAAATAAATTCTAGTGGTTTTTCCAAATGAATTCCAATCTTAAAAGTGCAAATGTACCATTAGGCTGGAATAGTGTTGATGTGCTTACAGTCTTGATGTATCACAATGATATAATCCAAAATGTCTTTAAATGAATTCACGATAGTCACATAATAGTGATTTAATCTGTAAATATTAATGAGCACTTCATAATTTCAATGAATAATTTAAATAAACATATCCTCTGAAATTTAAAATGAACACAACTTAAAAACTGATTCCACTTTTGATATTATGGTAGAAAGTACTAATTCTGTTTATCACTACCATTATATAAAAAAACTAAGACACTATAAAAAACCAAGATGAGGGTCATTTTCCTATCAAATTCATTTGCAGAACATTTTGAGTTGTATATAAGGTCAGGTCTTATTTAAAGTTTAGTAAAGAACATGTAAAACATCAGGTAGACCAGGTATTTTTCAAGGGAAAAACGAGTGTCCTGAACTCAGATCCAAGTAAACATGTTTACCTCCAAATAATAATGAACTTAAAATATAATCTAAATCATATACATTAATTAGCTATGTAATATATTGTTGACATAAAGAAAAAGACATTAGACCCAAACTCCTATGCTCAATTATGGACAAAGGCCAATCAAATACCTCTGATTAAATATATATAACAGAACTAAATTTCTGAACTTTGGAACTTGAAATGTTCAAAGCACAGTTGAATATCCCATATGAAATTAGTCTGTTTCAATGTGTTGTAGTTATTGTTTTCAAGAATTTTCTTATTGCCACAAACCATAAAATTGAAAAACTAATATTTAAATAGCCACATGCAAAAACAACAAGATCAACCCACCAACAGAGACAGTAACAAATGTAAATTATGATTAAACAAAAATATGTCTTTTTTCTTAAATAAAAAAATATATAAAACATTTAAAAAGGAAATCATCATTATTGATTATGAACCACTCTGGTGACCTAAGAAATTAGAACATCCACATCAGATGCAGGAGGTCACAGTTTCGAATCCATGCCAAGTCGTACCAAAGACTTATAAAGATGGTACTGGCTGCTGCCTGGCTTGACAATCAGCATTAAGAGGTTAGTGTTAGGACTGGTTGGCCTGGTGTCAGGATAATGTGACAGGGTGGGACATGATGCCACTTGTCTTCAGCATGATGCCCCAGTACTAAACAATCACTGTAAACTGTCACACTGTAGTCATCATAGATAGCGATATGACTCATTATTAAAGCTGTGCTAAAAATCCCAAAACAACACACATTACTGATTATAAAATTTGAAGTGGGAGGGGGCATAGGGTTATGCAAAATGTTACCATTTATCCATGAAATTTCATTTAATCATGCCAGGAAAGCAAAATTGACTTTTCTTTACCATGAATCAGTGCCTACATCCTACCTAGTTCTTTCCCCAATTAAAACCATTTATGTTGTGCTAAAAGTATTGAATCTTGTGTCCTTTTATTTATGTGTAAAGCAGTAAAATCTTGCTTCAGATTAAATTTTATCTCATAAGTAGCATTTAAAATATGCACTAAGTTAGTTGCTTGACCAAATTAAAATTTCCACCAACAAGTTTACAATTTTTCCATCTTGTTTACAATTTTACCACCATGCTAAAAAATGTAGAAGTGAAATCCCAATACTTTTGCCCCAAAACAAATACTGTATCATTAAAAAGTTTTGAGACAAAAAAATTGCAAAAGATATTGAATTTGTCTATAATTTTGCACCTAAAAACATGACTGCATGTAATGATCTGCTTTCAGCAATTTAATCACTTATTTTTGGAAATAATTATCCTTTATTACTATTTAATCCTTTTAATAAAACTACCTGGTAGTTTTGATATTCAGAATGAACAGTTTTTAATACTTTTGCAGTCTTTAAGTATAATCAGTATTTTGTGTAGTTTAATACTATTCAACTTACCAAGCAAGCAGTCATCCATTATTGAGGAAGTTAATTTACCAATAAATTTATTTTACTTCAAACTCACATTTTTTTCCATCACCTTGTTATATTTAGAATGGCTAATTACTGTCTATACTTGTGTATAAGTCATAACCTAATGCAAAATGCACAGACCCAGATCTGATGTTGCATAATGCACCTGCAGATCTGGGTTTGTGCAATTTGTTTGGAGTAATCAGTAGAAGAAATGTCATAGACTTGATCTGCTGGTGCATTATGATACAGCAGATTTGACTCAATGCAGTAAGCAGTTGTATCTGACTTATATTCATTATTGATTCTTTTGTTACAGCCAGGTATTTATGTGAACCAAATCAGCAGGAGTCAGCAGGAGGTGATTGGAAGTACATTCATCATTGAGTTTGAAATCCTTGACCCACATCCACTGAGAGATTGGAGGATTGCCAATAAATACACTGTCAGTGTAAGTTGTCTAATGTTGAACTATATCTGACTGATATTTAGAAATGTTGAACTATGTACGACTGATAATAATTTACAAATGTTGAACCATGTATTACTGATAATCAGAAAGCAATATCTGATTTTATTTCACAGGTAAGTCACATTTTTATCCATGAATTAATTTCACTCACCCTGTGAGAATATCCCCAAAATATTGCAAATATAACAAAACAAAAAACCAAAATGACATATTAAAGAGATTTGTGACCATTGGACAATCTTTGAGTAGTAATTGACACTAGAGTCATTGGGATATCACCACTAATGACCACCAGAGTCAATGTTTTACATCCATGCAGCATAGAATGACATACCATATTTGCTTGCCTATAGGTTGTGTCCAACTACAAAAAGTTAGACCTTGATCTGCCATCACATAATGCACCAGCAGATCAGGGTATGTGTTTTTTGTTCTACTTACTACCCCTTACAATACAATACAGACCCAGATCTGCTGGTGTATTTTACAGTAGCAGAAGATCTAGATCTATGTAGGATGCAGTTGGACTTCACTAA
Source organism: Potamilus streckersoni (assembly GCA_016746295.1). Taxonomy (NCBI): domain Eukaryota; kingdom Metazoa; phylum Mollusca; class Bivalvia; order Unionida; family Unionidae; genus Potamilus; species Potamilus streckersoni. The sequence goes on from JAEAOA010002356.1 coordinate 4,663,409, forward strand.
TACATAATTAAGGTAGCACTAGAATAAGGTATGTATGTAAATATATGGTAGTAATAGAGTATGATATTTATAAAATTACAATGTTACAATGAACCAATGCTAATGCTTAAGGTGATTGTGGAACTAATAGAAGCTACGTCACAAAAGACAACAATAAGTTTTCCTTAAGTAAGAGTCAATACCTGTTTTCCTGCTATAGAGAGACTTTTTAATATTATTCCCTTTTTGGATTGAAATTTGTAATAATATACTAAACTCCAGTTTATATATTCCTTGTGGAATCAAACCTATATTTGTATGAAACTTTGAGCCAAAGATTGACACAATTAATAAGGTATCAACACTTTAAAACTTTATCATTTTAGCATCAACTGTAACAACCACTTTTATTATAATACTCTTGGAATTATTATACCATCTTCAACAAATCCAAAATCCAGAGTTTCTTTTTTGTTTTGCCATGTGACTATTCCCCTATATATTGCACCTTTTTTCCTACATCTGAGACAAAATGTTCAGTAGCTAAGCAGGATATTGAAGAAAAACTGCACCTGTTGAATGTATCTTCCATTATTTTATTCAAACAGGTGTATTTTGGAAGACACCTTCTGTATTCAGCTCAGTATGATCAACCTGGAGAGTATGCTCTTACAGTACCAGCATGGCAGTCCCCTCAGCATGGTCATGTTGTCCTGATGATGACCAATCAGTATGGGCAGATTTTCAAAGACATGTACCCATTAAGGTAAACAAATGTACTGCTATATGCTCTTGTCAAGTTAATTAGGTACAAGAATTGAATTGTGTTAATAATTAATCTTCATTGCTGCCAAATACTGTTTTTCCCATATTTTGGACCTGAATATGGCTGTACGTTTTTTCTTCTTAAGAATCTGGGGGTGGTATTTGTTTTTTTAATTAAATAAAAAATTTTGTTGCAATTTTCTGCTTAGAACAGGCACCTGCTTATATTCTGAGAGAAATGTATCACATGTATATATGGATATAGGGTTCGAACATATGACTGGTTCCGGGCAGTAAACTCATAATGGATTACTCAAGGGCTAAAATAAAAACAGTTCAGTAAAAAAAAAAAAAATGCACAGAATTCAGATCATCAGTGAAAGATGTTACAATGAAATCGCATATTGATTGGAAAAAAAAACAATATGTGGAATGTCTACTTTAACCAAACCTGTATCTAAGTACTCTTGCACCTTCTGAGTGGGCACCTAAAGGGAACAGGTGCCTATTCAAAAGGTGCAAGAGCGCAACACATGCACCTTTGACATTAAATATTTAAGCAAGTTACTATCCTACTTTACTGATGTAGATATTGTAAATAGTTGCATGCTCATTCAAGTTTTAAAAATCGGTGTTTGTTCCTGAAAATAATCATTTATGTCACAAGCAGTCAGTATTTTATATCGTCCATCATAAATTTGCCCAAATATATTTCAGACCTAGGTTTACAAAATTTCCATGGTAATAAGATTTCCCAAGCTGGAAGTAGTACATCATCTGAGCAATTACCTCAAAACTGATTTCCACTTTGCACTTAACAAAAGATTTTACAATGCAAATGACATTAATTTTTAGGTCAGGAGGTAGGATGGATGCTGAAAAATAGATTTTTATTGTCTCATATGAGTTCAGGAAGTATGGTGGATAGTTGAAGATAGATGTTTCTTGTCTTACCTATATTTAAGTTCTTGAAGTACATGAATGCTGGAAAATAGATTTTTGTTGTCTCACATGTGCAGTAAATGGCTAGATATAGATGTCACTTTTTTAAGGGGATGGCAGCAGTGTCTGTATTTGATTATATGCTAAGGCTTGATAAGTCCGATGCATTATGGGTATATCATTTCATGTGGCATTGGTGAGATAATGGGTTTCATGTAAACAAAGTTTGGCAACTCAGATGCATTATGGGTATATCATTTCCATGTGGCATTGTGAGATACCCTCTTTCATGGAACCTTTGTTCATTTCAGTAACTGAAATATATAGCTGTAAAGATTCAGACATTGCAGTAACAATACCATATTCATGCACAAATCTCAATGATTACTCCAGCTTGTTGTTGTTGTTGTTGGGCTTAACGCCATTTTTCAGCACAAGATAGGCTATTCATGGCGGCCAGTATTAATGGTGGAGGAAGAAACCGGGAAATCACCGGAAAGAACCACCGACCCACAAGAAGCTACTGGCAAGCTTTCTCACATATCTACATTAGCCGAATCCTAGACTCGAACACACAAGATATTTAATGACACATAATTTATTAACCTTATGTTATGTCAGATATGTGGCAATCTGATCATAGTGTGTTTATTTATAATCAACACGCATGTGGTGAGTAGCAAAGACCGACATCGTTTATAAAATCACCGATTATAATATGGTCTACTACTTGAAATTTTTCTTCACCCATGATAATATGATCAGTTTATAACTTAAACATATCACTAAAATTTGACCAATCAGAGATTGATAAATTGACACTCCTCCAAATTTGCATAGGTGAATCTGTGTAATCCGACTTACTGTATTTTCGTATACAATTCTTCAAATTTTCATATTTTTGGACAGATTACTTTCAAATTATTAAGGCAAGTTTATAGTAATTTTATACTTTGTTTCCCCGTTTTGATTTCTGGATACAAATACAGATTTTTGGATTAATGGATCAAATTAACATTTAGGTATTTCTCTTGAATGTCCAGATAGCAAGGTTTCCAAAAGTCCAGATTAATGAGGCTCCATTGTATATTTAGCGGGGAACATTTTAACTGAGAAATCTCAAAGTTGTCAAAGATGTCACAATATTTGTTTCAGAATTGCCTTGAAATAGATTCGATGAGTGAAACAATATTTTGTCTGCCTGTTAGAAAGCTTGATTCACATGTTATGCCAGTTTGAAGTTTTAGTAGTGGTGGGATACATATGAATGAAGCACATTCCTACATCCATGTTATCGTCATTGCAGTGGTTGATGCTTTATAGACATAGTCAAATTGCATAATTATCATTGTTATCATCACCAATTACCTATGATCACCATTATACATCTTTATTATTATTTGTTTTAGCTGTGGCCATTATTCATCATCTGTCAACAATTGTTTTTTGCAACACTGGAGGCCATATTTTTGATAAAAGTTTGATCAGACTTGGAATATATGATTAGGAGACAAGTTCAGTGATGAGGAAGTTCTATGCATATTAATGAGGTAGCTGAGCTTGTTTCCATCATGGAGGCCATATTTTTGATCCAGTTTTGATCAAATAAGGAACACTTGCATAATATCATCAAGATCTTGATGAGCATCTGCATTACTGAGGTGATCTTGTACCTGATTAGCTGATTAGCATTACTGAGGTGATCTTGTACCTGATTAGCTGATTAGCATTACTGAGGTGATCTTGTACCTGATTAGCTGATTAGCATTACTGAGGTGATCTTGTACCTGATTAGCTGATTAGCATTACTGAGGTGATCTTGTACCTGATTAGCTGATTAGCATTACTGAGGTGATCTTGTACCTGATTAGCTGATTAGCATTACTGAGGTGATCTTGTACCTGATTAGCTGATTAGCATTACTGAGGTGATCTTGTACCTGATTAGCTGATTAGCATTACTGAGGTGATCTTGTACCTGATTAGCTGATTAGCATTACTGAGGTGATCTGATTAGCTGAGCTTGTTCAAATTATGAAGATCATGTTTCTCATTCAGTTTCAGTCAAACCAGGATTATAGGTTATCTCTCTTTAAATGAATTCTTCGTAATCCTAAACTAATGATTTACTCAGAAAGTATTAATGAGCACTTTATAATCCAATTTAATTAAATCGTTCTTCATTAAAATCTAACACAACTAAAGAAACTGATTCCACTTAAGATGTTAAGACAGGAATGAGTACTTCAAATTATAAACAACCTATATATAAAACCCTAAGACACAAATGGAGGACCAAGATGAGGGTCAAAAGTTCTTATCTAGAAGATTTTAAGTTGTCAATAAGATCAGATCTTTTACTTAAATTTTCAGATAGGCCCATACTCCTACCCTCAATTATGGACAAAGGTCGATCACACAAAATAAAAAAATATACATAACACTTCCTTAATCAGATGAGCTTGTTTACACTCTGGAGGTCATAATTCACATTCATTTTTAATTGAATTTGGGATATATGCTTATATTGTTGGGATTTTGAACCGATTTGTTCATGAATGAGATATATAAAAAGGTGATCTTGCATCTGATTGGTTTAGCCTTTCTCCACTCTGGATGATATATTTTAAATTTGTACTATTGATACTTGGAATATACTTAAAATATCTGCTTATGCTGTGGTCCTCCATTCTCAAGATCACTTTTTTGACTTTGAAAAGACGGCCTTATAAAAGAAATGCCTTCTCATCAAGGAGACAGTCAGTAATAAATGCCATTTTGGTATCAGAAAAAGTAACCTTAAGAATGGGGTGGTCTCTCTTGAGCTGGGCAAGGGAAACCATTTTCTCATCAGAATGGACAAGTTTGATAATGGACAAGATTACTTCATATCAGTGTGATTATCTTTCATGTGATTGACTGAACTTTTATGTAGAAAGAAAAGGTAAAATTGACATGATATATATCCTGGAAGATAGTTTGCATAAGGTCATGTTCCAATAATACCACAGAAACCTGCTTGGTGAAATGGTCAGCTGTTATTCAAGCAAGATGAGCTATATCAGACTCACTTAGGCTTGTTTTTTTATTATTATTATTTTACATACATACATACCTACATACATACATACATACATACATACATACATACATACATACATACATACATACATACATACATACATACATACATACATACATACATACATACATACATACACACACACACATACACATACATACATACATACATACATACATACATACATACATACATACATACATACATACATACATACATAGGAGGGTGTCTTTCATTCCCATTTTCTCATTGCAGTTTTATCAAAATTACAGCCAGTCATCAGTTTTGCACCGGATGCATATTTTTTGCAACTATCTACTCAGTATGTTTTGTTGTTGTTGTTATTATTATTATTATTATTATTATTATTATTATTATTATTATTATTATTATTATTATTATTATTATTTTTATCATCATCATCTTCATCATTATTATTATTATTATTATTATTATTATTATTATTATTATTATTATCATCATCATCATCATCATCATCATCATCATCATCATCATCATTATTATTATTATTATTATTATTATTATTATTACTACTACTACTACTACTACTACTACTCTTGTTATTATTATTTCAGATTTAACCAGAATATTCTTGAGGACCTTCAGTGGTTGCTTCTGGCTCCATTTGCTGCCATGGTGATAATACTCCTTGTCAATCATGGATTCCCAGCTAAAGATCTGCTGCCATTCACATTTCAGTCAAAAAACAGATAATGTGTACCAGTCTGGTAGAACATTTTACAAGGTTTGCTATACAAAAGTAAATGTGCAGAACTGAACACTTATGTCCCATTTTGTGCAATGGTTTGATGAGCTAGTTTGTCTGAAAACAATTTGGTTTGTACACTTATAAGGTAGCAAATAAATAACAGACAATTTGTGGTCCAATCAGGCATGATGTTTAAGTTTAATCTGTGTTTGTAGTATGTGTATTAAGAAACAATTTCATGTAGTTTTGACTGTTAGTGATTGGGAGTTTAAGGTTTGTCTGTGTCTATTGTGTGTTAGCTGTCATGCATCCATCTGTCAACAATTACTTATTACATCTCTGGATTCACCATTTCAGATCTGATTTCAGTCAGTCTTGGAATATGGTTTAAATCAGCAGCACATCTTGGGAGTTCAATAATGAGGATTTTTAATAAATAGAGATGTAATCTTGCACCTGAAAAACTAACTGTGTTTTTACCACATTGAAAGCCATATTTCTGATCTGATTTTTCACATTGGTCTGATCCATCTGTTAAGCATAAAACAGTTTAAGAAACCTTATACTCTGATATGTCAGCATATTATTCAGTGGCAGGTCAGAGTGTATGTATTTTTTGGAATTGGACCCACCTTGTACTCAAGTTTATATGACATAATCATCACAATGGTGAGTTCATAACATATCAGTGTCACATAATAGACTATGCTGTACTGAGGTTCTCTATAGTAAGAAACCACTGTTTTTAAAAGTGCTGGATCCAGGAATCAAATCTTGAAGTATCGAGATGCTAAGTGAGCATATTGCTGTTGCACCTTCCAGGTCTTATGGTCATCCGAAGAAAATCAAGACAAATAATGACCATTTATATTTTTAATGACCATTTACATTCTTAATGACCATATACATTTTTAACCTATCTCTAGAACAGATTGTAGCTTCTTCCATCACACGGAGTAAATGATACAGCAAACATATGTGGCTGATTTATGTTTTGCTCTTTTATGTATGTTAAATCCAAAGGAATTGCAGCCGGGTAACATCTAAATTTTTAGTACAATGACTAAACTATTGATCGTTCAGTCCTATTTTTCATAAGGAAGCTTTTGCTAGGATTTTGGTGGTAATGTAATTTAATAATTTTTGGTATGATATAATATTTTCTTTGCATTTTCCTGAAATACCCCTGCAGTTGGAAGAACCTAGTACTTTGCTGAAGTTGATAAATTGTTTAACCAAAATTTGGGATTTTCAAAGAAAATTTTGCAACTAAAAAATTCAGTATAAAATATTGGTGACATGGATAACAGTGTAGGGTTTTTATTATCTGCTTGCAGGAAAAATGTAATAGATGTGGCTCTTTGACAAAGACTCAGTCTTATTCTACTATTTATAATGATTAAACTGATAAAATTTGTATGTCAGTGCCATATACATTGAAGTGACATACAGTGTTTTTAATATTCATCTAGACCATACCCCCATCAGGAATTTCACTTCCGCTCAGTAATTTATGGAGGACTACATGGATTGAAACAGAATTAGGTAGGAGTCTTTGCGTTAAACAGACAGGTCTAATTTTTGACACTTTTTTAAAATTCATGTCCAAGAATTGACCCCTGTTTAAATTGGAACTTTGCTTTGCATATTGAACCAAGCTCCTTTAAATTGCACCTCCAGGTAGGGTCATTCATGATGCATTAAATTAAATGCATTTTTAGTTGTCTTTTAAAATTTGACTTCCTAAAGCTATGGAAATTTGATTAGATTATGACCCAGGTGGAGTAAGTGATGACTACAGTTTGCTACAATAAGTGATGACTACAGTTTGCTACAATAAGTGATGACTACAGTTTGCTACAATAAGTGATGACTACAGTTTGCTACAATAAGTGGCATTTGAACTCCTTATGAACGGATGCTAACTGACTGTGTTTACTTCAGTGTTGTCATATTCAGGGTAGTTTAATTGGGGGAGGGTCATTAAAGTTTACATTAGAGACATTCTCAAAGAAATTAATGCACCTTTAGAATATATTGTTTTAGTTTTTAGGGTATTTTTTCATACTTCAATTGAAAGGTTTTTTTTCAGATATTTTATTGTGTTTGTGCCATTTCAATTGTATTTATAATGTAATTGCTTTTGTTTGAGTCAGTTTTTTTAAACTTAGAAACTGTACACTTATGATCTATATGCATGGATTTCCTATGACCTAAAGGCCTGGTTCTATGATCTAACAATGAGCCAGCTGATTGTACATGTTTTGGCCCCCACTAAGACACAGCCAGCATACTTTGGTAGGGTTCCTCAGGGAGATCTTTTCTAGTATCTGATAACAATGTACTATTTAAAATGCTTACTCAGCACATTACCACCTTTTCAAGGAATGATTGGTTGATTGCCTCCCAGTTAGTAAATGTACAAATGATGAAACAGGTGTTCAGTAAAACCCTAATTGTATTACTGGTACATATTTCTTATCAGTGTAATGCTAACCACATTGCAAGGCATCATCAAGAAGTTATATGCCTTGCTGTGGATCAGATAAAAGATATATCATTATAATTCCAATTTTTTATGAACTGACTGCTTTTGCTACATTTTGATTGGATATAAATGGTCACCTGACACTGATCTGGAATTTTAACAATTTTGATAAATTCTGCAGACTACTTTTGGTTTCCTGTATCCAGATTGTTTCATTTGAAGTTTTATCTATATCAATGCTTTACAACTCTAATAATAACAACAACAAGCTCCTACCCATCCACTCATACCTTCCAGCACTCCAACACTCAACCCTTTTACCGAAGAAGGCATATAGCAGGCTTTAGAAGCCAATCTTTGGAAATTATTTCATTTCACTTCGACAACATGTAACAGCAGTAGTAATTAAAGGAAAGGTCAGGGTCATGTCAACAAAGGGATCTCACTAAAAATGGACTCTATTTTTCTTTTGAAAGATTGGAAAGCATAGAAATTAATGACATTGTTGCTATGACACTACATGAATATGCAAGCATAATTTTAAAAAAAAGGAATATTCCTGTTTTACCGCAACAACCATTTGTTATATGTTATATATATTATATATTAATTATAAGGATTAAATGATCATGGTTGGGTATTTATCGATATGTAAATTTTACCTAATCACTCAAAAGGTTTACATAAAGTCCTTCAGACTTTATTTACTTTGTGAGTGGTTATGTAAAATTTATACATTGATAAATACCCAACCATGAGCATTTAATCCTATATTCTTTTTTGAGGTTTTTGTTTTTACTGCTATCTTTATTTAGATTTTTTGTGCCTGTTTGAGTGTGCTGTAAATTTGCCTTTGATTTATGTGTGATTTAGATTTTTAATGTAGCTTTAACAATTTTTCAATCATATTGCTACGATGTGTTCAGTATAGCAGTTTATTGTGATGTCTAGCACTGGGTCACCATGCCACAAACATTTAGCATCATGCCCCACCCAGTAACATTATCCAGACACCAGGACAACCAGTCCTAACACTAACCTCTTAATGCTGAGCGCCTAGCGAGGCAGCTGTTACTAACATTTTTCTAAGTCTTTGGTATGACTCAGTCAGGGTTTAAACATGTGACCTCTCGCATCCTATGTGGACGCTCTAACCACTAGGCTGTCGGAGCGGTCTTTGAATTAATAAAGTCCATTGAATTTTGTTTGATATTAAAATTAAATATGTTGGCATTACATCCATGTGAATTGAATGTTATGAATGATCCGTTAAGACCATTTAGACAGTGGTATATATTCCCGATTGTTTTAGATAATGATTAATTTCAGTTATCTTTGATATATTGAAAGTGGTAATATGTCAACTGTCTTTGTAAAATTTTATTGAAATTGACCAGCAACTAATTCACCATACGTATGAGAAGCCTCAGATGCAACAAATTAGGACTGCTTATTACCTAGATACAAAATGGACAACTATAATGAAAATTTAATTATTGTATATTGCTTTCCAAATATAAAATAGATAATTTCAGTCCATCAGATTTATGCCATACATCAGCCAGTTTCTGTCTTTGTAATAAATATCTGTAAAATGGCTTGTCATTTCTACATATTCTGATTTAGACCATTACAACACTAAATTGCCCTGACAGGCTATCTGTGTCTGTTTCTCTACTATTTGTTTTCTCTGCACTGCATGCAAACACATATAATAAAAACCTCAATCTTTTGCAGCAAACAATTCTAAGCATAAAAATTATAAATAAGGGATCAATTTTCTTTGCTCCTTTCTAAACCAGTCTCTCTCTCACACACTCTCTCTCTCTCTCTCTCTCTCTCTCTCTCTCTCTCTCTCTCTCTCTCTCTCTCTCTCTCTCTCTCTCTCTCTCTCTCTCTCTCTCTCTCTCTCTCTCTCTCTCTCTCTCTCTCTCTCTCTCTCTCTCTCTCTCTCTCTCTCTCTCTCTCTCTCTCTCTCTCTCTCTCTCTCTCTCTCTCTCTCTCTCTCTCTCTCTCTCTCTCTCTCTCTCTCTCTCTCTCTCTCTCTCTCTCTCTCTCTCTCTCTCTCTCTCTCTCTCTCTCTCTCTCTCTCTCTCTCTCTCTCTCTCTCTCTCTCTCTCTCTTATATCTCATGTTGTCTTGTCTTTTAAAGACAAGATGTAGGTATCACTTTATAAATTGCAGTAGGAATGGTGTCAATAATGTTAAGATACTGTGCTGAGATATTAGAAAGTCAGTTATCATTTACATCAATTGCTGTGTTTGAGTAAAACTTTGGTAAAATAGTACTGTGTGCCTGCAGTTTGTAGCCTGATGACAAAGGATTTACTATCTGGCTTACATAAACAGAATCATAATAATGTTGTTCAAATGTGAGATTTTATGTTCCATGATTTGTCTGGTTGTTCCATGTCAGTTGTCATAACCAATGTGTGAGACACCATGTTCCATGGTCTGTCTAGTTGTCCCATGTCTGTTGTCACATCCTTTATGTGAGACACCATATTTCATGGCTTGTCTGGTTGTCCTGTGTCAGTTGTCACAGCTTATGCATGAGGTAACATGTTCTATGGTTGTGCTTGGTTTATGAGACACCGTGTTCCATGTTTATCTGGTAGTCTCATGTAAGCTGTCACAATATATACTTCAGACACCACATTCCTTAGTTGTTTGGTTGCCCCATATCTGCTGTCAAATTCTGTGTGTGAGATACCACATTGCTAATTGTTTGACTGTACCATGTCAGCAGTCTTTAATATGATACATATTAATTAATTTTTGTACTTTGCATTTATTTGTCTGTCATCTTTTAGCTTAAAAGCAAGATTTTGTCAAGTTTGTTGAAAACTGTTGATTTTATGTCATTATGAGTACTTGGATTGGGTCTATAAAAGAAAACTTGTATTATTATCAAAATAAATGTATAATTTTATATAATTTTATATAAAAAATATATTTTAATACATTTTGATGGCTTCAATTCTAAAATTATAATGGATACTCTTTGAGTCAAAGGTAAAATAATTTAAAAGTCCTGTCCTCAGATGCTTTCAATTATTTTTGGTTGGTTTATCCCATATGACTTTCTCACACAGACAAGTTAGGTCATAATTATATGTAAAAATGATTTAGATTTTCCTGTTTTACTTGTATTATTCTTTTGTTTCTTCTCAACCTTATTGACCTTCATTTTCTTCTATGCATATGGGTATTGGTTTTGTACTGTCTCACCTGAATGTACAGAATTTTCTCTCTCTCTCTCTCTCTCTCTCTCTCTCTCTCTCTCTCTCTCTCTCTCTCTCTCTCTCTCTCTCTCTCTCTCTCTCTCTCTCTCTCTCTCTCTCTCTCTCTCTCTCTCTCTCTCTCTCTCTCTCTCTCTCTCTCTCTCTCTCTCTCTCTCTCTCTCTCTCTCTCTCTCTCTCTCTCTCTCTCTCTCTCTCTCAGCAAGTGACTGTAATAGTGAAAAGATATTTTGTGCAATCTTCTGAGGCTCTTTTAAATTTTCATATCATTTGATTATTTGATTATTTTGACAAGATAACTGAGTCATAGAGGGAGACTGAAAAGATATGGCTGGAGTCAAACATGCCTGATCAATGAAGACAAAAGGAAATTACTGGAAGATCAATGAAAATTCACTAGAAATTAATTACAGCCAATCAAAACTAAGTTGCAACCAGCAGTGAATGTAAAGGAACTGTAAATGCAGTGTGAGGTACTATGTAAACAAATTACAACAGCTATGAAAGTATAATTAAATTGTAACCTTACAGTCTCTGGACCATACAAGTGTAATGTTTTTCATGATGCATTAAGAAGTATCAAAAATAAGTAACCAGTCAAATGAATTTGTAGATTATGAAGTATGATTGTTATGACGTGTATCAGTCAGTTTCTTGCTCACTTATCTGTATGGTTAAGTCCACTGATGAAATGGCCCTATATTCAAATTGGGTCATCCATGATGTGTCCATCCATAATTATGATTTTAAACTTTTTAGAAACCACTGGACCAACAATGAGAAAGAACCATCCTGGCATAAAGGACTTTCGGATTCGCACAAATTATACCAATCCACCTTTAGATATGGCCATCATTGTTTAGAGACAGAGATCTTGAAATGTTCAGAACTGTACTTAGCCCATGTGTTAACTCTGTTATAAACAAATCCTTATTATTTTTTTAAATTTTGGAATCTTATAGTAAGATTCATTAGGTATGACCAAATCTGTCCATGGTGAACGTGTCAGTTGTCTTGTGGGCTTTTTGTGACTTATGAATTTAGCGACCACGTTTGCCACCATGTAATCTAAAATCGAGGATTAAAACTACCATTTTCTGGTAGATTTGTTCAGTCTTATTCTTACACCTTAGAGCTCAAGGTGTATTTAATTATTGAAGCCAGTTTGTTTTGAAGTTCATCTATTTTTGGGGATTTAATAATTCTCTCTAGAAAACAAAACAAATGCTCTTTTTTTATAAAATTCTGGAACAAAAAACATTCAGTGGAAATTTATTCTGGAATTTTAAACGGGACATTATAAATTGTGTTTCAGTGAGGAACTTGTGCCATCAGTACAATGACCTCAACTGACGTCATCGCATTCCATTTTGGAATTTTGTTGAGATTCGAACCTGGATTCAAATTAGATGACTTATATGTTTAGATTCTAGGATTAATTTTTGGATTATATTCACAAACCGTAAGTCCTATTTCATATTTTTACATTGTTTTCTAAGGAAATAAATTATTTTGTTAAAATTTACAAAGCTTGTTGACGTCACTATTTTCTTTTGTTACTTTTATACAAGCCTTCACGTAACAATTTTTACATTTGACATGCTAACCCACCATCATTGCAGTCGGTAGTGTACTGTAGATCTTTTCGTTTTCTTTCGAATATGGCAGTAGACTTGGTAATATAGGTTATTTATTTTTTTTATTTTAAAAAACACTATTATTAAAACTTGGCTAAAACTATAAGGTAATGATAACGAGTATTTAAAAAAATATTTTGCAGAAATGTATTGAGTCTAGAGTATGGTAATAAAATATAACATTACAATATTCATCTCGGTATGTACTTATATAGAGATAGCTGCAATTAGACTGTAAACCGGAATAAGCGCGCAGCAACAAAAAAGAAGATAATTATTGGCGCTAGACTATTTTTTTATATTGTATAAGAGTGATGATATATTTGTCTTGTAATAGCTGGACGTAAACGCCACAAGCAATGATTGTTCTAGCAAAAATGCTGTACATCTGATGGAACACAATTGCAGACCTGCATCCATAATAACATTGTGTTAAGCAGCCTTTATGTATGAAATCTCCCGTGTCATGTGATAGTTTGTCATTTCCTATGGATGCCAAGGTGACTAACAGATGATGTTTCTGTCTTATTTCCCATTCTCATTTTGGACGCTTTTTGTTGCTACTGCAAACTATTATGGCCAATTGGTCTTTGCAGTATAAACGGTGTGCAGATTTGTCTGTAGTTCTATCTGTTTGGGGCATTTAATGCTAAGTCATCAACCGCTCCGGTGGTCTAGTGGTTAGAGCGTCCGCCTCGGATGCGGGAGGTCTTGGGTTCGATCACCTGTCGAGTCATACCAAAGACTTACAAAAATGGTACTAACAGCTGCCTCTCTTGATGCTCAACATTAAGAGGATAGTGTTAGGACTGGTCGACCTGGTCTCAGGATAATGTTACAGAGTGGGACATCATGCTACATGTCTGCGGCATGATGCCCCAGTGCTAGACATCACTATAAACTGCCACACTGCAGACATCGTAGCGATATGACTGAAAAATTGTTAAAGCTACGTTAAAAATTATAAACACCACACCATGCTAAGTCATTAGCGATGGTGGGCGCACCTACGAAAGTTGTGCCTACCGAGTTCCTACGTTATGTAATGTGTCAATGTCTATTTATAAACATTTATGTAAGGTTGGAGAGAGTTTTGCTTCTTGTTTTATCCCTTGTATCACGGTATGTGGAGGATGATCAAATACAACCATTTGTTTTTCGATGTAGATTTTGTTTTCATGTCTTTAATATGGAGTCACAGTGTTGCGGTGATACCAGTGGTTTCTCCTAATCTTAGGCTTTGCTTATTGTTGCATGAAAGGCATCACTGTTAGGTGAAGTATTCCTGGTGATTCCACACTATTCAATTTTGGATGCGATTCATGGTTCCTTCAAATGATTGCTTGTTTTTTTATATTTTTTTGCTTGGTTTGGTGTTGTTTTTTTTTTTTGGAGAGGGGGTGTTTCTTGTTCTCTTGTGCATGACTGTTTCAAGCACTTTGTTTATAATTGAGGTAGCAGCGAATACATTTGAAATGTCCTTCCTTGATTTGCGCTCTCTCTCTCTCTCTCTCTCTCTCTCTCTCTCTCTCTCTCTCTCTCGATCTCTCTCTCTCTCTCTCTCGATCTCTCTCGATCTCGATCTCTCTCGAGCACGGATTTTCATGGTAGCCGTACTATTTGAATGAAATGTCAGCATTTTTAATGATGTATCTGATGACAGTTTATACTTGAACTTTTTTGATGTGTTATACAGCGAATCCAATGTAGTCAGCAGCTTTGTTGTTCCTTTAGAGTTTTGTTTTTCCTTAAAGATTATATTAATATTTATCAATATCTATAATGTTTGCGCCGCAAATCTTGATTTTCTATTACGCGTTGTCTGAACGTGTCATATTAAGGTTCGTTGGCATAAATTATTATGTTTTCTTTTTCATCTATTTAGCTTGTCATGTAGTGTATCATTGTCTACTGTCAGCTCGGTTTCGTCTTGGATTAATTTATCTCTTGTTAGTCCGATTGCTTTTTATGTTTGCTTCAAGAATAAATTTTGATTATTTAGGAGCGTCCATTATTTTTGTTGTTGTTAGTGGTGGTGGTGTGGGGCTTAACGCCATTTTGCAGCACATGACAGGCTTTACATGGCGCCAGTATTACTGATGTAGGAAGAAACCAGGAAATCCGCGGAAAGAACCACGGACTCACGAAAAGCTACTGGCAAGCTTTCTCACATATCCACAATCGTCGAATCTTAGACTCGAACCCACGCAGACAGAGGTGAGATGGCAGTGATCCATAACGGAGAGCGCTTTAGATTACTTGGCCACTCGGGGCCCCTTGTTATTCTTGTAAATAACTTGCTTCGGTTTGTTGTGCGAAATCGGGATTGGGCTTTCCGGAGTTTCATTACCTATAGAAACAACGCTAGATGCTTATGCCCACCATCTGCAAAACAAAAGACTCAAAACTGCTGAAAGAATTTGGCCATATTTGAAGACCTTTTAAACATTATGACGTTCCGCTATCAAAAATAAATATTTCTCCAAAACCGTAAAATCGAATTTGACCAAACTCTAAACAAATCTTCCTTGAATGAATATCTTTCAGGTTTGTACAAGTGATGCCGATCCATTATCAAATAGGCCACACATATTACATTCTGGAAACCTTTAAAACTCTTTTTGGTCCATATAAAAATTTTAAAGTTAGACCGTACTTGATCGAAATCATAGTGGCACGAAGACTTTTCAACTGTACATAAATCAGGTGGATCTGCCATTATTATCAAATTTTACCGTTGTTAGTTTACTAAAAATAGAGCATCCCGGTATAATGGAATTTCAGGTCAATGCAAATGATATTGACCCATCTTGGCAGCTTCAGATATAGCTGCTGCTACAAACAATAACACATTTTATAACTACTGCTTCACAAGAACTACTCGGCTGAATTTGCCCAATTCTACCAGAAAGCATCCTGTCATCAAGAACTTTCACTTTTACACACGTGATGCTGATACATCATCAAAAATGGTCAGTGTTGCTAGAGTAGTTATTAAGAAAGCTGATTCTAGCGCAAACAGCTCTTTTTAACCCTCTCCGCTCTCAGAATAAATACAAATTACCCTTCTCTCGAGACCTTAAAACTCCCACCCCAAACGATTTTATGAAAACCCAAAGGCTGATTCAGGCGAAGATATAATTCTTTACACTAATATATTGCATTTGTACCTGTAACGATCCAACCAAGCCATTGATGTACGCAGTCTGAAAAATCAATATCTACATCAACCAAGCCAGTTAACATGTCTTAGTTATATTGCAACGTCACGTGGAGATATGTCAAAACTTCCACTCAAACAATAAAACGTGAAAAAGTGTCAGCAAGATAAAACACGGTAAATGTATCAAAAGCTAAAACGTGAAAAAGTGTAAGCCGTGAGATTTCAAAACATTCTAGAAGAACGCCACGCAAGTATATATGAGCAATTTTATGGGGACTCTTTAGTGGGCCAGATCAGGTAAGTGTATTATTTTATGCCTCATAGACAATGATTAATGTTTAAACTGTGGATATCAGAAATATTTCATTATCACGATGATAGAGACTAAACATTACTTTACCGCTCACACAAAGACGACATTTGAACTACTCTTCTGATTTCTGCTTAGAGTTATCTTTTGTCGATAAAATATACTGTTGACCGATCAAGATCGATGGTAAGTTTAGTGTATTTTTGTTGACTAATTGGATCATGAAAAGTTTTAAATTCCGCTAACAACTTTTGGTACAATTGTTCGAGGTAACTGAAATACTCGCTGTCATCAGATCTGATAAGCGAAAGTTTTAGCTTGTCAAGAGTGGCACTAAAACATATACCTGATATTTCATTATTAATATCAACTGTCAGCTGTTTGCGGTCTATCAGATATTTTGACCTTGCTATTGTAGCTATTTGTCACTGTCAAATTTTCAAACATTATTTAAGTTTAGATAAAATTACCAAATATGATATGATCCATTATCGTGACAGTACCCAAATGCAAATGTATCTACCACATTTGTACAATAACGTTTGTCATTACAATTGCTTAATCCACGTTTAATAATGACATGTGTTTCTAGTTTATGATGATTTGTCCGTATAGCCATTGCTCTTATAAAACTAACACCGCCATCAAGGTCGTACTTGTGATCATCAAATTTCATGAACTTTTTAACAAAATCGCTAGGAAGACCTTTAGGTATTTTCGTTATTTTATTATTGTCTAACAAAACTGCATACATTTTGCTGCGCAATCCAATAAAATATTAGATAATGCTCTAGTTCATTTCATCTTTGAACTTACCAATGATCTTTTTATTTGTGTCATCATAAATTTACTGTCACGATGGTAAATTGAAAGATCAAACAGATGTCAATTATCGTACATGTCCTGATAGACGTCCTCATATTCGATTTCATATACGAGCCAGTCGGTATCAGTAAACAATATTCTCTCAGAGACATTTGTCTGACAAACATGATAAAGTAATGACCACAAGCGGATGTTCCAATCGGCTGTAGTTTGATTAGACGACTAATTTAATATTTTAGATTTTTTAAAATATATTTTATGAGATCACTCGGAAGAAGTCAAATCGAATCAAAATAATTATCGTGGACAGCAATCCAGTGGGTGCCAGAGCTATCGTTTAAGTTTTCTATGTTGACAACGCACGAACAACCTGCTGGTACGTCTTCGAGTTCGTCCTTAGAAAATACTCCTCGAAATCCAACAATGTCATTCAATTTTTCGATGATATCAAAATTGCTCATCCCTGGTAGAGTCATTCCACGTCCGTTCCTAGTAGGTTCGATAGAAGGCTTCCCGCCAATTCCGCTAGCAGTGAAGCGAATGGAATAATTCCATCCTTGTTTTGTTAGTTTGCGTTTGTTGTTTTTTTATCGACGATTTTGTTTTTCATTCTGGCATTTATTTTTTTACTATTACATAAAACTAACTATATATTTGCTTGATTCCACGACCTTCGACTGCATTTCTTGTTGCACCAGAGACTGCCCCTGATACAACCGCAGGACAAAGTGTGCCAAGTACTGGTAACATTTTGCTAGTTATCACAGAAAGTGCTGGGCCAAATAATCCACATTGTTTTGACATTGCGGTTGCCTGGGAAACAGATAGTTTTAGAACAAACGATTTGTTGAGATCGAGTTTATCGGTTTGTTGCTACGTTAGCATGACTTTAACGCTGTTTTATTCCAAGTCGCTGTAGAGATCATCAAAGAAACAGATCTGCGTTTAGCAACAGCTGCTATTTTTTTCAACCTGACCGGATGTCAGGTATATTTCTCGAATTTTGTACTTGGTTTTCATGATGCTGTAACAAGGTTGTTAGATTAAACTTGCACAGTCATTTTTCCTTTGGACGCGTCAATGTTCAAGAATTTCACTGACCACTAGTGCATATATATTATATGGTTCGGCTGGCAGAATGCCCAGCCTCCATAAGGTATATATACGGCCGAGACATGTTTCTGGTGGCGTCACTAGCAAAATTGCATTCGATGGCACGTTCGGGATATTGTCTGGAATTGACTCTCACACATATTCGTCTGACATCGGGGTATCAAATACGGAGTTGTTCATTTCTTGATTGTTACGACACGTCTGTCGTTGAAATTCAAGGAACAATTGCTGAGGTAGTTGTTAGCTGGGCGTGGTTGTCACACGATACGTGTAATCAGTCGCGCTAGGAATGGCTGTTTAATAAATCCTGTTTTATTGCGAGTGTATCTTTTTTGTAAATGTGGCTAGTAAAGATTCGAGCAACATCGCTTTAGCCACCGAGGAATCCACAGTGCTATTCTTGTGATAACAAACTGACCTTCGGCTACCCCATCGGCATTTATTATGCAATCATGTTGATCAGCTCGATCTAAAATAAACGTATGTTTTATTCCTCGAAAATCTTTGTTATACTCACGACAAAACCCAAAGATTATGCTTAACGGTATTTGGCGAGATTCTGCGGCAAACACTTTTCGTTTGGCAAATCCCTCGTTATATTGCTGTCGTCTTATTCTTGTGACCGCCAATCTTATTGCGTCTTCAATATCACCAGCTGCATTATTAGCAGGATTAGCGATGAGATTATTTTTATCTGAGTCAGGATTACAAGCACCAGAACGAAACTCGCTCGACACAGTCGTCCCAAATGAGATATTTTTAAACCACATCATATTTGTGGCCACTGATCTAGAATAATCATCGCTAAGCGAAACGATGTTAAGTATTGTACTCGCAATAGATAAGTGCATCGAAATATCTTCTACGGTGTGATTGGCCAGTTGGTATCTTGCACTTTTAAACAAGCTTCAACCGTTATTGACAAGAGCAATTTCTGCATCAACAGCAATATCACCGCCTATTGCTGTTAGTATGCGGCAGTAGAAACACGTCCTCGTCTCTTCTGGCCAAGTTTGAATTTTGTCAATATCAGTGATACTATGTATTATGACAAAATAGTTATATTCATCATCGTATATTTTAACCTAGCTTGTTTTCTATAAATATTATCTGTTTTTCAGAAGGCATTTTTAATGCAATAGTTTCATTCATTGTTTTTTGTTTCTCAGCCAATTCCTCGCTTTCCTTTGACAGTTTTTCTATCATTCTTTTTAATTCATGTGGATTAACCGTCTTTCTTGTTATTGCATGTTGAAGTTCTAGAGGATTGTTCATTAGCATATCAAACTCAGTTTGTCGTGCAGCGAGTTCATCAATGTGTCTTACAAGTTCGTTTACAATTTTTACAGTTTGTTCCTTCGATCTTTCTACAAGTAAACCTAACAAACCTTTTTCTTTCATTTTTGCTAGTTCTTCTGGAGACAATGTTGACATTTCTGGTTGCTTGCCAAATACTGCCTCGGTAATACGTTTACATGTTTAGCAGTTCCTTTTTCTGTTTGAACTTGTCCACATCGAGCTTCTTCCACTTTTTTTCTTAAAAGCCGCTCGAGTTTCAAGAAACTTTTTAATTAATTCGATTTTTTGTTGATGCTAGTCCATTATTTCCTATACACTTTTAAAAAAAAGATCATATAAACGTGTCAATGCAACAACGAAACATCTTGAACAGATCACGTGCTAGCTTGTCAAATAAAAAAATTGTATCTGTCTTTGGTTTCTTGATGCTATAATTCGATAAACTTGTCTTTCATGACATCTTCGCATTGTTCATTTGCAATATTTCTCACATCAACATTGTCCAGTCAGATAAATAATATGAAACAACCCGTATTTCGCCTGATAAAGCTATCAACATTATAAAAACCTTGAGTGAGATAAACAGAAATACATCTTTTATTACGTGATAATGAAAAATAATATCTAATCTTGTTCATCTCGTTGTTTAGCGGAATATCGTCGAAGACGATTATTTTATGCTCGGACAAATCAAGTTCGTTCACTGGCAGAAGTTCTTTTGGCTGTCTTATCAAAAATGTATCCTCGCCAGCGCCAAGTTCATCACAAAGTTTATCGTTGTACTCGTTTAGTAATTCGTATTTGTCCTGTTGGGAATTAATTGTGTAAATATATATCTTATCCTAATTGACGTTATTGTTGGGTAAAAGATTTAATAACAGATTTGTTTTACCCGATCTAGTTCGCCCAACAATAAGATAATGACAGTCTGGAATATTATTGTTATGTATATGTTTCACTAATCGTTCAGTATCACAATTAATTATCTTCGCCATCGTTGTTATATTAAACCATCAATATTATGTAAGACGATAGGTCTACTGATACTGAGCTACTATACAAAGTTCGGAACATTATTGATAGATTCGTCGGATAAAGCTCAACAAGGTGACTTATCAAGATGCGCAACTCTTGATCAGCTTCGAAATGAAATCAATAATTTATTAAATATCACAAGTGTGGATTCAAATAAAGAAGTTGTTTTCCAAGATAGAAAAAGAAAATTAAAGACGAGTAATGTACAACTGTCAGATGTACTTGTACGAATTTCTACTGCAGTTGCTAGTAATATCGTTACTTTTAATAACCAAAGTAAGATGCAATATTCTGGTAGATCAGTTAACGATTATGTTAAAAAGCTGGTGATTTATTCACGGGAAATGTTATTATGAACCAGAAGAAGATTATATGCCTTGTAAACCCAACTGCAGATAATGACGCGGCAAGAAAGAAATACATTAACGATCAAGAATTAAAGTATGTGTCAGTGCGCGGTTGTATAATGTACGCATTTCTAAACATGAACAATAATGGCGTCAGTAATTTTTGAACACCAGAATCTGATTTTGATGCTGCAACGAAGAAATATGTCGATGATAAGGATGTTCCAATAACAACTTCAGTAACCACTATCAACAATGAAATGATCACAGTCAAAACTGCTTTTAATAATCACGTGAGTACGTTTTTAAATTTTGGCAGAAACATAAACAGAACCAACAACGAATTTTTTGGAAGTCCACCAAATGTTGATATTATACTCGCTGACAGACATTAACACAAAAATCAACGATATTATCAGGAATTCATGATATTGTTGAGAAAACGTGTCTGATTAAAATTAATCACAAGCAGATTAAAAATATTGTGTATACAGTTGCATCTGATTCAGCGAGGTGGACAGTACAACATCTAACAAACACACTGCAGAAGTTACTGGTGTGTATAGATTGTCTGTGTTTAGCGATGTAAAGTTTATTATATTTACCACATGTCTATGGCGTCATTCAACTGATGCTTTCTCTGGAGCTGTATCTATTGTATTAAATAAATATGCCGAAAAAGAATTTATACTTGAACTGATAAAAAATTTAACCACAGCGTCTTATTGGTGGTGTCTGGAATTCGTAGCTGAAACAGCGCAATTAACTACTTAATCAAACCTTAGGACTATGTAAATAAATATTATAATGAAAAAAGTATAATTGATTTCAATCATATTTTAAAAGATATTCCAGAACAAGATGTGGACGCAATAATACAATACTACAAATATTATCACAAAAAAACTTTGGTGCGTGAAAAATGTTACAAATACTATAACAAAATACTTCGAGTAATATCACATCTACCGTTATTAATGACCAGCTCTGGTAAAATTTCAAGTGGAGCATCATTAAATCTGTTTTTCCTAATCATATCTGGTGTTGGTGTCTCTTTTACAACAGCATGCAAAAATTTTTAACCACGACTTTTATTCAAACAAAATGCTTTGCCAAATAGCCAATATAACTTACAAAAAATTACTTGATCAGATACGATCTTATTCTCGAGGTGTAAAATAGGATATGGACGATAAGATACGCCTACTTCGTATTATTAACAGCATGCTAACAGATATTTTGCCAATGAGAGTCAGTAAGTATGAAAATGATTATCAAAAATGTATGATGATGATAGGATATGAAATATTATCTAAACTTAAGGAAAAATATCACCTGATCTCGCCCGCAGAAGACATCGTCTCTGTTGAAAATGCTTATATATATATTTGAGTGGCATTCTTCTAGAATATGCTGAAATCTAACGGCAGATACTTTTCTCACGTTTTAGCTTTTGATAAATTTACCGTGTTTTATCTTGCTGACACTTTTCATTTTTATTTTTTGATTGGGCGTTTTGACACAACTCCACGTGACGTTGCAGTGTGACCATGACATGCTACCTGGCTTGCTTGATGTAGATATAGATTTTTCAGACTGCGTACATCAAAGGCTTGGCTGGCTCGTAGAGAGTATTGATTGATTTCCAGATTATACTACATCGTGCAACGTCTGTTACAGGAACACATGTAATATATTAGTGTAAAGTATTATATCTGCGCCAGAATCAGCTTTTGGGTTTTGATAAAATCGTTTGGGGTGGGAGTTTTAAGGTTTCGAGAGAAGGGTAATTTTTTTATTCTGAGAGCGGGGAGGTGGAAAAGAGGTGTTTGCGCTAGAATCAACCTTTATAATAACTACTGCTAGAAATTATATTTTTTAAAAAATTTTGATGATTTTTTTTTCAGAATTAGATCAAACTTAAAGAAGATATTCTAGTATAAAGGATTTTTTAAATATCATCAAATGATGATGGTGATGTTCATTCAAGTATGGATGAAGATACAAAACCTAGGAACAAATTGATCATAACATACACAATCAAGAGAAAACAACCCTCTGATCCAGATTTCTCGTCCATCTACTCTTGCTTTTAGAGCCTGATGAGTGATCTATGGCTCAGTTGGGTCTTTTGTCAAGGTGAAGGGTTGTGTGGGGTGGGGGTTGCATCATTTTGCATCTAATATATACCGCCTTCCAAACACCACTGGACAATCACGGTTGAATGATCAAATCCGTCTCACAAAAAATGTCCAAATGAGTTTTTACGCGTTGTCAGGGCATCAACTGCCACCTTCTTAAGGATGTTCCACCATTATCGAATATAAATCTATCATTGCTGATTAAATCTGTTTTGCCCATTTTTAAATTTACGCAGAAAAACTAAAATTCGTAAATCACGCCCAACACATTGTTTATGTGATGTACATTTATAGTGTACCTTGCCTTCCTGTGCAACTGATCACACTTGAGAACGTTATCTTAACACAAAAACCAGGAAGAGAGTGGCTTGCATAAAGCTTGTTGTTTTCTGTCGACACATTGTAATAGGTGTTGGTCATATAAGAGGAATAAAGACATTTGTTCATTTAATAAAAATTTAAATAAAAAAAAGAATTTAATCGTATGTCGCAGACTAAACCAACAAATTGTTCTCGGCCGCTTTCGAAAATGTCAAATAAAATGAAACAATGATGTAGATAACATCTTGTTGGTCTAGTCGCAGGCTAGTGCAAGTAAAACATGAATTAATTTCTTAGGCAATCCTAATGGATGAATAACTAATTAAATAGCCATTCAGACTGTGATAAAGGCCAACCATCAGTTAAAGATATAAATTGCCTCGGAGCTGTCATTTAATATAAGATCACAACCATATTAAAATGAGATTTCAACTGCCCTACGTGATAACAATGGAAATCTGATTTTAAACAGATCGTGTCTCTAGATTACTTTTGGTATTGGACATGGGAACTGATTTAGTAATTTTTTTTTGTAATTTCTTTTTCTTTTCTTTTTTCTTTTTTTAAACCCTGCAACGTATAGATTGTACACCACGTTAAATTTTTCGCTAACTTTCGAAAAGGTACCTTAGCAATGATGTAACAAAATGCTTTGTTTACTTGTGTTAAACTTG